>JARFXV010000008.1:447500-565000 GCA_031761425.1 Cosmopolites sordidus
ATTCATAATATATTTCATATTCATATATGGTAAATAAGAGTATTTAGCAGTAACAGCTAATTAAGTAAATACAAGCTGTGGCGGTTAATAATTCTTAATTTTTAACCTTGAAGGGACTTACCACTAAACACAAAATAACTTTTTTTTAACTGCTCGACGAACGTTTCGCTAACCATGTTAGGATCATCAGGAGATGATTTAATCTAATTCTATAACTAAACTATGTTCTAATTATATGAAAAACCCTACTTAACAAAGCGTGTAAAAATCATGAACCGTGAAGTTTACTAAGCCTTACATTAAGAATTGAAAAAGTTGACTGAACGGGATAGGTCCTGAACGAGATGATAGGTTGGCTGAACGGAAACGCGATAGGAACAACAAGAAGGAACGGCAATGGGCAATCCTCTGTAATCGTTCTTAGCCAACTTATTTATGAGTAAATTT
Organism: Cosmopolites sordidus; assembly: GCA_031761425.1. Classification (NCBI taxonomy): domain Eukaryota; kingdom Metazoa; phylum Arthropoda; class Insecta; order Coleoptera; family Curculionidae; genus Cosmopolites; species Cosmopolites sordidus. Next base: position 447,948 of record JARFXV010000008.1, read on the forward strand.
GAAACCGAAGCAAATGATGAATTCAGTTACTTTCCAAAGGTATGGATAAGATATGTGGATGACGTTTTTGCCATTTTTATTAAAAACTTAAATAGTAAATTCCAAAATATAATATTCAAGCATAAACTCGAAAACAACGATAGTTTGCCATTTCTGGATGTTTTAGTCAGAAGAAACACCACCACTTCGAGATACATTCCTAACGATTCAAATCATAGCTTCCAAAATTAGATGGCTAGTTTAAATTTTATGGTAAATAAATTAATTAATTTTCCTTTAAATAAAGATAATTATAACAAAGAATTAAAATTAATTAGGGAGGTATCTGAAGTGAATGGTTATAATAAGAACATTGTAGATAAATGAATTAGAAAACATAAATTCAGAAAATTATTGAAAGAATCTTCGACTTTTCAAAAGGATCAGAACACAAAGAAATTCATGGTAATGCCATTTGATGCCTAATTAACAAGAGGGCTAGACAAAATTTTGAAAAAAGTGGACATTAAGGTTGTGTACAAACCATATAATAAATTAAGAGAAGTTCTGAGTAATCCAAAGGATAAAGTAGAACCACATGAAAAGTCGGGGATTTACGAAATTAGTTGTCAAGACTGTGATCGAAGGTATATTGGGAAAACAAAAAGATCCATATTGACCAGATATAAAGAACATATTGCCCACATTAGATATGGGAGAAATGAAAAATCTTGTGTTGCCCAACATGCAATCGAACTCGACCACAGTATAGATATTAGTAATTTAAGACTAATTAAAAGTGTTAATAATAATAGGGCTTTGGATGTATATGAAAGCATTCAAATAAAAAAATGTAAGAAAATCATGAACCGAGATAAAGAAGCTATCCCGTTCAGTCAATTTTTTCAATTATTAAGGTAAGGCTTAGTAAACTTCATGGTTCATGATTTTTACACGCTTCGTTAGGTAGGGTTTTTCATATAAATAGAACATAGCTTAGTTTTAGAATTCGATTAAATCATCTCTTGATGATGCTAACATAGTTTTAGCGAAACGTGCGTCGAGCAGTTAAAAAAAAAGTGATTTGGTGTTTAGTGGTAAATCTCTTTAAGGTTGGTGTTTCACACCAAAGGTTCCAATAGAAGAATTGATCTATTTTATTAGTGGCTATGTTGGACAATAGTTCTCAGAAATAACCCTCCCGACCTGTCTCGCCCACCTGAGTCGCTAAACCAACACCAATAAACCTCTAGTGAATCTCCAATTTCCGTTACCATTCACAACACCAAAAACCCTTCTGAGTTCTCTTCTTTCAAATACTGCAAACATTTTTTATGAGGGTCCCCCATCCAGCTATAAGTGACTACTGTCAAAATGAGTTTTATAGAACTTAATTTTTGTGTTTTCATCTAGTTTGCTTCCCTTATATGTGCATCCCTTCACAACTTCAATGTTGTCTTTGTCAATTATCATGCTCTGTTCTCTTCTTGAATTAGATCTACTTTGTTTCATATCGCCCAAAGAAAAAAACTGACAGGTAAGGAAAAAATAAATTTTGGAGATTTTACCTTAAAAAAAATAGAAAATTGCATTTCGTGCACGTGTTTTTAGATATTTTTGTTTAGATTTTGTTCAGGGAGTGGGAAATTTTAATTTTACATTCTGATTTTTATTTCCCTATGATTTTTTGTGTTCATTGTAATTATTTTTGTAGATTTAACAGTAGGCTCTTTAATTTTGGGGATAAACTTGAAAATTCATGTGAACACTTTTTATATACCACAAATAATAATAATAGTACATTACCTTCACCCGTTGAAGAAGGTCAGAATTATTTAAAATAATTTCTGATACCTAACCAAACCCTAAAAATTAGGGTGTGTAAATTTTTTTGCCTACTGTATATAATCTGGTGATTCCGTGTTGATCGACTATATTTATATTTTCTACGCAGGTTATATATTTTACGGAATCTAACCGATAATTACTTATTTTTTACGTGCTTAGTGTAACTGGATTACATAAAGCCATTTAAAAAATGCGTTTAATTTTAGAGATAACTTCGTGGAGGGCGCCCGAAATCGAGCGCTCTCTGTACACGAGCGACTTCCGACGCGCCACTGACTCATCGGAATTAAAATTCACTCTTGGGCTCCGACAGGAACGGCGGCTCATCGGTTTACGCTTACGGAACGCATTTCAAACTACTGATAACTTTCAACTTATAAAATACAATAACGTTATTTTCATTTGTTTTCAACGCGAACAGATCGTTATAGACAATATTGAACAGCAAAGAAAACCTCAAGATATAAAGTTGCCACGGAGGTAATGGATTAATTTCCTTCAAGTTGGTTTATTTTAAACGACTTTTCGTTTAAAACTCTATTGTTATATGGGGGATATGGGAGAAATGAAAAATCTTGTGCTGCCCAGCATGCACTCGAACATGACCACAACATAAACTTTAGTAATTTAAGGCTGGCTAACAAGAGAGCTTTGGATGCATATGAAAGCATTGAAATAGAAAAATACAAGAACGTAATGAACCGGGTTAAAGAACCTATTCCGTTCAGTCAATTTTTCCAATTATTAATGTAAGGGTCAGTTAAATTGGCGGTTCTTTTTCTTTCTTTTGTTCTTTTTTCGCTCTTTTCTTTTTGTATTTTTTTTACACGCTTTATTAGGTAGGTAGTACGCTTCATGGGTAGTAGATCACCAATAAGGTCTTATATAAATAGAACATAGTTTAGTTTTTAAAATTAGATTAAATCATCTCCTGGTGACGCTAACATGGTTAGCGAAACGTGCGTCGAGAATTTAAAAAAAGTGTTTCGGAGTTTAGTCTTTCACACCGAAGGTTCCAATAGAAAAATTGAAGAATAGGTTGGTTAAAACTGATTTCAAACAGTTAACAACTTTTCGGAAGCAGCATACGTCAAATAGGGGACAAGATAATTTTACCGGAACATTGAGACGGTAAAAAGTTTTCACCTTAGAGGGACAGGATAAAAAATATAGCTAGAGAGATATTAACCGAGGTGAATAGCATACTAAAACGATGGAGGACATGTTTAGAAACGCTGTTAAGGGGAAAACTAGAAAATAACAAAATGGTAGGCCCCAGCTTATGAATGCCATCCAGCCACTGGTAGAGGGACCATCGTTACAGAAGGTAGAGAAAACTTTAATGAAACTTAAAAGCAATAAAGCTTCCGAAATAGGCAACATAAGTTCCAAGTAGCGTCAGACACAGTTGCTAACAGTCAGGATTCGGCGCAGTAACGATGGTTGGGACGGTTTTTAGTTACTGCGCCGAATCCTGACTGTCAGAAACTGTTTCTGACGCTGGTTGGAACGAACATATTTACAGCTCAGCATCAAAGTAAGTAGCTCAGATAAAGTGAAATAAATGGTGATAAATAACGACAAATTAACCATCAGAGAGCTGGCAGGGAATTTGAACAGATGACCTAAACATCTTAACGCGAATATTAAGAGAGACCTAGAGGGTAGTCTGAAAAAGTTTCAAGCCTCAACATGAAGATGGCGTTACTCGTCAAGAATATTCTGGTAATATAGTGTTTCTGTAAAAATTGAATTTAGCGAGCAGTCATTAAATTTTTGCATTTAAAAGACAATGAGTCTACGCAAATTAAAGTCGAGATTGATGCTGTTTACAGGGATGCAGTACTATCATTTTCCATCTTGAAATTTTGAACAGCTCAATTTAAACATGGTCGTATCAGCTTGGTTGACGATGAGCGTTCGGGATGGCCAAAAACTGCAACCACTACCGATAACATCGAAAAATTTTACCAACTGGTGCTAGACGACTGTCGAATTAAAGTTAGAAAGATAGCAGAGACTGTGGGAGTCTCGAAAGAAAGTGTTTATCATATGTGGACTGAAGATTTGGGCATGGAAAAGTTAACCGCGCGTTGGATGCCGCGATTGCTCACTCAAGACCAAAAAAGCAGTTCAATGAACATTTCCGAAGCCGTGTTGAAGCACTCCAAAAAAGACAAAGACTGTTTCATCGGCCGGGAAAATGATGGCGACTGTTTTTTTTTTTGGAATAGTCATGTTGTTGTGTTAATCCAGTATCTTGATAAGAAAAAAACAATAACACAGGTATACTATGCTTCATTACTTGGCAAGGTAAAGGCAGAAATTGCGGAAAAACGGAAAAATTTGAAAAAGAAAGTTTTGTTCCACCAAGACAACGTACCATCTCACACTTTAGTGGCTGCCATGGTAAAAAAAAATCACGAATTGATTGACAACCCACCGTATTCACCAGATTTGGCCGACAGCAATTTTTTCTCTTTCCTAGACTCAAAGTTTCGCTCGGAGGACAGAGATTTTCATCGAATGAGGAGGCCGTAAACGATTATGTTGCGGAACGAGATGTCTACTACTATTTGGTCGGATTAAAGAGGTAGGAGCATCGCTGGGAAAAGTATATTGAATTACAAGAACACAATGTTGAGAAATAAAACTGAATTTGATCAAAAAAACTTGTTTGTGTGTGTTAATCTGAAAACTTTTCAGGCTATCCTCATATAATGAAACAGAGGTGAAAGCCAAAAAAACTAGTCTAGAAATAAATATAGACGAAGCAACGGTGACGGATGGATAATCGGAAATAACAACATTGAAGTTGTGAAGGAATTTAAATATCTGGGAAACAAAATAGACGAAAACATCAAGGAATATATCAGAAATCGTTTTATGAAGCCCCTGGAACTATAAAAAAAACTGGCATGGAGGTGAAGGTTAAAGAAGGTCAAGGCTCACTGCTGACTGTAGCACCACAAAACAAAGAAGTAATAACTGCAAAAATAACAAAATTTTGTATTAAATATTTAAAACTATATTCACTAGATATGTAAATATATCAAAGCTTTCATTCAAGATTATTTGTCCACTAGCCATATACATATAACCTAAATACACATATTGATAAACAGTTACCAGTCACCTTGGTAATATTCTAACTGTATAAACAAAAATATTGTTTAACAACCAAAACTTATTCAATATAGCGATAAAATCCCTCCTCGAGTACTTCAAAAGAAGCATAACACTGTCATTTTCGATAAAACAATAAACTTGTAATGAATCATCAGTGTGCTTAAAGACTTGTAATTAATAAAAAAAAATTCAAATCAAACGCTTAAAAATATTCGTAATTAATAAAAATAATTACGCCTCTCAATCTAATCTGCCGCATTGTAGATTACATCATTAATACTTTTTCCCCGATATATTTAAACTATAGAATAAACAATTTTTTAAATATACTGATAACTAAACAAACACAAATAATTCCTTTGTATCACTGTTATATCAGATAACGTAAATAGACAGAGCGATATTAAAAAAAAACCATATTAGGCATTTATACAATTATCTTGTAAATTATTCATACAATTAATGTAATTAAAACTTTTGTTATTCTTATAATGTTTTTTTTTATACATATTTAACACAAATAACTTTGTTCCAGAACATGTCTGCAATTCGGATTGATTTTTATAATAGCTTGTTTAATTAATATGGTGAAAGAAGCTGAATATATTTACAGTAATTGAATTTTATCTCTGGTTTTAATCTCGATATTTTTAATGGTCTAAATGAAATTAAATATAAGGTAAAACAACTAACAATAATAATAATAATAAAAGATTAACTTTTGGAACATACTTTATAAGTGATTAGTACTTATCAATATCGTTCATAATTCCAATTATTTTGATGTAACATGATCCTAGTCCTTTTTACAAGTTATCATAGATTAAAATGTGACATACCTTATTGCTTTGTGGAAGAACAATAAACGCACCTCCACCAGCACTTTCCACAATAACAGCAATAAATTTTGGATTGACGGCACAGAACGTTGAATCCCAGGAACTTTTAGATACCCGAATGTTGTCATAGCACTGCTCTCTTTTCAGGGCTTGTCCATAGACGTGTCTGAATTTTGAACTTCTTACCACACGAAAAGACATCTAAGTTAAAAAAAATATATAAAACACCCCATTTTTATAAATTGAAATTAAAACAAAATAGAATTAACTTAATTATATCACTGTTACTAAAATTAAAACTATATATAAATATTTCTAATCATTTAAGACATGCAAAAGGAAACCCAAACCCATTATATAATTTCTGGTGTAAACAACGACAAAAATAAATAATAATATTGTGTGAAAATTTAAATATTTTCAAATTTGGTAACCCAAACATAACCTAGAAATTTCACTTTAAATACGAACAAATTGTAACACAAACCTTATTAATTTGTATAATTTAAAGCCTAAATTACGCAACTAATCCTTTTTTACATCTAAATTAATTTACAAAATTAAAACGAATTAATTTTCACTACGAGTTCATATCTGGCTCACGATATTCACTTCGAACTCTAAGAAAAGCCATATTTGGTTATGCGAAAATTTTTGAAACGTCAAGTACGATGCCATCAGCTACCTCTATCGGGCAGACGTCGAACTAGTATTTTCGGTACCGAAAACTTCGAAGTTTTAGGTTCTAAACATCGTTATATTTATTTCTATTTCAAAATTGGAAGTTTTAGTTTCTGAGAGTTATTTATTTTTGTCAAAATTCAAAGTGTGGTTATGTTGCGTAATTTAAAAAGAACTTGAATTGTTGTTGGCTGAAAAATGTTAACACCCAAACATAAAAAAATATTATTACTGGGAGGAGTAGCATTGGCTTTACACAGTGGATTTTTGTTTATAAAACCTTTGATAATTCCTGAGAAAAAAGATAGCAACACCTTAGAACAAATTAAACAAATTTAAACTTACGCAACTTCCAAAGGTATAATAAATTTATAATAATTAAAGAAATATAATTAAATATGCTTGAATTGTGATAGTTTATATGCTGTTAACATTGTATTGTTTCGTAAAACATGATATGTTGTTTTCAATATTGATGCATTTATTTATATAGAAAAATAAAGTTAGCTTTTGAATTGGTTGATTGTTTTATTTACAAAGAGTTTTTATTACATTAAAATGTGCTAAATTGATAAAATATACAATGTATTTACGTTAATAAATGTTTTAATGATGTAAAACAACCTCGAGTAAAGTTATCTAATCATTTAGGTTCTTATTTGAATGAGTTACATTCCTCCTGACTATTTTCTTTAACGAAAATGAACAGTTTGAGGCAATTATACTCAATGAAATATGCTACAGTGGAACTTGTTTAGTGGGCTTTTCATTCAAGGACAATTAATCATTATTTGAAGCATTTTAATTACCTTAATTGACATCAATTTTTAGAATATTATTGAAATATAATCATATCTGTATATGGAATGTTCCATATGTATAACCATGCTAATATTTTCTTTAGTTATTTGTTTTGCTTTGAAATATGGGACATTCTTATATATAAATATGCTAGATCCTGCCCATATGTAGGAAAATATAAGATTGTCCGATAACAAAAAAAGACACTAACTGAATTTGACTTAGAGCAAAACATTATCTGTTCTAAATCAATAATATGTAGCAAAATATTTTATGCTCTGAAGATTCGTCCAACCTACAAAAGTACTGTTTTTTTTTAATTAGTATGCACCGAATAAAGTTTGTGGTCTAAAAGCAGAAATGTAAATGTTACAAATAAATATACATATGAAAAGTAGAGATTTTTCTAAGAAAAATATTAATAGAGAGTGTCCCAGAAATATATAGGAGATTGTACTAAATTTATTTACATCAAAACAATTCAACATTTAAAAAATTACAGATTCATCAAGAATTAACTGAAGATCCTAACAGAAGACTAGTTTTACCTAAGAATATAGTTTTTTTTTGGGAGGAATCAAGTTTTATGGTGAAAAATCATAGAATTGGGATCGGATCGGTTCGACGCGTTTCAATAGCAATGTAGCTTCATCAGAAATAAATCGATCAATTCTTCTATTGAAAATTTCGGTGTGAAACACTGAACTCGAAGAAATTTACCACTAATTTAATCGTCTCTAATAAATCATCTCCGGATGATGGTAACATTATCAGAAGTTTAAAAAAGTGATTTGATGTTTAATGGTAAATCTCTTTGAGTTTAATATTTTCGATGTTGAAATGGGTATAAATGCAAAACGTTTATACAGTAAAGTTTTTTTTTTTAATTTTTTTGGGTTTTTCGCCACGATCTAAAACACAAAAAATATCAAAAATATCTCTTCTTAGGTAAATAAAGAATCACTGGGTAAAAGCAAAAAACCAAACGGAGACAAATTTCTCAGTGATTTTTTCTTTAATAAATTTGCCTAACGAACAACATTTTAAAAATATAAAAATGTTCTAAAATAAATACAAACTTTTAACGTTAACGTTTCGGGGGTCTTCTCCCCCCGTTTTCAAAACGAATGTAAAAAATAAATTATATTAATTTCTATATATAAAGGTTTTCTGTGTGATTGTTTACTGTACTGATTGTGTATTGGAACACTTAAATGTTTTTAATATTCTACTATTATATTTTGATAATACTATTCTAGTATTCTTTAGAATCGGAAACTATATTGAATTTAAAGTTACCGAAGGCATAACAATACAGTTATTTTTTCCAATTGATTTTATGCCCTGATTCCCATGTGTGTTGACAAATTCTAGATTTGTTAAAATAGCCCTTTCTAAGAAGGTTTTTATGTTCTTTTAGTCTAACATCTAACGGTCTAGATGTCTCACCTATATAGAAGAATTTGCCACATTCGCAGGGAATTTTGTAAACCACATTTTTAGTATTCTGCTGTGTTGTTTGGTTTGGTTTTTGTTATTATAGATCTAAGAGTATTTTTTGATTTAAATGTCGTTCTTGTATTTATTTCCTACTGTTTTAATTGTGTCAGAAATATTTTTTGAGCTTTAGATCGTCGCGAAAAAACACAAAAAAAAAATGAACACGCAATAATTCAGATATTACTTAGTAAAATATATAATTTTTAGGGAATCTACTCAGAGACTATTTATCGCTTGTACAAATTCAATAAAAGCGATTTGTTCAGGTCTATCTGGTCATTCAGAAGGTTTTTCTCATTTAAATGGTTTATTGTTTTTGTTCTGCCTGTTTGTCCTGTATACGTTTTCGAACATGAATCACAATATAGTTGATATGCCACAGATTTTCTTCTGATGAAGCTGCAGTTCTAGCGAAACGCGTAGACATTAACAAAGTGGGACAAAACAATTTTCTATTAAGTAGAAGCTAAGACAATCCGAATGATAAGTTTGTTCTTGAAATTAATTGTTTGTTAATAAAGTCTACGCGATAAATCATTTGAACTAACTGCTGTTTTAGGTGATTAAGTTCTCGATTCACTATATGGGTGGTGCGAATAAGAATAGTTGGATAAACCACTGTTTACTTGTGTTATTCGGTGCATCTATACTTTTCAATAGTCGCTTTCTAACTTTATTTATCTGGTCTCACGTATTGATTCAAGAAGTTTATAAAAAAACCGACATAATTTTTACAAATATTCCACGATATCGCACTTAATACTTATATTTGGACACGACCGTCCGAAGGAATAGTCTATATTATGTTGGCTTTTATTTCTCTCAGTAAGAAGCTTTTGGAAAATAGGTAAAATTTCTCTATCTAGCAGTTCACCCTCCGAGGTAGCGTTGTACATTGATTTTTCCTTTTTCGGAGGATGCGTGCTTGCTTTGATAGCCGCCACATTTGGCGTGCTCTGAAAATACCCCAACTTGTTACATTGTTGGTTGCATATGTTGCTGGAGGATATTTCTGGAGAATGAGATTTAGACGGTGATTTTTCTCGTTTTTCCTTTTGAGACCCGTGCCTGTTCCTCTCCGATGTTGTTCGATGAATGTGAGTCTCTTCTGAAACCGATTTTAGAATATTTACATGTTTTTTCCGGCAGGTTTGAATGATATAAGTCTAAATAAAGCTATTTATTCCGAGTTAAATATCACCTACCTTCGTCTTGCACTATACTAACTCTACTACTTTTTTGATGTGCTTTCTGACACCTATGCTGACTACCGGTGTCCCATAATTCACTTTTAGCCACTACGTGAGTACCGCATTCTGTTTTTTTCTTTGGAGTGCCTCGGGAATTTGGCACATTACCCCTTCGAGGGCAAGTAACTTCTAGAAAAATAGGAAGGGAGGTACGTGTATTTACAGATGTTGGGAGCAAACGTGAATTAGATGTGATTTTACCCAGCAAGATTTTTATTTACATCGCGTTTTATAAATGTGGTATTATTAGATCGTCGAGTTAATTCTCAGCTTTTTTGTTTATGAAAAACGTAATTCAAATTTAATCCTTACTTTCTTCACACTATCGTCACCTCTCAGGCAAACGTGGAGTCCCTAGGGTACCGTGTTAGAGGATACAAAATTATAAGTGCTGGAAAATAGTTAAAGCGATCTGAAAATATTGAAAACTTGGTTTGTTGGAAATAAAATGCTCGTTAACATGGATAAAACTAGGATGCTTAATTTTGCACTTTAGAAACCCTGGCACTTTGATGAGCCTATTAAATGGCATCATTTAAACTGTAGAGATAATATTATTAATAATAATTTATTGAATCCTCAAGACAACACAAATATGCATGTATCAAGTCATGTCCTCTATACAATCATCATGTAATTGTATGGAGGTGAAACAGTGTGCTGCAGTCAAGTATCTTGGTGCTACTTTGGATGAGCTACTTTCTTGGAAACCTCATATACTCAATTTCTCAATTTAAAGAAAAGGTTCTTTGTTGCGATGGCCCAGTTTAGGAAAGTATCAGAGTGTATGCCATTTAATATATTAAGATATATATATATATATATATATATATATATATATATATATATATATATATATATATATATATATATATATATATATATTACGTTCTTGATAATTCTATTTTAACATATGGAATTGTTGTCTGGGGTGGCACATACAAGAGAACAAGTTCATTATGACACAACAGCGGTTGGTGTGACTATTCTAAAAATTCCAATCACTAACAAAACTGGAGTGAGAAAGTCCCGTTACGTCTTGACCTCTCGGTTATGTATTGACATATTGAGTATGATATTGTATTGACTTTAAATTAAAATAAATAAATAAATGAAAAAATCAAATTCCAGATCGAAAAAAGCTGGTGGTTGACGTGATGACGTCATTGAGACTTTTTTCAAGTTCCCCAAATGAGAAGCGCAGGATATATATGATAGGAGACTATCAATGAGGATATAGAACTAGATAATCTACCATTGACCAATCTACCTTCTAGAATTTGTAATTTGAGAAATACTAGAACATTTCCGGGAATTAAAGTGGACGTAATGCAGTTGTTCCTGGGCTTCGCAAACCTACTATAGCGCCAATAGGGACGCCCTGTTTGAAGCCTGTTGAAAATGGGAATCCCATTGAAACAAATTAGTTTCATAAAAATTACTATGAACAACTCGATGGAAAAAACTCAGTACCAATATTATAAGCATTAATTGGTGATTTTAACATAACACAAGCTCTACGACAAGGAGATGGGCTGGCCCCTATCCTATATAATGACGCAGTACATAAACTAAGATCAGAAATGCAAATCGAAGCCAGAAGTACCATTATAACAAAAGAACTGCAACTAATCGTGTAGGCAGATGACGTCAATATAGTAGGAAGATTTGTGGGAGCAGCGCACCCCTAAAAATATACTTCAAATACTTCAAATGGGCTTGAATTTGACACTAAAAAATGAAATAAATGATTACAGGAAAGAGAAGGTTAGGTCAAAACTGAACAGTGGGAGACCGCCAATCAGAGTAGACATACACAAACATTCAACGAACGCCATCTACTTTTAAAAACCCGAAACACGTCTTACCAAATAAGAACCTGACTGGGTATAGTGATAATATAGTGCTGAGTTAATTGCATGAAATATGATGCAGGCTGGTAATAAGGAAAAATTTAAAGGTGATAGTGTTGTAACAAAAGATGGTAAAGGGAGAAGTTTATGTTAATAAGGAAAGAAAAGTCCTACCTTTATTTGAATCATCTGCTAAATTATTGTTATTTTTAATACTGCTTCTTTTTTCCTGTATTTCAATTGAATCTACTGCTACAGCCGCCCTGGAAGATCTACGTTCATGAGTAGGTGTTTTTCTCTGTTTTTCATCTTGCCTTTTTAAAGTACTGTCATCCCGTTCTTTTTCTGGCTCTTTCTGAACAAGATCACGTTTGTGCATCTCTATCTTTTGTATATCAGGAGCTTTACTGGTTTCCTTCAAACTATTAAAATTGCTATCTACTTTTGCGTTAACGTCCTTCTGGACTTTGTCTGTTTTCACGCTAAACTCGACTTTCACGTTATTTGTTGTTTTACCCACGGTCCCGTTGACTTGTTGCTGGTTAGGCCTCACCAAATTCATTTGACTTTGTCTCGAGGGATTAAGATCTTCGTTGGACTTTCTAAATTTAGGTGAGTTGTGACTTCTTTTGGGTGATGTTTCGGTGGTAGGAGGCAATTTCTTTTTCCTAAGGCGATGTGTTATGTTAAATTCGTCTTAAAAAAGTATTGAAACCCAACTCAAGGAGATATGATTGGTCAACTCTCCTTGGATTAAGTTATTTTCTTTTTTTTTCTGTTATTGTAATGGGACTCACTTCTGGCTATCGCTGTGATGTAACGAAGTAAAGTCTGCCTGAGAACTAAGACTACAGAGGGAGGTTAAGTCACTGGTTTCGGTGACACTTGGCATTTCTTTCCGTAACAGTGGAACAGAGAGGCGGTTTGTGTCGCTGATGGAATCTTCTGTCTTCTGTTCCAAGATGTCCTTGGCTTCTGTTCCTAACTGCCTTATGAGCATCTGAAAAATAATCAACAGTATTAATCGCAAACGTCAGGTATAATCAAGTATTTGAAGAAAAAGAGTAGAAAAACCATTACAGAAACAGTAAAAGAAATTTTAAACTAAAAGAGATGTATGACTAAACACCAAATCACTTTCTTTTACTAGGTGAGGCGGTTTCCTTTACCGATTAAATAGTAAAATACAAAAATTTATAAATTATAAAATAAACTATACAAATATAAAAAACATAAACCTTAAATATATATAAAATATAAAAATAAAAAAAAACAAAAAAATAAAAATATATAAAAAACGTTCAACATCAGGTAAGACACAACGCAATCACAATCATAAACATAAAATAAAATAACGGTAAGTGATTTTGTAGCACGACAACGCCTCATCACGATACAGCGAGAGCGGTCAGAGACATCATTTCTGCATTTGGCTGATAACTCTTGCCACACCGGCCGTACTAACCAGACTTGGCCCCTTCCGACAACCACTTGTTTTAGTTGATGTCTCACACACTTTCCATGAAATACTCCAACAGTTATGGGGATATCGAAAAATGACATGATGACTGGATCATCTCAAAAGATGTACAGCCAGAGAGATAGGGAAAATGTGCAGCTAGCGATGATGCATACTTTGAATAAATCATTTCTACTTTTCTCCCAAATTAAATGTACTTTTTTTTTAATTATGAATTGATTCATGATTCAATTGACTTGATTCAATTTGCTATTACTACTTCCATAAGTTGAGAAAGTAGAAACATTTTTTTCAGAGCGACAAATGAGTGATCCGATTTGAACGGGCATCGAAAATGAAAAAAGACTGACATCGTTTACATTTCTGGCCGAATGGACAATTAGGACTATTTAAATATAACTCACCCACAACTAGGGAAATATTTGGAAACCACGTCAAATGATAATTATAAATTTCAGCAAGACAATACTCTGGTGTACATCGCTCGGGTTGTTAAGGAGTAGTTTAATTATATGGACACAGTTCGCCGGAGAAGTGTATAAAGCCTCAAGGCAATTTTAAACTCAAAATAACATCAAGCGCCAGATGCAGTTTTAGAGACTGTAGGGGAATTCACAAGTATTAATTTATTATTCTTCTTCTTATACTGTAAGGAAACCTAATGGTCTTTTCTCAGACGAATTTTTTGTTCTGTAATGATTATGAAAATTAGAGGATTAATTATAACTATCAAGCACCCATACAAACATCTTGATACTGTAGATTATTTGAGAATACCACGGAGAATCATGGATAGACGAATAGGAAATAACAGGATGAAAAGTGAATCAAAGACGTGGCGGGACAAAAGAACTACTCTACATCAAAACCTGGCAAGAAACTGTTGGAGATCAAGAATCTTCAAGCAGGTCAAGGTTCAATCGGAAGAAGATGGTATATGATCATGCTGTGACTGATTATGAAAATTAGAGGATCAATTATAACTATCAAGCAACCATACAAAGATCTTGATATTGTAGCTCATTTGAGAATACTAGGAAGTCGAATACCACTGATAATCATGGATAGACGAATAGGAGATAACAGAATGAAAGGTAAATCAAAGACGTGGCGGCACAAAAGAACTACTCTACATTAAAACCTGGCAAGAGATTGCTGGAGATCAAGAATCTTCAAGCAGGTCAAGGTTCCATCGGAAGAAAATGGTATATGATCATGCTGGGACTGATTATGGAAAGTAGAGGATCAATTATAACTATCAAGCAACCATACACAGATCTTGATATTGTAGATCATTTGAGAATACCAGGAAGTCGAATACCACGGAGAATCAGGGAGCACGAATAGGAGATCAAAGACGTGGCGCGACAAAAGAACTACTGTACATCAAAAGCTGGAAAGAGACTGCAGGAGATCAAGAATTTTCAAGTAGGTCAAGATTCTATCGGAAGAAGATGGTATATGATCATGCTGTGAATGATTATGAAAATTAGATGATCAATTATAACTATCAAGCAACCATACCATGATCTTGATATTGTAAATCATTTAAGAATATCAGGAACTCGAGTACCACGGAGAAACATAGATAGACGAATAGGAGATAACAGAATGAAAGGTAAATCAAAGACGTGGCGAGACAAAAGAACTACTCTACGTCAAAACCTGGCAAGAGACTGCTGGAGATCAAGAATCTTCAAGCAGGTCAAAGTTCCATCGGAAGAAGATGGTATATGATCATACTATGACTGATTATGAAAAGTAGAGGGTCAATTATAACTATCAAGCAACCATACACAGATCTTGATATTATAGATCGTTTGAGAATACCAAGAAGTCGAATACCACGGAGAATCAGGAAGCACGAATAGGAGATAATAGAAAGAAAGATAAACCAAATACGTGGCGCGACAAAAGAACTACTGTACATCAAAAGCTGGAAAGAGACTGCTGGAGATCAAGAATCTTCAAGTAGGTCAAGGTTCTATCGGAAGAAGATGGTATATGATCATGCTGTGAATGATTATGAAAATTAGAGGATTAATTATAACTATCAAGCAACCTTAACAAGATCTTGATATTGTAAATCATGTAAGAATATCAGGGAGTCGTGTACCACGGAGAATCATGGATAGACGAATAGGAGATAACAGAATGAAAGTTAAATTAAAGACGTGGCGGGACAAAAGAACTACTCTACATCAAAACCTGGCAAAAAATTGCTGGAGATCAAGAATCTTCAAGCAGGTCAAGGTTCCATCGGAAGAAGATGGTATATGATGATGCTGTGACTGATTATGAAAATTAGAGGATCAATTATAACGATCAAGCAACCATACACATATCTTGATATTGTAGATCATTTGAGAATACCAGGAAGTCGAATACCACTGAGAATCATGGATAGACGAATAGGAGATAACAGAATGAAAGGTAAATCAAAGACGTTGCGGCACAAAAGAACTACTCTACATCAAAAACTGACAAGGGATTGCTGCAGGTCAAGAATGTTCAAGTAGGTTAAGTCCACCGGAAGAAGATAATATTTGGTCATTCCCTGCATAAAGTGATTTATACAAAGATAATTTAAAAATTATTGTCTCTGGTTTGACTCAATAGGCCTTATAAAGTTGTAATTTATAGACATTACTACACCAATTATAATACTACCTAACTTATTTCACGTGAATTATAAACATATCTCACCTGCAACTCGCCTTCTTTATCCAATAACGTTTTCCTATATTTCGTATTAAGCTCTTTAAGATCTTTCATTTTTGTTTCAATTTCTGATATGCTCGAGTCGCGTCGCGTCTTGGACATAGGCCGCAAGGTGGCTCTGATGCGTTTGTCTATCGTGCCGCCCGGATCTTTACGTAATTCCACCATTTTCGGAACAAATACTAAACACAAGGTGATTGTGGTGCAAAAGATGATGAAGGAGCCTACAAATTTATTGGTTAATAGGAAGAAGAAATTGCATGTTGAAACATATCCGTACTTATAAGTAAAAACATTTCGTCTTGGTGGTCGACTAGAGCCAGCGCTACGGCAGCTCCCAGTATGCACATTATGACAACGTTGTAAACTGAGAATCCAACGTAGCGACTGTCATTTAATGCGGGAATTGATACGTGTCGAGTTTCCCAAGCCAAAAACGCACCAAAAACCTGAAATCAAAAGATGTTCAGTAAAATGCCGGTAACATTTTACTGCTTCTGGATCAAAAAGTTTCTAGTCCAGCATTACAAAGCCAGGTTTCAATTATCAAAAACCTTTTTAAGTTTTTTTTGAGGTTTGAGAACAATGGAACACAAAACAAAGATGATGGAAAAAAGGGCTAATATAAGATCTATAAAAGACAGATACGAACCCTCACAAAGAAAACAGAAGAGATGTTTGTAGAATTTTAAAGAAGAGGACTAAGAAAAATTTTTGGCATTCTACGGAATTTGGAGGGACAGGTATAAGTTTGAATTCGAGCAATTGTATGATCTGCATATTGTGGCGAAGTTATCGACAGTCCTCGGTAATATATTCCAGCCGGAAATCATTTAGTATGTCAGTGTTAGAGTCGTCGTACTCATTTTTATAGCCGGCCGGCGACTGCGCAGATTATATCGGGGTAGTTCGGGACTATTTGCGGCGCTCGGCAACGCTGTCAAGCGTCCGTTTATTAATTTTTCTACCTCGCCGCCACGTTGCCGCGTTTCTTCTTTTTTTAGAAGGGATTTCCATACTTTTAGAATGTTGCGAGCGTCGTTTCGCGTCTTTAGCTCACCCCTTTGTTCTATTTCAAGGGCTTCTCTGATTGTTCGGACCTTGTAGTTTTCAATATTCGTTATTCTTTGGCTCCTTCAAAATTGATTGTATGTCCTGTTTGTAGATGGTGCTGGAACAGAGCGGAAGTGGTTTGTTTGTTTACGTTGTTTTTATGTTCTTGTATTCTGGTTGATATTCGTCTGTTTATTTGTTCTATGTTTTGTTGCAGTCGGAACTAGATATACTGTACACCTCATGATTTTCCAGTCTAACTTTGTCCTTGGGGTTTTTTAGGATGTTTGCGACAGTTTTGTGCGGCTTGTAGGCTGTTCTGATCTTATGTTTCCTTAGTAGTCTGCTTATCCTATCTGTGATTCCTTTTACGTATGGTAGCAGGACCTTTATTGTATTTGGTTCATGAACCTCTATTGTTCTTCGTGTTTGGGTTTCCTGATGGCGAATGGCCTTCCTGATACAATTTTCTGAATATCCATTTTGTCGAAGGGAAGGTTGTTACAAACCGAACATAAAATCAATTTTGAAGCAGCCAAAGAAATAGCGTATATTGAAAACGATAAGGTCTGAACAATCAGAGAAGCCCTTGAAATAGACGAAAGGGGTGAGTTAAAGACGCGAAACGACGCTCGCAACATTCTAAAAGTATGGAAATCCCTTCTGAAAAAAGAAGAAACGCGGCAACGTGGCGGCGAGGTAGCAAAATTATTAAACTGACGCCCGACAGCGTTGCCGAGCGCCGCAAATAATCCAGAACTACCCCGATATAATCTGCGCAGTCGCCGTTAGACTCTTCAGTCGAAGCGGACAACAGTTGAAAATGTCAAATGTGATTTTGGCGAAACGTCGTGACACTCTCGTGAGAAGTCGTTGTTTTTGAAGAACACTGTATGGTAAAGAATCGATTGTGAAGAATTAATTTATTGAGGGAAGAAGTTCCCGATTATTCCAGACAATACTTGTACGTGATTTTGATTGGAATAGTTTTCCGAAGAGTTCTAGAACATTTTATTTGAGAACTGGCGGATCTTGTACAAGCGTTGGAGCTGCGATTTGGAAAGCAACACTGCAAGAGGTCTGGTGAGTCGCTGCAGGAATTCGAGTCAGAAATAAAAAGATTGATAAGACTAGCATTTCCAGCATACCTTAAATCAACTTGAGTGTTTTCGATGCCATAAAAATGGTCTGCAGAGTGAGGATGTCCAAATCGAAATCAAAGATCTACTAGATGTCCATGCAATATTATAGACTATGTGACAGTTCAGCGACCCATGGGGGGATAAGAATGTCAGAAATCAGAATTATCAAAAGGAATCATAGAAAGAATAGGACAGGGTGGCAGGACAAAATACGAAGAGATATTAAAGAAATACCGCACGTCAAAAACTAGCAAGGGGGCTGCGTCGATACTCACTGACGGGCTGTAGGATCACAGGAAGAAAAAAAGAACAAATGAAAGTCTGAGGGGGTCCCACCTGGCAAATATGGTGGCCAAAATACTTTTGTGTACCGGTGCCAAACCAAACTGTCCATTGTAAATTCCAAATTTTTCGTTTTCGAACATGTATAAGGTCGTCTGGGCAGTACTTTCAATTTTATACCATCAAATAAGGAACCGTTCCAATCTTTAGCGAAATATTTTATAATTAACTATAAAGAAAAATGTAGATAAAAGAAAATTTGATGGACAAGGTCAGGTCTATATGGTGGTTGTAGTAAAGAAAAAGAATTGCCAAGGACCACCATGGGATTACAGGGAGTTCAAACTCGCACCGAAAACGCATCAGCTGTTGGTATGTCGCCAACCAAAAGAAAAACCAACAGTGTTGTCGGATAGAACGCTACACCACCAGTCTCGTTATTTCATTGACACATGTCGTAAATTTGTTAAAATCGAAAATAAAATCCTGACAAATTTTATATTGTATTCTTACCATGAGCAGGCCTTTAAATATGTATATTGAGGAAATGAAAATACTCATATTTTCCGAAGTGCAATACTCATTCTCTGGTATTATGATTTCATCTTCATTAGACGGATGGGGCTGAAATATTACTGATGCAGTTTTTATCGTCGAGAATGTTTTCTTGTTGAACTTACGTAAGGTTCTCCTCGTTTAGTTTCCCGGTAAAATGGATCGGTCACTTGCCATGTAGTCATAATCACTACGTCCACACAAAGTAGTATCCCCACTATCATAAACAGTTGGTAGTCCTTGATGACTTTTTTATTTAGCTTTACGTCCGTGAAGATGGAGTGGACTCGCCAAGTTTTACTGAACATTGAACCGAAGGCCAAAGAGAATCCAGCCATTAAAGTCCAAGCCCGAGCAGTACATATATAAGGAAAAGCCTCTGAAAGTAATGATCTATTAGATGTTCATTTAGTTTAGGTTAAAGAGAGGCAGGACTTATTCTTTAAATAAAAATATAACAAACTGAATCCCTTAAAGTTAACATATCGATCAATAAGTCCCCGGACATACAGTCAGTCAAAAAATCTCCATACACTAGTCTTTTTTTAATATTTATAATTTTCTTTTTTATTTAAGTTTAATTTGAAATATCTTTCAAAGTAAATTTCGGCAATCTTCTAAGGAATAGTAAAAATAAAACTAAAGTCGTTTGAAACACTTTAATGATGGTATTAAGCCTTTTTGGGAGATTTATACAAGATTTATTTTATTTTTGAGATCTTCCCTATCTCTGACTTGGTGTTTTTTCTCACGATGCTTTAATTCTTCCCACAGGTGATCTATTGGGTTAATGTCCGGTGATTGCGGTGGTGTCTTTAAATATACAACTAATAGGAAGGAGGCTTGCCTATCTTAATGTATGTATAAATGGAGACGGAAACGACCATATCGAAACACCACAGATGACTCATTATTTTGAAATTTTGGTAGTTGGTGTCAACAATTTAGAAGTTTATTAGTAGATTTGTGCAATTTTGGTGTGTTTTAATGTCAATAATAAGTGCCGAATAAGTATTAATACTTATTATATTGACAATAATCAATAAAAGCAATAATATCGGAAGTAAGGTAAACACATTAAATATGGTTAGTTGTGCGTCTTGTAGTTGACACGAAACAATCAAAATGTAAGTCAAAATCAAAAGGTAAGTGCTTTTAATTCTAAATTTGTCAATTATTTAGAAATAAAAACGTATTTTGTTTCAATGACATTTTAAGGTTATGGGTAATGTGTCAAGCGGTGGCGCCATCTCACAGGTTTCCAAGGCATCAATTTGAACTTTTTATGGTGTGCCGACTTAATAGTTTGGGCTTCAAATCCTCACCATAGCTATATTTTTTTTTGTTCAAAAATTGTATTAAAATTATTCAGTTATAAATTTCTCCTAATTATTAAGTTGTAAGTTATTTTTTCAGTCTCTAGAATTAAATAGCTACTAAAATAAAAAAATGTGTCATTCATTACACACATTTGTTTTTTAATTGAAAAAGCCTGCAATAATTCTAACTATTATAATTTATATTATAATTATTATATTATAATTTATTCAGAAAATATAAAAAGACAGTAACATTAAAGAATCAATATAGTTATTTATAATTTGTGTTTATCCTGCACATCGAATATCAGCCTAATACGTTCCAATACACAAAGTTAGCAAATTAGTGAAGATAGTAAAACGTTTTTATGGTATGAATGCGTCCAACGGAGTTGGACTCTTAACGCGATCCACGTTAGTGCTCGGTCGTTCTCCCATTTGCCATCCAAAGCGCCAGCAAGCGTCTCCCAGGACCGGTTTCTGGCCTTAAGCCGTCATCAGCTTGGCTCAAGGGTATATTTTCTTTGTTTTTAATATAATTTTCCATGAGCCCCATTATTTTTTGAACAGAACAGTCTTACCCCTAGGTTAGACGGGCCACGAACGATCTCGCACAATTTATCTGTCGCGGCAGTTTACCACAGGATGGCAGTGCTGCATGTGATTGTAGCCACCATTTGACATGACCGGTTTATATGGTCATGGCTTTAGTCGTTCCCTTTATCCGCTCTCCGGGCGTTCAGCTTGAGCCCAGCTGATGACAGCTTAAGGCCAGAAGCCGGTCCTAGGGGACGCTTGCTGGCGCTTTGGATATCGGATGGGGGAATGACAAAGCACTAACGTGGATCGCGGGTATATTTTCTTTGGGTATATCATCATCATCATCATCAACCCGTATCAATCCACTGCCGGATGAAGGCCTCTTCAACATGCTTCCAACTCTGGCGGTCCTGAGCTTTCCTCTGCCGTTCGGGTCCAATATAGTCCAGTATAGTCCATCGTGCTTTCGGTCTTCTCCGTGGACGTTTGCGATCAAGCGGTATCCAGTCCAGGACCGCCCCAGTCCATCTTTCATCCCATCGCCTCGCAACATGCCCTGCCCACTTCCATTTCAATTTTTTTATTCTTCCAATGATGTCACTCACTTTCGTTTGTTCTCTGATCCATGTGCAGGTCTCTCTATCCCGTCTAGTAATGCCAAGCATACATCTTTCCATTTCCCTCTGTGTTACTCGAAGTTTTTGAACTGACTGTGATGTGAATGTCCAGATCTCACTTCCGTATGTCATAACGGGCAGGACACACTGATCAAAGACTTTTCTTTTCAGGTAAAGTGGTAGTTTGCTCTTAAACACTATGTTGAGCCTCCCAAATGCCTGCCAGCCACATTTAACGCATCGTTCCACCTCCCGGACGGTATCCCCTTCCATTGAAATCTTCTGCCCAAGATAGATATAGTGATCCAAAACTTCTAAATCTGTTCCTAAAAGAGAAATCCTTTTGTCCTCAGCAAATTTATTGAACATGACCTGACTCTTCTTCTGGTTTATTTTCAAGCCAAATGGTTCCCCCGCCCTTTGCAGCTCTTCTACGTGTCTTTGCAGCTCCTCCGCAGATTTAAGTATGCACCATTAATCCTTATTTCATCCTGTTCCCAATCCAGATTGCGGAACACTTCTTCCAGGCAGGCTGAGAAAAGAAGAGGCGATATTGCGTCACCCTGCCATACGCCCCGCTCTACATTTATTCCAACGTCAAGATTGTCAAGGTGGACTGTCGCTGTAGCTTCATTATATATCGATCCTAGCAGATTTACATAGGCTTTCTCTACACCTTGATTAAGCAATGCATTATGGCCTGCTTTGAGACTGAATCAAATGCTTTTTCATAATCGATAAAAGCCAAGCATAGTGGCATAGTGTATTCGTTGTGTCTTTCTATGACCTGCTGTAGAACCTGGATGTGATCCATTGTACTGAATCCACTTCTTAATCCTGCTTGCTCCTTTGGTTGTACGTCATTAAGTTTTCTTAGTATTCTTTTGGATATTATCTTGGTGAAAACTTTGTACACCACTGATAGGAGGCTTATTGGACGGTAGTTCTTTAAATCTTCCCGTGCTCCTTTCTTCAAGAATCACTTCTGCATTTTTCAATATTTTTTAACTTTTTTTATTTAAGTTCAACTAGAAATATCTTTTAAACTATATATCAGCAATCTCCTGAGAAATGATAAAAATAAAACTAAATTCGTTTCAAACACTTTATTTGAATAATGAAAAAGAAAACGATATTAGCATCAAAAAATTATGTCAAAAAATCTCCATACAGTTTAGTAAAATACTGTTCAGCATCATTGGTTTAATAATTTATCAAGTTGGCTTGTGTCAAATTTCGCTTAAAACAAATGAATCATACTTGTTTAAAAGTGTAACTTTTAAATCTGTGTTTTCGATAAATTAATATTTTTTAATAAATCTACGATAATTTACGACAATTTCGAAATAAAAAAAATCTACGATAATTTTTCTAATAGAAATTGAAATTTCGCAATTTTTATAACTCATTTTGCTTCAACTACGAAAACGCAGATTTAAATCAGAATTTTGTTTTCAGCGAAATTTGACACAGGCCAACTTGATAAACTATTAATAACTAATGACTCTGAATAGCGTTTTACTAAAGTGTATGGAGATTTTTTGATTTAGTTTTTTTGATGCTAATATCGTTTTATTTCTCATTGTGCAAACGAATTTCCTTTTATTTTTATTATTTCTTAGGAGATTGCCGATAGATACTTTGAAATATATTTCTAATTCAAATAATAAAGGAAAATAACAAAAAATTAAATAAAGTTTAGTGTATGGAGATTTTTTGATTGACTATATATATATATATATATATATATATATATATATATATATATATATATATATATATATATATATATATATATATATACATACATTTATTTATTTATTTTAATTTAAAGTCAATACAAACGATACTCAATATGTCAATACATAACCGAGAGGTCAAGACGTAACAGGACTTTCTCACTCCAGTTTTGTTAGTGATTGGAATTTTTAGAATAGTCACACCAACAGCTCTTGTGTCATAATGAACTTGTTCTCTTGTATGTGCCACCCCAGGCAACAATTCCATATGTTAAAATAGAATTATCAAGAACGTAATATATATATATATATATATATATATATATATATATATATATATATATATATGGCGTAAGTTGAAAAATTCTTGTTTGTATCATCTTCAAAAGTCATGTGTCAAAACCTCATGACAATCTGTCATCTAGTGTCTGAGTTATTGTGCTTTAAGTGACGCTAGTTTTGTTACGAAGAAAAATACCGTTGAAGCAAAACTAATGATTTGAAGTGATTACACGATTTTACGTGAACATTTGGGAATTCGTAAATTGCTATCGAAATGGGTATCGCGTTTGCTCACAGCGGACCAAAAACAACAACGTATTGATGATTCTGAACAATGTTTGGAGCCGTTTAAGTGAAATTAAAAGGATGTTTTCATCCGGTATGTGACAACGAATGAAACAGGGATCCATCACTACACTTCTGGAGTTAAAACTGTAGTCAGCTGAGTGGACTGCCCTTCAAAGGGACGAACGATGACTATTGGCGGGCAAACTTATGATTGCCATTGTATTTTGTGATGAGCATGGGCTATTGTTGATCGATTATCTCGAGAAAGGTAAAACCATCAATAACGAATATTACATAGTCTTATTGGTTTGTAGGACGAGTTCGCAAAAAAGCTCCAAATGAACAAAAAAGTGCTGTTTTACCAAGACAATGTACATTGTCACAAACCATTGGCAAAAAAGGCTAAATTGCATTTTGAGTTGCTTCCGCATCCACCGTATTTTCCAGATCTGGCCCCCCAGGGACTACTTTCTGGTCTCAGACCTCAAAAAAATGCTCGCTGTAAAGAAATTTCGCTCCAATGAACAGGTAATAACAGAATCCGAAGGATATTTTGAATGCAAAGAGAAATTATTCTATATAAAAGGTGTAGAAATCTTAGAAAAGCGTTGAAATAATTGTATTGCTCTTCGAGGAGAATATATTGATGAATAAAGTGGAAATTTGCAAAAAAATGTGTTTTATTTGTCAGACCTAGGACTTATCGATCGATGTGTTATTGAGGCTTTTTCCGATTTCTTCAAACATATGGCGCGAAATTCAAATCCTGCAACTCTTGTCGAAATATTTTTCACATCTCTGACTTTTGCCAGAGAGGTGGAATGAAGTTATAGAAAGTTATGATTCACTAAAAATGCGTATTTACTTGAGCATGAACGCAATGAGGCAAGCTGAGGCAGCACGAGGCAGTTAGTGTGGACCGATGCGACTTCCAACAAGCTCGAACTATTTGCTGCACGGCCTCACAGCGATTCGTTGGTTGTCGATTCATCAAGAATTTGTGGCTTAAATCATTGCTGCAGCAAACCTCATAAATTTTCATATAGAGTGTCAGTGCGGCCTCGGCTTGTTTATTCGCATCCGTGTTCAAGTGAGAATGTACTTTAATACATTAAATCATTATCTGGTTGAAGCAAATGCATTTTTAAAGCAAAAAGAATCGGTGGAAATTAAATTTAGGATCTAATGATATCAATTCACTCACCGATACTGGACAATCCAGAATCTAATCCAAGGAAAATGATGCTGGTGTATGTAACCATGCAACCAATAATGATCAAGTTATTCAGCTGGGGACTTGACATTTTTATATACCTAAAACGAATGCTCATATTCAAAACTGACATGAAAATATCTAAAAAAAAAAAATAAAAAAATATCTCAAAATATTTTTGTTAAGATCTTTCATAAAAATCTAAATTTCTTTCTTTGGTCTGTAATGCAAATATATTTAATCGTTGAGATCGTCCCATCACTTATCCACCATGGAGCAACTGGTGATGGTAAGAATTAAAATAAAAGGATTGAGTTTCTCTCAATAAGAATATCATGTGGAACTGAGCATTTTTGTTGGTTGCTTGACAGAAGAGTCACCATCAATCCCTTCAACTGAAGGTCATATGTTTCGTCTCTTCATGTTTAGACCCTTCAGTACCCATACTACGGACCCGTGCGAAAAAAAAATGCGACACTCGACGATTTAATCCTCAATTTAAAGCTGCCTACCAAGAGAGCAGAGACTTGTTAATGCCAGAGTCGTCAAGAATGAGAAAATTCCTTAAACGAACGGATTGACACCCGGAAAAAATGAATCATGATGTCCTTTGAGGTCAATTTTCAATCTTGGGACAAGGAAAATTACAAGGACTCAAATCTGATGAATAAGATGGTGAACAAAACTGAATTTTTCTGAAAAAAGTTGGACGAACTTTTATAACAACCCAATATTTATCAATATTCCCCCTGCGTGCGTAATGAACATTATTGATCAAATAAATTACCTTTGATTTCTGTATTTAATGTTGAAAGCCAGGAAGAAGGCCGCAATCAGGATTCCGCAGATGGCGATCGAGGCCAGTATGGCGTAAACCGACTTATTTACTCTTGTATGTTCGATAATTAACACTGTCCTGTCCTTTGGCGGATACCTGAGAACCCAAAATATTTTGTTATCGCAACTATACATAAAGACCGATACTGACTTCCCGGTCCATTTGAGCGGTGAGCCCAAGGTCATGTCCAAGTGGTGTTTGGCCGCACTGTACTCCCCCACTTTGACTTCTCGTCCGTCCTGGAACTGTTTCAACAAGATGCTCGCCTTCCTTTCGTTGTCGTAAAACCGTACTGGACCAGTAACCCCTACAGAAACTTATCTTTGCTTACCGATATCAAGATTTTAAATATACAGAGTGTAAGGAAAGAGCTTTCATAAATTTTTTAAAGCTTTATTTTGTATTATGTTCATGTATCCAAAATGCAACCGTTTCCGCTGAAAATATTACTTTATTTAAAAATTCAGTTTTTTTTTCGTTGTCCTCCTAAGGTATTATTTGAAAATAAACTGTAATATTTTTATAGCCATTTAATCCATACGTTTCAGCATAAATTTGTTTTTTTTTACAAACTAAAGTAGAAAACTAATACATTGTCGTTTAATGTCAAAGTTGAAATTACTAGCCCTAATTTTTCACACCATAAACGATTCACGTTACATTAACAAACAAACGGTTAGTTTTGTTATTAAATTAACTGTCCAAAATGTCCATCATTTGTATTTCTGCAAGCCTGGCACCGTTCTAACCTATTTTTCCGAACACGTTGAAAAAGTCCTGGCATATTTCCAATCTAGTTGGCAGCAGTTACTCCGTAAATAAAAAGCACCCAGTGAACTTCGCGTATAGAATACAATAGAATACAATTTTAGTTGACTTGTGTCGCCAACTGCCTTTGTCGTGGGGAACATCTCAACCAAGTAATGCGACGTTGCCATTAATAAAACTGGGTCCACACCAATAAAATGCAAAGTCAAGAATCGTTAGTTAAATTTACGAAAGTTATTTTCCTTACACCTTGTATACTATTATGATTTATTCGATGTGAAATGCTAAATTCAAAGAGGTTTACCACTAAACACCAAATTACTTGTTTTAAATTTCGCGACGCGCGTTTCGCTTAACATATTGCCATCATCAGGAGATGATTTAATCTTAGATTGAATTATCTGATGATTTCTTAACTTATATCAATTTCTAAATCTCCTTGAGTTTATAGACTGTTATAGTGAGACTTATCATAATCCTCAACGTGGAGATCTTTACGAACATTCTCACAAATAATGAGGTGCTGATCATTATGTCAGAAATAGATTACGACAAGCTCAAGGAGCTTTTGGAATTCCCGAATTTGAAATTATTAAGCAGCCTCCTATTTTCCAGATCTGCTCCCCAGAGAGCAGTACTAAATATATATGGCCTTTAAACACGAAATAATACTTCCTAAGTGGGGCTGGATTGGACACACATTCAAAAAGCAAAGAACGCTTAAAGCCATAGTAGCATTGGACTAAAATCCGCAGGGTAAAAGAGATATGGTGGTGAACTGTCTATGATGAATTGAAAAGAGTGAGCATGTCCTGGCAAGAGACATCTGAAGACTCTGGTGAGCTTTTATTGAAGCCCTATGCTCCGTTTAGGAAGAAAGGCCATATATTTTTAGTAATACTCCCTGGGGAGCAAGTCTGGAACATAGGAGGCTGCTTAAGCATTTCAAATTCAAGGATTCTAAGATGTATTAAATATTATAACAAACTACGTATTTAAACTTATGAAAATGCATTTACAAACCTTCAAAACTGGTGTTGTTAAGGGCTTCTAGGAAAAGTTTCTCCCAAAACGGATCTCGATACTTGAAATCGTTAACGGTTTGATTCCTTCGGAAGTATTTAATTTTGTGGGCTACGTTCTGAATGGCCAGAGCAACTGCCCAGATGCCATCGTATGTATAACCGTGAAATCGAGAATATTCCAATCCCCTCCTGGAATCGTATTCCACCTTGTACTCATCTGCGGTCTAGAACCAGAAAAAAACGTGTATTTAGATGGATAAGTGATGCAAGCTATGGGGGTGTTCGGAAAGTACTTTCGATTCGTATAGACAGGTGGTGAAACTTTGATATTTTACATTTTTAATTACTCCCTAAAAGATATGCTAATATCTCCACCATACAGTCCTGTCATTACCTCGGTAGACCTTAAATTAGCACTTTATTGTCAAGTATCAAATATCACCTTTGTTTTTTATGAAAAACAATCAAAAGTATTTGAAAATTCTTCTTCTTCTTCATGTGATGGTACAGCCCACGGGCGTAGCCAGGATATAGTTTGAAGTAAATTCAAACTAAGGGGGGGGGGTTAGTTTGAAGTAAATAAAACAACAAAAATATACTTACACGAAATTTAATATCTATATATTCATCGGAAAAATTACGACATATTTATAAAGTTCAAATGAAAGGGTTAAATTAATTTCGTTCCTCTGCGCTAAATCTAAAACCATTAAAGAAGAAATCTTCGGCTTTTTCTTTTAAATATATCCTCTACTTCATCTGCATGAATTTCTGTTCCATAGTGAATGTTCATGAGAACCAAACCATTAAGTCTGTTTTCACTTGTAGTGTTTCGTAAATAGTTGTTCAGTCTCCTTAGGCTCGAAAAAGACCTTTCTGGGGTAGCAGTGGATACAGGAATGGTAGCCAAGATTTGTAGTAATGTGTAAATATTAGGATAAAGCTTTTTATCACATATATCACATACTTGTCATCACTGTTTTCCATACTTCAAGTTCTGCTTTAACTACTGATATGTTGCTTTCGGGAAGCAGTGACGAGTACATGGAAATTGCTTTTTCAATTTCAGAACTGGCAGTAAAATTTGAAGGTAGCACACCAGATAATGCTGATACTACTTTACGATGTTTGGTAAACCTTTCAACCAATTGTTGAATTGTATGATCAAGAAATGGAATGAACAAATTAATTTTGTAATACGTGCATACATCCAATGCAGGAATGTTCGGTCTATTTAATTGTCTTCCGACGACGCGTGGCATTCGCAGTATACCACCATTTTCTTCCAGTAAAACCTTTGCGTCTTCATAGAGATGAAGATATTCGACGTCAGTGTTGTTTCTCAGGAGTTGTAAGACATTAATAACATCATCTACATGTTTAAATGCCGTGATAAGATCGATGTCAATTGTCTGTAATTGTTTTGATAGCGACAATGTATCGCTCATAACTTTTTGAAGAATCACTAAACACATCACAAAATCCGAAGATCGAAGCGTACTTAGCAATTGGGCGGCTTGTTGCGATGTTTCCTTATTGTGATTAAATTGGAGTTCTTCGAGAGCATTCACAATCGCTGAATAAATTTACCTGAATCTTTTTCGTTACCGACGGGTAGTAGCTCTTGAATTTTTTCTTTCAACAAAACAGTGCGTTGAGCAGAATGTCGAAAGTAGGAACCAACAGACTGCACAATCACAATGCAAATTCGGACATTTGCTAATGAACATGAATCAGCAATAGCAAGGTTGAGAGAGTATGCACTACAGTGTACATAAAAAGCAAGAGGACATTCTTGGCGAACATAAGCTTGGGCACCGAGCAAATAACCACTCATAGCTGCAGCCCCATCGTGACCTTGACCAACCACATGAGAACATTCAAGTCCATGTTTTTTCAGAGCTGTAATAATAAGATTTGCGAGACCGGATCCTGAAACATCAATCGTTGTTTCTCATCAACTCTTTAAGTATATGGTGTTTATTATCTGTAAAATCAACATATCGAAGACATAACGAGACTTGTTCTACACGTCCGATGTCGGTGGTTTCGTCAGCCAGAATCGCAAATAGTTTGGCTTTCTTTACTTCTTCAATTATTTTATGTTGAATTAATTCACCACAAATGTCAATTATTTCGTTTTGGATCTGAGGGCTTGTGTACAGGGCTTGTGAAGTATTCAAATGCTCAGCCAGATCTTTATCTCCAGACTCAGCCGCAAACCGCAACAGGGCTCTAAAATTACCATCATTCTGTAGTGGTTGTTCAGGTTCTGGCGATTCTGGTGTAATTTGTATGCGCCCCGAATCGATTTTACCTCTCAAGGAGATGCCTTGTTTGTCGCAAAAAATTAATGCTTTTACGATAGGGATTAGTTTCTTTCGATTCTCCTCTTGTTGTCTCTTTCTTTCAGAAGACTGTTCAGTGACCGAAAAAGCCTGCGAAGACATTACTTTTAGAAAGTTATCTGCCAGTTCTGAATTTCGCTTGTGGTATCCCGATTTCGCATGAGCTTCAAATATTTCTAGGGCATTTTTCCACTTACAAAAAGGTTCGGTTCAAACGAATTGCGAAAGTACGAGGATCAAATAAAAATTAATATGGAACTCAAAGCTGAGATAGCTGATATTAAGGCACATCTGCCTAATGATAACAATGGTGCAGTCTCGGTGACCTCTCATTCCAGCGAGGTTGTTAATGAGTCCGTTCGTGAATTTAATGAGAGAATGCGGCGTCAAAACAACGTAATGATATTTGGTGTAACTGAGGACAGTACTGCGGATAACCATTCAAGAAGTCATCTGGATAAAATCACCGCAACAGATATCATTCTTAGGGCATACCCCGACGCAGTAACTGAACACATAAAAGTTATTCGCGTCGGGCGTGTTGTTCCACTTAAAACGAGGCCTTTGAAGGTGATACTCGAGTCTTCAGCCGATGTATTGGCGATTGTGCGTGGGGCGAGTCAATTAAGGAATATTGATGGCTATAAGAATATCTTCATTAGTTTTGATAGGACACACAAACAGATAGCAGAATACAGGGAATTGAGAGCGATATTAATCTCTCGTATGCAGAATGGTGAGACCAATCTCAGAATAAAATACATAAGCGGAATCCCAAAAATTGTTCGTATTAACGGTAATTTAAACTAAGTGAAGTGTCTGATAGAATTTTGTCGCGGCCCGACTCGGTACTATCGTGTTTATATCAAAATACTAGGGGCCTGAACAGCAAGACATTAGAATTTTATAAGTCTGTTTGTGGTACAAGTCATGACGTTGTTGCGATCACTGAAAGCTGGGCTCGGGACAATATATCATCTAGTGAACTATTCGATAGTCGATACTCTGTTTTCAGATGTGACAGGGACTTGTGTAGAATGGGTGTGTCCAAGGGTGGAGGTGTAATATTGGCTACCAAGAAAAAATTAAATGCAACTCAATTGGATCTCCAGGCAATCCGCTCGAAGATCGTCAAGGCCGATGTGATAGGGTGTAAATTGACTGTTAATTTATCGACATTATATGTTTTTGTTATATACGTTCCACCCAATATTAGTTTCGATGAATTTTCATCTTTCTTCGAGCTTTTGGAAACATTTCATTGTCTTCATAATAATAATGTATTGATATTGGGCGACTTTAACGTGCCGAATCTTTGTGAGGATAGTATTCCCGATCAGAAAGCAGAAATATTATCTAATTTTATTAATTTACTTGGTTTTAAACAATATAATAACTATCGCAACACACATCATAAAATATTGGATCTTATTATCTCAAATATCCATTGCGAGGTCTCTAGAGAACTGTCACCGTTGGTTAATGAAGATAGTCACCATCCTTCCCTCTCCATCTTCTTCGCTTCTAACTCCAATGAGCGGCGTGTGTTTCCCGCCAACAGATCCCAATTCAAATACAATTTTAGAAAAGCAAATTTTTTGTTGCTTTATCAGAGGGTTTTAAATATAGACTGGTCAGATTTGTATGTTATAAGTGATGTGAATAGGGCATGCGAGTTTCTGTATGGGAAGATATTCGGTATTATTGATGAATGTGTGCCCCGATCTATCATCCGTAAGAGAACATTTCCGGTGTGGTTTACACCCGAGATAATAAAAGCCATAAAACGCAAGCATAGACTATTCAAAAAAAGGAAAAAGTCAGATTCGCAGCCTTTACGGGAACAATTCAATGTGCAACGAGCTTCTGTTAAGAAAATGATAAACACGGCCCACAAAATCTATCTAAATAAAGCTGAGAATTCGATATCTGATGATCCTTCATCATTTTGGACTTACGTCAGGGCAAGGGTTTCGTCGGATTCCCTTCCTGAATTGGTCACAGACGGAGACTGTGAGTACTCAGACCCTAACGATATTGTCAACGCCTTTGCAAAGTTCTTCAGCGGCGTTTATAGACCTCCGACTGATCGGAACATGACCCCACATAGTGATAATTCCAGCTCACAGGTAACACTCGACTATTTATCTGATGATATGATAATGAGGGCACTGAAAAGATTGAAGAAACGGTTTGTTTGCGGACCTGATGAGGTACCGTGTTTTTTTGTCGGAGATTGTGCTCCTGCGTTATTGAGGCCGTTATCTTTTGTGTTTAATTTGGCAATTTCAACCAGCGTGTTCCCAAAAGTGTGGAAGGAGGCAAGAATCGTTCCGATCTTTAAGAAGGGCGATCGTTGCAGTATCTTAAACTACAGACCTGTGTCGATTTTGTCGCCTTTTGCTAAAGTATTTGAGATGTCCGTTTATGCGTGCATATTCAGTCAAGTTAAGAGTGTGATATCATCGAGGCAGCATGGATTTTTTGCTGGTCGGAGTACGATTAGCAATTTGGCTTGCTTTGCTCAGTTTGTTGGTCGGGCTTTGGATGATAGTGGACAGGTCGATACGGTCTACACTGACTTCTCTAAGGCCTTTGATCGAATGGATCACTCCATCTTGCTGCATAAATTGGCAAATTTTGGATTCAGTGACAAACTTATACTATTATTTGAGTCATATTTGAGCGATCGAGTGCATTACGTTGAGGTACGAGGTTATAGATCACCTCAATTTACCGCCACGAGTGGGGCCCCACAGGGCAGCAATCTTGCTCCCCTTATTTTTGCACTATTTATTAATGATATAGTGACAAATGTTTCAAGCAATTTTTTAATGTACGCAGATGATCTGAAACTATATAGAAATATAAATAGCAACGCTGACTGCTTTATGTTGCAGAACGATATTGAGGTTGTTGAAGAATGGTGCAACATCAACAACTTGCCGCTGAATTTTGGCAAGTGTTATATCATGTCATTTGCGAATATCCAGAATGTCACGCATTTTGATTACAACCTGAATGGTGCAATTATTGAGAGGGTCGGGATGTTCAGGGACTTGGGAATTGTTTTTGATACTAAAATGTCTTTTTCATCTCACATTAGCCACATTCGGAGTGAGGCAATGAGAATGTTAGGATTCATCTTTCGGAACTCGGCAGATTTCGTGAACATAAATACACTCAAAACTCTGTATCACAGTTATGTGAGATCAAAGTTGGAGTATGGTGCTGTAGTATGGAACCCTTTGTATAACAGATACAAATTGCAACTAGAAGGTGTCCAGAGAAAATTCGCTAAGTTTTTAGCATTCAGACATGATGGAAGATATCCGACGAGGCATATAGATCAGCATAGTCTCCTGTTGAAATTTCAAATATCATCGTTAGTTAGTCGCCGAAAATATTTACTTCTTCAGTTCATCTATAAATTGTGTAGATCCCTCATTGACTGCCCTGAACTTCTATCTGTGGTGGGCTTCCACGTGCCTTCGAGGTGTATCAGATCCTGCCCAACCTTTCATTTACCCTATGCTAGAACTAACTTCATGGTCAGGACACCTCTGTTTCAGGCCATGAAGCTCTTCAATGATCTGTGCTGCGATGTTGACATTAGTAACGTATCTGCAGATCGGTTCACGAGGTTTGTCGCCTTGAGGCTGTTGCAGTGATCGATAATAAAGTGTAGGGATCGTTGTTGTAGCTTTATTTAAGTCTGTTATATGCGCATTGTTTTTGTCTTGATTTTCTTTCTTTTGTTTTTTTTGTTGCTTTTTTTATAAATTGTCTCAAATGGATTTATTCTGTCAAACAATAAAAGTTATTATTATTATTATTATCTAAGTCTGTTATTATATAAGCATTGTTTTTGACTTGATTTTCTTTTTTATCTTTGTTAATTTTTTTTTTTGTGAATTGTCTCATAAATGGATTTATTCTGTCAGACAATAAAGATTATTATTATTATTATTATTATTATTATTATTCAAATGTAATAATTTAACTCTCTTCACTCCTCGTATTTTTTCGGTATAATATTAGGTAATATTTGGCTTATTTCGGGGGGGGGGGGGGGGGGGGGGGACATGAAGATAGCGTTACTCGTTAAAAATATTCTGGTAATATAATTGTCATTCACTGACAATCAGCCATTTATGCCAGTCGATATTAGTGTTTTTGTAAAGACGGAAATAATCGAATAACGAGCAATTTAAGCGAAATAAGTCGGGGCTTTGGCGGTGATTGATAACTGTTGATGAAACTTGTTTGTTGATGAAACAACAAACTTGTTGATGCAACTGTTACGTTAATCGACTATATTGAAAAAGGAAAAACAACAACAGGGACACACTACGCATTACAGAAATTGCGGACAGAATTTGCAGAAAAAAATGTTTTGTTCCACCAAGTCTCACGCTTTAGTGGTCGCCATCGCAAAAATTTACGAATTGGGATTTGAATTGATTGACAATCCATCGTATTCGCCAGATCTAGCCCCCCGTGATTTTTTTCTTTTTCCTAGGGTCAAAGTTTCGCTGGGAGGATAGAGATCTTTATTGAATAAGGAGGTCATCACATTCGTAAATGACTATTTTGCAGAATAAAATTACAACTACTATTTGGACGAATTAAAGAGATGCGAGCATCGCTGAGAAAAGCGAATAAAATTACAATGAGACTATGTTGAGAAATAAAATTGAATTTGACTCGTTTATGTGTTAGACAGGAAAGTTTTCAGACTCCCCTAGTATACTTACTATCCCAGAAATGGTAATTTCGCCGTTGGTACTCAAGGGAAGCAGATCAGTCAAGATGGTTTGTTCCAAGGCCGTTTCAAGCTCGTCCAAAGTACAATTAACATCAGGATCGAATTTTTTCCACCATTCATAACTGTACGTTCCCATGATGAGCCACTGGTACTTTCTTCCATACATTTCCAGCTTGTAGGCTTCGCAAAACATATGTTTTGCCCAATTTTCATTAAAGTTACCTAGAGACGTTTATTTCGATATCTTCGTCTGGAACCACTTTCGAGAAACTTACCCAAAATAATTCTAGTGTCCTTCTCTTTCAATTTCATTAAGGCAGTGGTGACTTCGTTGGTAAAACTCTGAGTTTCGACTATCTGATAGCCGACAGAATCTAATTCAGCTACTAATCTAAAAAAAATATTTGAACATTTTTCTTCATGTGATACAGTGAATTAATGTGTAAAAATATCAGATATATTCATAAGTAACGTTTTTTTTCAAATTTTAAAAACACTATATCTAGGCTCGAAGAGATTTGCTATTAAACACCAAATCACTTTTTTAAACTTCTCTACGCACGTTTCGCTCACCACGTTAGCATCATCAGGAGATAAAAGACAACCATCTTTGTCGACTTCACAACCAGGTCTTCACCATAAAAAGTGGTGCTGTCAGGTTCCAATTCCTTATAAAACCATAATTACTGAATATTATTGTGTTCAGCTTGATACTAAACAATGTTTTGATTAAAACATATCCAAGACTGACTAGTCGATCTGACAATGCAAGACCCCATGATACCAGAATGATTCAAGAAAAAATCAAAGAGTTGATGAAGAGTCCCATAAGGTGATTGCAACGTTGTACTCATCTGCTGCCTAGAACTAGAAAAAATATGATGAATAATCTTAGATGGATAAGTGATGAAAACTAATGAGGTGCTCGGAAAGTACTTTCGGTTCTTATAGACAGATGGCGAGAGTGAAATTTTTTGCATTTTTGATTACTCGCCAAGAAAGATAATGCTATTAGATCCACCATAAGGTTATGTTATTGTCTTATTAAACTTTAAATTAGTAATTTCTTTTGCCAAGTATCAAATTGCGCCTGGAAAAGATTTTTTTTATGAAAAACAATCAAAAGTATCTGAAAATCCTTCTTTTTTCCTCTGGTGTTATAGTTTTTTAATGTGCGGTAGTTCTTTTGTCCCACCACTATATCTTTAGTCTACCTCTCTATTTGCTTCAGCCTATTCGTCCTCCATGATTCTCGTTGATATTCGGTGAAGACAATGTTGGATGTTAGACACTTGATGTTTTATGATTTTCGAAAGCATAACGATACCGTTAATGGTGTTTATACTGGTGTCTTGGATAGCGTTGGTGTAAAAGAAGATCGTGTTCTTCCATAAATTGTTAGTAATTTGAAAAGTGGATTATATACAACAATCCACATAAGAAAAAACAATGGTTTTCTCTTATGTTGGGAACTTTCGGTTCTTATAGACATATGGCGAGAGTGAAATTTTTTGCATTTTTGATTACTCGCCAAGAAAGATGATGCTATTAGAACCACCATAAGGTTATGTTATTGTCTTATTAAACTTTAAATTAGTAATTTCTTTTGCCAAGTATCAAATTGCGCCTGGAAAAGATTTTTTTTATGAAAAACAATCAAAAGTATCTGAAAATCCTTCTTTTTTCCTCTGGTGTTATAGTTTTTTAATGTGCGGTAGTTCTTTTGTCCCACCACTATATCTTTAGTCTACCTCTCTATTTGCTTCAGCCTATTCGTCCTCCATGATTCTCGTTGATATTCGGTGAAGACAATGTTGGATGTTAGACACTTGATGTTTTATGATTTTCGAAAGCATAACGATACCGTTAATGGTGTTTATACTGGTGTCTTGGATAGCGTTGATGTAAAAGAAGATCGTGTTCTTCCATAAATTGTTAGTAATTTGAAAAGTGGATTATATACAACAATCCACATAAGAAAAAACAATGGCTTTTTCTTATGTTGGGACAACCATATCTGTCCACTTCACAACCAGGTTTTGACCCTAAAAAGTGTTGCTGTCAGTATGCTGGGATTTTACAGGAATTATTCATTATCAGCTTCTTGGAATTATTCATTACCGGACATTATCATGTTCAGCTTGATACTGATTATAGTTTTGATTAAAACACATCCAAAACTGAACGAAATGTTTTATACTGCAGCATGGCAATGCTGTCAAGTCCCCATAGTACAAGAATGATTCGAAAAAAAAACAAAGAGTTAGGCTGGGAAGTACTTCCTCACACACCGTTCCCTCCAAATGGTGCATCCTCAGATTACCATCTTTCCAGATTTACGTGGATAATTCTGTACTATGAAAATCGCAGTCGAAGACTATTTACTTCAGAGTCAACTTATTACGTATTAATTTTGTATAGAATCAAAAACCGACATTACTTATGAACACACCTAATATATGACCCATGTTTCGGTAACTATGTTAACATCATCAAAACAAAAAAGAGAAAATAAATAATAAACTTACTTATTATGAGCTAAGGAGTATCTAGGTTCGTTCTGATATATGGTGCCAACCCTTGTCCAATTAAACTCTTTCAACAGCGACAATCTCGGCGGATTGAAAGCGTTTTCGGATGGTACTATTCTGAAAAAGTTCGGGAAATTTTCTTTGGTGAACATTGGATGTGTGTCGGCGTACGATAACTGGAAGAAAATACGAACGAATGTATTTCCTGTTAGTGAAAAGGATGTATCATATCTTACCTGGGTGAGATGCCAGTGTTTAGAGGCTTTAGCTATGGGGTCCGTGACGTGCGTACAGGCAGCTCCGAACAGCATTAATTTATGAGGTCCGCTGTGCATCATGTCGAAAAATGCTTTAACCCCCACCGCAGCATTGCACTAGAAAAACATATTAATAACAGTGACTAACAATGGTGATTAAACAGAGTGCAGTAGGACATCGGGTGATTTTAAATTTCCCGCGCAACTCTCGAGTAGAGGTAAAAACGATCTTCACTGTATTTGCAGCATCCTAATATCAGTCAGTCAATATCAAAGTCATGAATTAATGGAACGGTGAACGGTTTCATCGTTAAGGCATATTACAAAAATAATGTTTGCATTGTGTTAGCACAACGGGGTAATATTCCTTGTCCGACAATATTGCCAGATTTAACGGTCTGTGATTTATATTTATGATATTATTTGAAGGGACTTGTTGACCCCCCACAAAAGATTTTTAAAAACTTCTTTAGCCGCGTTGAGCGATTTTTGGTAGGGGCAAAACTTATGGGTTCGCGTTACCGACATGCTAGTGATGTGTTGAGCCAGACTGGCGACGCGTAGCAGTTTAATTGTAGGATCAGAAATAAAATATGTGTTGTTATTTTTTGCAAAATGATTATTTATAAACTTATATCATTCAATTTCACCATTAGAACTTTTTTTAGAACCATTAGAACGTTTTCACTTCTGTCGGCAATCCCCATGACTGCTTACCTGTTTTTGCCGATGCAGTAGCAGTATATTTTTAATGATTTAAGCAAAGGAACGGGTTTTCCAAAAAACTGTCAGAACTTTGATACGAAATACAATGATACTGTAAGCGGTAATCCAGTGAATTCTATTTTATCTTGAAGAACCAACGACATTATACTTTGGGAATATGTCTTCTTTGAGAATATGTCGTTGAAATGTCACGTCCGGGCTTTGGGGGGGGGGGGGGGGGGTCACCGAATGTTTGCTCTCCGAGAAACCAATTTTTTCGGAAAAAGCGCCTGAACAATGGGCAAAGAGAGATTGGACGTGTGACAGGCGGATCCGTCATGTTGGATCCAATATCATGAGTGTATTCTTTACATTCTTGAAGAGCAGGAGTGAAAAAAGTTTGAAGCAAGTCAATACAACGCTGCGAATTCCCGTTACTGTGCGGCCTTGGTGGTCTCCGAAAAAAAAACTGAGACCTTTGGATCGGGCAGAAACCTTTTGTGTTTCCTTTTGGGGTCTTCTCCACAACAGTACCCACAATTTTAATTACTGACATAGCCATTAAGGTGGAAATAAACTTCAGAATTGCTTTTGCGCTAATACCCGTGCAAACAAAACGGATGTTCCCCTCTCTCGTGTAGCTTAAGATCGACCCCATCTTTCTGCCCTTCCTACCAAATTTTTTATAGCGCAACAAAACATTAACAACTTTTTGGGCCACCCTATATATAGACTAAACAGTTTTAGATAATTACTGTTTAGTTTTTTTATGATTTTCGATAAAAAATACTCTTATTTAAAAATTACTCTTCAGATTAATGCCATGTATGCGTAATAAACGCTAGTTAAATTCATTTTGGAAAATTAATATTGTCTGAGAACAGACAATGTAAACAATGTAAAAATGAATTTAAATAAAAATATGAATGAGGTCCGCCACTGTTATTTTATTGGTCACCCCTGTAGCTTTACAAATTACAGATTTAAATACATTTTAACAGATTTAAATTCGGCTTTTGAAATCGGTAATGTAAAAGGACCAGTATTGCGTAATATAAACGTCAGCCGAGTGTAAGACAACTCTTGAAGGGATATGTTTAAAATTGAAATGAATCCTTCAAATGGAAAGTTCGGAAAGTTCGGAAAAACAAAATCGACATCAGGCGGGTATACGGAAGTAACATTTGAACAAATTTTCAGGTAGAGTGCTTTTCTGAATGCCCTTATGTTTTCAATGTTTTGATATCATTCCTTTGAATTAGCGCCAACAATCGGTTTCTGTTATGACGGAGTGTTCCTGCAAAATATATCAAAGATGCTCACCCCAAATACTTCTAGAGAAATAAAGAAAAAAAAAGTTTTTTCTTAATTTTGAACCCTTTGTTACATCGATATCTTTAAAGAATAAAACTAGTGATAAACTCTTTTCAAAACTGCACTGTTTACTTACCACAAGAATACTGCTTCATCATCATCATCATCTGTGTGTTTTAAGTCATGTCTCCTAATATCTCGTCCATAAAATGTGTTTTAGGTCTTCTTTTGGGCCTTTTGCCTATTGGGACTTGACCAAATATTTGCTTAGTGGGATTATTGCCACTCGATCTTTAACATTGCTTATCCATATCAGCCTCCTAACTTTGATAAATGTGTCCTGATACGTGCTTCTCTATATGGGGTAGATTGAAGTTCGAATATGTCTAGCAGTTTTTCATCATTTTGCATCACTATCCACTTTTCCGAAGCATTAGTTAGCATATGTTTTGACGCAACGTCCGATTATAAATGTTTGAGAGCTACGTAAAGAAACTCATTCACGGTGTTAACATTGTGCGTGTCAATAGTCAGATTCTTCCAGTACGTACTCCTACTTGCATGTATTACGACTTGTGTCTGTTAATTTTCCTCCCCGTCGGTCTTGCAGCCTCTTTAAGTGCAAGGAATGCCTTCTTTATACTTCAGTAAATTGCTTTGTAAATTGTTGTAATTAATTTTTGAAGTGAAAACTTCTTTAGCCCCGTTGAGCTTTTTTCGGTAGGGGCAAAACTTATGGGTTCGCGTCACCGACATGCTAGTGACTTGTTGCGCCAGACTGGCGAAGCCAATTGCATTTTAAACGTGTTTTAATGTATTTTAAATTAAATTGTGTTTTAGATAATCATTATTTTAATAGTTTAATTGTAGAATCACTCTGCAGTGCAAGAGTGAGCAGTTAAAATGCTAATATTTTTATATAGAAATATGAATAACAAAAACAAAGCATTTATTTTAGAGTATTTCCAATATTGGTATTATGTATTATGGTAATTGGTAATATGTATTATGTTATTTTTTCCAAAATGATTATTTATAAACTTATATTATTCAATTTCACCATTAGAACTTTACGAAAAAGTTTATTATTATTAATTAGTTATCATATGTTTTGACGCAACGTTCGATTTTAAATGTTTGAGAGCCTACGTACACAAACTCATTCACGGTGTTAACATTGTGCGTGTCAATAGTCAGATTCTTCCAGTACGTACTCCTACTTGCATGTATTACGACTTGTGTCTGTTAATTTTCCTTTCCGTCGGTGTTGCAGCCTCTTTAAGTGCAAGGAATGCCTTTATAGTTCAGTAAATTGCTTTGTAAATTGTTGTAATTAATTTTTGAAGTGAAAACGTCTTTAGCCCCGTTGAGCTTTTTTCGATAGGGCCAATTGTATTTTAAACGTGTTTTAATGTATTTTAAATTAAATTGTGTTTTAGATAATCATTATTTTAATAGTTTAATTGTAGAATCACTCTGCAGTATAAGAGTGAGTAGTAAATATGATAACATTTTTATATTGAAATATGAATAACAAAAACAAAGCATTTATTTTCGAGTATTTCCAATATTGGTATCAATATTTGCTTTGAAAAATTTGATATAAATTATTTTTCTAATATTTAATCTCTGCAATACATCGTACAATGAATATTTCATATTGGCTTAGGAGTTATCTTACTAGCGTAGTAAAACAGATTTCTAGTTGTTCGATAGTATTTTTGTCGCGGATTTTAAAATTAAAAATTCTATACAATTTTATAATAAATTTCATTTCTCAAAATTATTGTTTATTGGTTTGAATTGTCAGAAATAAAATAAGTGTTATGTTATTTTTTGCAAAAGGATTATTTATAAACTTATATTATTCAATTTCATCATTAGAACTTTACGAAAAAGTTTATTATTATTAAAACTAATATAATAAGATTTTCTAAATGTCCATTTTCTATATTTGTTTAGATCCTCGATCCTACATGAAAAAAATATACAATTTTTAATTATACATTTAAAGAATAATTAATTTAAAAAATCAAAAATAAACACAGTTATCCAAAGTTTCAAGTTTTCACTTCTGTCGGCAGTCCCCATGACTATTTTTTTTAATTATTTAATTATTGTAATTCTAATCATCCGGCACCACGTAAAACGACAATTTATCGTTTATAAAGAACCATTTCAAGAATTTAGAACAGTTGGAAATAGCCCCGCATCAGAGATCCAAGAATAATGCGA
Source organism: Cosmopolites sordidus (assembly GCA_031761425.1). Classification (NCBI taxonomy): domain Eukaryota; kingdom Metazoa; phylum Arthropoda; class Insecta; order Coleoptera; family Curculionidae; genus Cosmopolites; species Cosmopolites sordidus. Next base: position 489,848 of record JARFXV010000008.1, read on the forward strand.
AGAGCTGAAAATATAGACAGGAATCTCTAGAGACGAAGTGGGTCATAATTGGGAATTTCTCAACAAAGTTTAGGCCGAATTTTGAGAAGTAACTTGCAACCTGCCTGACCTGTTACCTACAGAAAATAATAAGCGCTTATAATAATAATAAGAATACCGTAATGCTATCATAAACCACTTCCAAAAAATTGACAATTTTAATTCAAAATTATCAACGAGCGATGAAGGTTCGTTTTATTACAACAATTCTGGTGGACAACCGAAACGTATAACGGTAGAACAAGAAGAGGACATTTTGGTTAGTATCGCGGAAAATCCTGAATCCACTAGGCGTTTGGAGGCATCTACAGGAATTAGCAAATCTACCGTTTCAAGAGTTTTTCATAAAGAAAAATTGTGTCTCTATCATTTTTCGTCGTCTTAACATTTTATTAAAATCTACTACATAAAAAAACGAAGACCCCATGTTCCTGAAAAACAGATTGTTTAGAGTAAAAGAGAACTTTTACCAGATATCAGAATTTTTAACTGGCAAAATCAACAATTTTTTAATCGATCCATTTCAGGTTCCGCAAAGACTGAATGGAGATCAAATGTGCAATTTTTAGAAAATTATTTATTAGACTTTTATTTTATTATGATTTATTGGGCGGTATACCTCTGAATTTAAGACAAGGCATGTGGTTCAAGCAAGATGGGTCACACCGCATTTGGAGTTGCAGTGCGAAATCACTTGAATCAATGTTTTCCACATCGATGGATTGAGCGCGGTGATGAGTTTTCTTGGCCACCTCGTAGCCCAGACATTAATCCGTTAGACTTTTATTTGTGGGGAAAAATTCAACAAGCGGCCAATGTTATTAGAAGTGAAGAAAATATCTTTTCAAATGTGAGGCGTCACTTAACAAAGAGCCTGCGAAAGTGTATTGAGTTAAACGGTTGACACTTTAAACACCTATTGAAGTAAATTTCAAAAAATTGAATAATTTATTATTCAATAATTATATTAAGTTATATTAAATAAAGTCCGTTGTATTTTTGACAACTTTGTTTTTTTTCCTCGTATTCAAGGCACAATTTTGTGAATTGAAGATTTTTCAACCATCGACAAGATGTGCAATGGAATATTCAAACACGAATATCTCGCAAATGGCGTGAGAAATTGATATTGACCAACGGTACCTTTTTTACCTGGGAATTATGACTCTTCTCTATTTAGAAGTCAAATTATTCGCAGCTTTATAGAGTAAAAACATAGGAAAACATACCCAACTACCCCGATATTGAACCTGATATCTTTAACCGTTTTAAAATTATCTCAATTTTTCCAAAATTTAGTTTCACTTTTAACACCCTGTATCTTTTTAATGACTAATATTTGCCAACATATTTATTGACTAAATCCTCTTATTTTGATCTCTACTATCACCAGTGGAAATTAGACAACTGTGTTTTAGTTATACAATTTAGTATGAATTTCCATCAAGAAAATGCTGCAACCATCCTCAGGTTAGTTATCAAAATTGTGATCGATGAACATATGATGGGTAAACTTAAAGAAATCCGTATTAACTAGATATAAAGAACATATTGTCCATACTAGGTACGAGAGAAATAAGGAATCTTGTGTTGCCTAACTTACACTCGAGCATGACTGTAATATTATATTAGTATTATATATATATATGTATAATATAAATATTAGTAACCTATGACTTCTTAGAAATGTAAACAATAATAGGGATTTGGATGCATGTGAAAGAATTCAAATGCAACAAAACCATGAATCAGGACGTCAAGTTTTTGAATCAGTAATGCAACGCTTAGCTAACTTCATGGTTATGACAGGCTTCATTAGGTATGGTTATCACATAGAGTACAGTGTAGTTTTAGAATTACTATGAATCCTCACCTGATGATGCCGACTTGGTTAACGGTTAAAAGTGATTTGGTGTTTAATGGTAAGTTTCTTTGAGTTTAGTATTTCACACCAAAAAGTCTAATAGAAGAATTGTTGTGGTCTAAAGAAAGACAAAAGGCAAATCCTTTACAGTTCTTTGTTTACTTTAATAACACGTACATCATTTTACATGCTTCTGTGAATTTTATATATTTCACGTCACTGTAAACAAAATAGGTTAGGCTTCGGTTTTAATCATCTCCTGATGATGCTAACCTGGTCAAGTAATTAAAAACAAGTGATTCGGTGTCAATTATCTTTGATTTTAGTTTCAGGTCTAAAGATACCCAAGAGAAATGTTTAATTTATCATATAATCCTTGCGTGACAAAGTTAAATATAGGCGAGCGTGCCTCTCTGCCTGTTCCCACAGTAAAAATAAGAAATGACTGGCATAGGCGCCCGTTGATCATCGTCTAACAAGATTGGGACGACAGAAGGGGGACTTTCTAGAGATCACAATCCGCCGCAACTGTCTTCCCGAACCTGTCAAACGCATTCAGTACGCCATCATGATTGATGGATTATCCAGAGACCATTATTTTAAAGTCTACTTCCAAAAAAAATGGTATTTCAAGGTCGTATCAATCCATGATATGTTAAAGTTAGTTTAAAGTTGTGCAACATCAGTAATTTTTTAATAATGTTCTTGAATCAAACTCAGCAAAGAAAAACATGTAGAATGAATGACAGAGAAGAAAATAACTAAACTTAAACAGTGGAAAAATTATCAAAAGCGTTAAATGTTAGTTGTATACGTGTTTTTAAATGTTTACAGGCCCTGGGAAAGATTGTTTTGTATGTCAATGCCAGCCCATTCTCAAAACTTAATCACCAGTGAATTAACAATTTTTTACAAATGGAGTTCATTCAAAGATAAGTAATTCTTTCACCAGAAGGATAGAGGAGGGTTTTATAAGACAATACAATAATAAAGCTTAGAAATATTATAATACAAAAAATAATCAACGCCTTTATACCAAATAAAACATGTCCTAACCGTAATAAACAATATATAAACATAACACTTACCATAGTATCATTCCACCACATATGCAACCTGTAATTCCTCAAAATTTGCGAGTGTTCGTTCACGTGATCCAAGGCCAATTTGACACTGGGCATCACTCCTCGGCCTATAAAATGTTCTAAAACTGAGACAAACTGTATAAACGGAAATCAACAAAGCCAATATAAAGTTTGTAGTATAATAACATTTTTCCAGAAAATTACCTGTTTCTGAATTTTCGACTCCTTTTCCGAAGGGGAAGAAGCCAGCGATGTAGACGTCGTGTCTTCGGGCATCCACGTTGGGTTTTTGCAGAAGACAAAACTCAACATTGACAATAATTAAAAATAAAAGAACAAAAAAGTCGTTTATTTTGATACGGCTCGGCGACATGGTCGACACTGTATAAAATTCAACTGGGAACACCAATAATTAAAATAGTTCCTGTCATTGTTTCCGAGTGTCTTGCTGGCTACCGAATAAGATAATTCATAGTTTATATCAAAAAAATTGCACCATCTTTTTTTGAAATGTTTTTACACTTCACGATTCCGTTAGTTTCCAAAGCATTTTCTCAAGAATTTTGTTGTACCGTTTTTAATCTTTGATTCTGAATTAAACCCATCGCACGACACTTGAAATTATCTAGCTCGCGATAGGAAACATCCTTTCGAAAATGCACTATGTCCTAATGAGCTCTCACATTCAGAGTGAAACACTTTTCTGGAAAATGGGTTTCCAGACCTCTATTTCGCCTGGATTTTCGACAGTTGGCTCTATCGATTTTTCGGACGCTCTAAAAGTGGGACTTTAGCACTCCGCGCTTGCGTCATTTTATTTATTTATATTATATCCAGAGAGTTCAAACAAAACTTTTTCTTGAAATTTCAGTAACTGGAACCCCCAAGCAAAAAAAATTACCACTTCTAGATTTTATGACGTATTTACAATTTTTTTTTGTCAGGAAAAATACAAATTTAGTTTAACTTTCCGACGCTTTGCGATTCCAATTTGAAGATATCTACTTGAAATCAAGACTGATGTAAATAATAAAAAATAATTTGGTTAAAAACGCCAATGTTTTTATGTTATTATTCTTGGTATGTTTGTCTAAGAGCATAAAAAAAAAATAGAAAACGCCTTGATGTTCTCAACTATTTTTTTTATTGTCAATGTATCTGTCATATCGCTAAATTTTATTTTGCTAAAAGTTTTCTCAAAATTTGTTAACAAAGATCATATTTGAAAAGTTTCGTACAATGAACGGTAAAAAGGTCAAACGCAAAATACCCAAACATAATGAGAAAATCACCAGATTTCGCGAACATCGAGTGCAATTGGAGGGAAAGTCAAATATACCGAATAGACGGCTAACTGTGAGTTACGTTTTTAACGATTCGCGTTATTTTCTTTATGTTTAAGTTTTTTTAGATACTTCCCAGCTTTTTAGCCAATGGTTTTTCATCTCAAATAGCTAAAAGGCGCAAATGTAAGTTACTTTCAAAATGTTTATGATATTTTTTGATTTGTTAATAAAACGTTGTTGGATCTTTCCAGGCATAAAAAGAAGTCGTAAATTAGAACATAATAAGGGTTTAAGACGTTCTCAAAGAATTTGGAGGAAGCAGAATTGTATATATTCAGAAGACTCTCCTTCGAGCTGTGAAACACACTCTGCTTCCAGTAACACATCCCAGAAAAACTCAAAAAGCATAATCAAAGAAATTAATGATAAGTATTTTAAATTAAGTAGACAAAACAGCGATTTGGTGAATTGTGGTGAAAGATCCATCAATGCTAACTGTAACGATAAGAGAAATCAAATAAAAAGTATATTTAGGGACATAAACGAAAGATATTACAAATTAAAAGTAGGTATTAATCAGACTTCAGTGAATTCGTCCATACCACACACCGAAGAAGGTCCTACGAACAGTTTGTTTTGCAACACCTTAAGAAAGCAGGTGTATTTGAATTTGAACAGGAGCGAAGTGGACGAGTGTATCGAAAAAATCAAGTGTGAAATCAAAAATACCAATTTAATGTTGCAAGGAAAAAAACAAATGGTGATGCATTCAGAAAATAAGGAAGCAGATGACGATACTACCAGTTCTCTTAAGGGTTCGTTTAAAAATACTGTTGCACTGATTTCACCTGAAGAATGGGTTTACATTACACCTCCAAGACAAAGAATACAACCTCCAGAAATTGAGGGCAGCAGAATTCAATCTGCTGTTATGTGTGTTGACAAAAATGAAAGGCAACTTTATGAGTTTAAACCCTCCTATAACAATAACCATCCTGTTTTCTCTAATCAGGACAAGGTTACCATAGACAGCAGATTTGTTCAATTGGGTGCCTACTCAAATACACCAGTTAGTATAAGATATAACATCAATGATGGATCAAAATATCCTCGAATATGTACCAAGAAATATGAAAGGCAAACAGGCATCACAGAAACTCCTAACATAAGCACTACATCTGAAGTAAGTATTAACATTTTAATTGTTTATAATGAGTTACCATTTTTGTCTTAAAAAAATGCTTTTTCTTGTTGTTATTAACGGGCAATGTAAAATGTCTGGGTAGTACTTTCAGTTGATGTATCAATCCTTTTGTTCAATAACCTTTTCCTAAGATTGAGTCGTCTCAGGAGATGATTCAGTTAAGATTGAATAATCTCCTGATGGTGCTAACATGGTTAGTGAGACGCGCGTCGAAAAATTATAAACAATTGATTCGGTGTTTAGTGATAAATTTGTTTGAATTTGCTATCATGCCAAGTAAAAGTTTTTTCATCTGATAATTTTGCAATGAAGAAAAAGAAATGAAAGTCCGATGGTACAATGTCGGGAGCTTATGATGGAGGCGCTAACACATCCCAACAAACCTTTAGTCATTTTTGGCGATTGATCAAAGATGTATCTTGTCTTTATGACTGATTAATTCTGAACTTGATAGGTACTGGCCATTTTTATGCAAAATTTTTTCGCCATTTTCAAATCAACTTTATTAATTCCATTTTCGGAAAAGTCCTGATCTTTTCCTTCAAAAAACATCCACCGAACTTTCCCTTACCGAATCTTTGCATCAACCTAATCTTTTCAGGACCATTCAATATTTTTACAGAATAAATTTTAGGAGTCATGCGCGGGTCTGGGCTTTTCGAGAGTAATAAGGAGACCGAGAAAACCTTACGCCAAAAAAGTGTTCATCGACAGTGACGAAAAGCAAGAACAAGAAGTCGACCAGATCAAAATGAATATCGCGGAAATGGATTTGGAAAGCAACTACTCCCACGACTTTACTTTTATAAAAGACGACGATGATTTCAAAGTGAAATATAATGACGCCGTCAAACGAAAAGGCAGCGAAGAGTTTGCAATCAAGAAAAGAAAACGAAACTTCTTTACGTTTGATCAGCAATCTAAAATGTTTGATTTCAGCCAGGAATAAACGTGAAAAAGTCCCTTAACTTTTGTTCAAATTTTAGTTTAGCCAACATAAAGTTATAAAAATCAAAATTATGGAGTGATTTTTAATTTCTGTATCGTTTATAATAATTAATATGGTATATTTTGAAACGTTGTGCAATGACAATATTATATGATATTTAAAATAACTGTATTTTTATTTTGTACAATAAATATTTGTTGTATTTGTATCTAAATACATTATGTTTTGCAATAGCGTCATGAACCTCAAAAAGATTTACCACTAAATAACTTTTTAAACTTCTCGCCGCGCGTTTCGCCAAATGTGTCGCATCATCAGGAGATAATTTAAACAAATAACAGATTAAATCATATGATGATGATAACATGGTTAAAACGCCTATCGAGAATTAAAAAAAAGTTATTTGGTGTTTGTGGTAAATTTCTTTTGTGTTTCACACCCAATGTTCCAATAATAGAATTGAAATAGCGACAGTCTTGATCGTATACAGGGTTTACAAATAGGGGCTTTCGAACTTTGACTTAGAATAGCAGCCATGTTCGTGAAGTTACAGTTTTCATATTTGGAGGTTATATTAATTAATGTTGGGCAAATCATCAATGAAAATTATATTGTTGAGCAACGCATGCAAATCATTAAACTTTACGTTTGTACACAATTCTATTCTTGTACTGTATTCAATTATTTCTTTTTTTCTATCGAGTCGATTATTCGTCGTCGTAAGGAACCTAACGACTCTCCTGAATTGTCCCTAGTTTGGTTAAAAAGTTTGAAAATGGCTTCAAGTTCCTGTCCGAGCTTGAGACCGAGGATATCAAGGACGACGAACATTGAAATTGTGCCTGAATTTATAAAAAATCAGCCAAAATCTTCGTGGCGATACATGGAAATGGAATTGACATGTTCAAAGATTCATCGCATTTTGACGGGAGGTTTGTGCTCGCTTTGTTCCAGACAAATTTACTGACGACCAAGAATTGCTTCGAATTCAACATTGCAAGTTTTAGCAAGTCATAGTTTTGGAGTGTTTTAGGTGTCATCTTTTTGGCAGGCAACTCTTATTCAAATAGATTCTGCAGTTGATGAAACGTGGAGTTCGAGAATTCAGTTGAGGAACTAACGTTTTCACCAGTGAGAGAATGAATGTGTATTTTGATTCATAGGCGCCGTCATCAATTTCAACAGAGCATACTCTGTATTCTCCAGACTTGCCCTCCATGGGGCGAGGTTAACTTACAATAATGCATAAAAATTCAAATTTTAAAAGAGCAAGGAAGAATGCAACTAGAAATATTCAAAACGGTTAAGTGTTTTCTTTGAACTCTTATTATAATAGAGCTCAAAGAAAACATCATCATCTACAGTCTGACCCAATAATAGAGAAAAATTAATAAGAGCATCTTTAACAAAGATTTCTTGGAAATAAGACTGAATGAAGGTAATAGGAGGTGTCAAAACTAGATTAATTAAAGAAGCAATAACTTCTTGTAGTTCAACAAAAGTTAGTTCTAAAACACTAACATTAATCTGCAGGGGATTGGTGAAAAGTTGACTGTGTATAATAATAACTACAGTTGTCATAAATAAGATATAATTTGTTTTAGAATTAGACTGAATTATATCCTGATAAAGCTAACATGGTTAGCGAAACTTGATGTTTAGTAGTAAATCTCTTTGAGTTTAGTGTTTCACACAAAAAAAATCAATAGAACTGATCTAAATTACAATGGTTAGTCCTGTTTTCCGCGAGACGCACGTTTTTTATTTCCAAACACTGGGACTTTGTCATAGCTTTCGAGTGTTTTAGGTGTCGTTTTTTTGGTAGGCAACTCTTATTCAAATAGATTCTGCAGTTGATGAAACGTGGAGGTTGAGAATTGAGTTGAGGAACTAATGTTTTCACCAGTGAGAGAATGAATGTGTATTTTGATTCAAAGACGCCGTCATCAATTTCAACAGAACATACTCTCTATTCTCCAGACTTGCCCTCCATGGGGCGAGGTTACGTTACAATAATGCATAAAAATTCAGCTTTCAAAAGAGCAAGGAAGAACGCAAGTAGCAATGTTCAAAACGGTTAAGTGTTTGTTTTGAGCTCTATTATACATCATCATCTACAGTCTGACATAATAATAGGAAAATATAAGGTCTAAACAGGATTATATCAGGGTAAATGAATAGAAAAATTAATAAGAGCATCTTTAACAAAGAATTCTTGGAAATAAGACTCAATGAAGGTAATAGGAGGTGTCAAAACCAGATTAATTAAAGAAGCAATAACTTCTTGTAGTTCAACAAAAGTTAGTTCTAAAACACTAACATTAATCTGCAGGGGATTGGTGAAAAGTTGACTGTGTATAATAATAACTACAGTTGTCATAAATAAGATATAATTTGTTTTAGAATTAGACTAAATTATATCCTGATAAAGCTAACATGGTTAGCGAAACTTGATGTTTAGTAGTAAATCTCTTTGAGTTTAGTGTTTCACACAAAAAGATTTCAGTAGAACGGATCTAAATTACAATGGTTAGGTTTAAATAGGGTTTTGGCCGATGTTGTATAAATTAAAACCAATTTGTACATAAACAATTTATTTTTCCATAATAGGTGTAATATTCTAATAGTTAAAATACTTTCTCAGGTTCTTAAATAGTAATCCTTGTCATATCTGAAGAGACAAAATAGAGCCTTTCTAAAAATAAATATAAAATATAAAAACCTAACGTTTCGACAAGACAAGCTATTAAAATGTCAATAATCCTCTAACTTTTACAATCTAAAACAGGGCATATATCAGCACTACTTTCTAGATAGTTTTGTTTGACAGGTTGCGTTCGATCGTGCGGATCTACCTCGGTGTCAGAACGCACATACAGGGTCTTTCGACATTAAATAGTAATTAACAAAACAACTAAACATTACCACAGCCAAAAATTAAGAATAATCATAAACAAATGATTATTCGTTGTTTTTTTTAAAATAATATTGACAGAGCAAAAAGCTTTTACAGTCAGGTGTCGAAACACCCTGTATAACTGCCTTAAAAATGCACGTTTATTAGGATACGTTTGTATATGGTTGGGAATAGTAAAAAAATATGTATAAAGGCATGAGCAGGAGGGGGGTTAGGACTTCTAGAAGCTGTACAGGCATTGACAAGGGCCTAACATTCTTTTATAACTATCTTTTTGTTTGTCAAGTAAGGTTACATCACAAAAATCTTGATATATTAATACTTAACCAATAAAGGACCCCAAACAAATAAAGAATAATAAAAAATACATTTTGTAATTCTTAGGACCTAATTTTGTATAAAAGAATATTGGAAAAATAACTCACAATTCAAGGTCCTTCCGAGACCGACGATATAGTACATTATACCAAAAACCTTTCAGATTTCTACAATAGATAGCCAGGACATTGCCTGTAATGCCACTTAAAAGCTTGGTCATCAGTGGAAACATCCGGCTTGGTTACCGGCGTAGTAATAGTTCGAAACGTGTTCAACAATTTTTAAATAAATACACTACAAAGGGCATGACATATTCGGTAAAGTTTAAAGCTTTTTTTCAGACTCGATATCTATAGTAGAAAATAAATAAGTTATTTTTTAAGACAGTAAGTTGCTAGGGTCTCAGAAGGTTATACAAACTGTCCATGAAATTACAATAAACAATGATATTATCATTTGCGAGACCAGACCAGTACAAGAAAAAGACATTTGCTTTATAAGGGTACTGCTTATTTTTGTATACTTGGCAAGGAGAGAGGACATTTAACTTCTCGCAGGGTTTGAATATTCGGGTCAGCTAAATAGTAGTTCAAATGTGTCGACTCATTTTATGTTTATTTCTTGAAATAAATATATGCACAGTTTTTTTTGCATTGATGAAATAAGCATACCATTCAATGGCAATATGGGAGGGAACCAGTACAAAAGAGGTAATTAAGATCCTAAGGGAATGAAAGTTTATTTTTTCACTATTTTGGGATTTCTTTATCAGAATTATTTGACATTCTCTGAAGGTTTAATAAGATCTTTAAAAGTCTGGCTACAGATTGTTTAAATAAATCCCATTTACAAAGAATACTGAAAGAAGAATGGACAAACATAAATCCTCGGTTTAGAAACAATCGACGTCACGAGAACCACAAACAGTTACGGAGTCCATAGATGGCTTAACCAAATATTAGTTCAAATGTACCGATCCCCTTAATGTTTGTTTTTTATAATAAATATATTGGATCTTTTTTGTATGGATGAGGTGGGTGCTCCACCCACGCCTAACTTTATGGACGTGAAGCAAAACAAAAAAAAATAAGTATAAAGTATATAAGTAAGAATAAATTCTTCCTATATCAAAATGATTCGAACATTCTCTGAAGGTTTAACAAGAACTTTAAAGCTGGACCACAAAATATTGAAATAAATTAGATATAGAAAGATTATCAAAAGAAAAATGAGTTCAACTGAATATTAGTTTACTTATTTTTCAATATCGAAATTTGCTATAAAAATATATTAAAATGATAATTAACAGAAAATTCAGGGAAAATCTGAAGTGCAAGAATATTTCTGCTGTCTACTTCATAGGTAGGTTCCTTTGAACTGTGTAGTATTTCTTCTTAAAAAGTGTTTATAATAAAACGTAAAATTCTTGTTATCTAGTTGATGTTTGTACATTTCATAATGATTACAGAGATAATTTCATGGACACTTTGTAAATATTAGTTACATAGGTTGAAATTATTGCATTTTGATTTTCTATAATGAAATACACGTCAAGAGTATCAAGTTTGGCGTGTAATGCAACATCTTTGACCAATATATACATAAAGGTTTCAAATTGACGGACATTTCGGTGCGCAAAGTTCATAAAAAACAAGAAATCAGCTGTCACGCTGTACTTAATACCTGGTGAATATATCAAACAAAAATAAAACTTAAACAGGCTTCAATTATTATTTCAATTTAAACCGTTTTAGATTTGGTTATTTGTCACTTCGATGGGTGAATAATATATTTGCTCTGATTCACAACAAACTAAACTTAACATTATCTGCATCATTTTTATTTTACAATGCATAAATCACTTTATATCAAATCTATCAATCTAGAGAATTTTATCAATCGTTTTTGTAAGTAATCCTGCCGATTATTTTTTAAAATTCAAAGATGCAATACAGGTTTATTAACCAGGTCTCATATAACTTTTTTTTATATTCACACTCGCATGGGATCAGACGTTTAGAAGCAGCCCAAAATGCTTCTACTTTTTTACATTATACATCTCTTATGTACACACAGTTTATTCCAAAATATATACTTATCAATATACTTGTCACCCATAGGATTAGAAAGTGTAATGAGTAATTGTTTTCGAGTTTTCAGACACTGTCTTTGATAGAATTATAATTTTAATTGCGAAATCACTGCAATCATTATTATTTTATATTTTGTTTCATCACATACATATAATCATACAGGGGCGGATGTGTTTGCTTAGAGTATGGCTGCGTCGATGCTGCCTCTGCCTGTCAGCAACGGACTTAAGGTTCCAGGAACTTTTTGACCCCTGTCTAACTCATAATGTGTGTCTAAAGGAATGCCTGGAATAAAACAGATTTATTATACCATAACCACTTAAAATAAAAGCAATAAATCTAGGGCTAATATAGGAAAATTATTTAGTAAATCTGAATGCTATTGGCAATAATGATTTTAATTTTAAATGAAGTAGCTGATACTTGATGGAAATTCATTTTAAATAAATAAGCAAAGATTAACATCTAAAAATTTCCGCTATGTTTAAAATTGTATGTATGACAATTGTTTCGACACACAGTGCCTTTTTCAAATACAAATTATACTAAACTAACAATGGGAAAATTAATTACCACCTAAAGTGTCCATCGACCTTATAATACCATAAAGCATGAGAGTGGGGAAATCCATTTTTTTGTCAACGTCTAGCAGGACAATATAGGTTTAATAACGGTGAACCATTCAAGTCTGGCTGGTCATTTAACAAAATATACAAATTTTTCTTTTGTTAATTTCTAGGCTCTTTAAAAGATTAAATTTTTTAGATTTATTCTCATTATGTAACATTATAAAATTATCATAGAGAGTATGTTTTTCTAACACTAAGTGGTTAGCATAATGAGAATTAATTACTATTCTCACTGTTAGTTTAGTATAGTTTGTATTGGAAAAATGCACTATGTGTTGAAACAAATGGCATACCTACAATTTTAAATATAGTGGAAATGTTTAGATATTAATCTTTGCTTATTTATATAGTAATGCCAGATGATACAAAAAGATTGTTTCTTTTTGATTATTTGGCAAGGAAACAGGACATTTATTTAACTTCCCACAATTCCTGATATACAGGTCACCTAAATAGTAGTTCAAATGTATCGGCTCAATTTGTTTGTTTCTTGTAATATATGCTTGATCGTTATTGTATTGATGAAATATCATACTCTTTAATGGCAATGTGGTGGTGAGGCAGTACAGAAGAGGGTAGCTTAATCCAAAAACTATTAAAGTTTTCTCCTTCAGTAATAGTTTGTGATTTCTTTCTTGTATCAGATGATACAACATTCTCTTAAGGGTTAAAAATGACTTTAAAGAATGCCCACAAAATATTTAAAATGGACCCCATTTACAAGGAATACTGAAGGAAGAATGGACAAACATAAATCCTCAGTTTACAAACAAATCTATAGAATCGGTTTCACGAGAACCACAAATAGTCATTGAGTTCAAACGTGGATTAACTAAATATTAGTGCAAATGTATAGATTCGTTTTATTATTGATTGATTTGTCCGTTACTTTGTGATAGTTCATTTTTTAAAAGGGAATAAAACAATTTTTTACATTGTTATCTATCACTTTTATTTTTAAACAAAATTTGTGTGATTATAGTTTCGTAAAACGATTTTACATTCTCAAACACTACTTTAAAACTGAGGTTTTACAGCTGTTTATCTATTCTATGTACCTAATTTTATACTTTTATTGGGGTTAGTTTTTTACGATATTTTAAATAGTGGGGAATTTCTGAGATCCGTCTGATCGTTTAATAGCTGTCTAGACGGATCTATATATTTATAAATTTCAATAGCTTCTAAAATGTTTCATTTTTTTGCTTTTGGGCGCTGTATGTAGAATTTTCAAATTTGTAATCTCGGGAAATATATTGTCCGGTATCTATGAAATGGTTTGCAAAATTATAGTGTTGTTTTTTAATATGTATGCAGATGTTCTTTGTATCTGGCCTGAAAATGTCTGCCGGTTTGTCCAACATAGTAGCTACTACAGTGGTTGCAACTTAACATATAAACTCCAGATTTTGTATTTGCTGATATTTTATCTTTGGCATTAAAAATTAATTTACTGGTTGAATGGGTGGTTTTAAACGCTATTTGTAAATCATGTTTCCTCAAAGAGCGAGTTATTTGTTTTGAAATTGGACCGAAATATGAAATTTTACAGTACTTTTTATCATTTGTTTGTTTTACTTTTGGATATACTTGATGAATTAGTAATTGTTTCCGTTTTTTATTTATTAAGTAACTAATTTTTTTTTTCTTTGAAGCCGTTATTTTGTGCTATTAGTTTTATTTTTTGCAGTTCTATTTTTCTATTATTTTCAGATAATGGAATTGTGAAAGCTCGGTGGATCATAGACTTATATGCAGCATATTTATGTGTAATGGGGTGGATTGATTGTTTTGTAATTGTTATATCTGAGTATGTAGGTTTTCTATAGATATTAAATTCTAGTTTATTTTCTATTCTATTCTAGTTTGATTTGATTTTGTTCTTTTTCTAGTGTAAATTTTATTTTAGGATGGATACTATTAAAATGCTTTAATGTTCCTTCTATTTGTCTGTCATTTCCAGTATAATAAACCAAAATGTCGTCTACATATCTAAACCAAAACAATATATTTTTGGCTTTATGCGTTTTTAAAAAATTATGTTCCAAGTTTGACATAAACAGTTCTGATAATAAAGGGCATAGTAGGGAACCCATTGGTAGACCATCCTTTTCTTTGTAAAAAACGTTATTAAATTGAACATAATTTTTACATACAGCGCCCAAAAGCAAAAAATTAAACATTTTAGAAGCTATTGAAATTTATAAATATAATAAAGATCCGTCAAGACAGCTATTAAACGATCAGACGGATCTCAGAAATTCCCCACTATTTAAAATATTGTAAAAAGCTAACCCCAATAAAAGTATAAAATTAGGTACATAGAATAGATAAACAGCTGTAAAACCTCAGTTTTAAAGTAGTGTTTGAGAATGTAAAATCGTTTTACGAAACTATAATCACACAAATTTTGTTTAAAAATAAAAGTGATAGATAACAATGTAAAAAATTATTTCATTCCCCTGATTCATGTTATGTTTGTTTCTTATATTAAATTTATCCTGAATACTTCTTTGCGTGGACAAAATAGTCATACCTTTCAATAACTGTAATTATTATTATTTAATATTTTTTTATCACATACATATAATCATATTATATATATATATATATATATATATACAGGGTGTTAACATGCGGCACAAATTAAAGGGGTTATTCCTTGACTTCTTCTAAGAATATTTCGTTGTATGATTTTTGAAGAAAATAGAATATACTATAGAGTATAATAGCTATCCTGGACATAATAAAGAAAATTTTTCTAACTCATTTTATTTATACGACTTTTATAATACCTCTTGCATGTGTGTGTGTTACAATTACACGGTGCAAAGTAATGTTAGTTATTAGGGTCACTACCCATCTTAACACTTTTTCTATTCTTGGTAGTTTTAATAAGATTCCACATATTTCACAGTTTTTTTCATACAATAGGAGCATAAATATCTGTTGTTTATGATTTTTGAAAAACCCCTTTGTTTCGAAGATACAGGGTGAACAAAATTTACGACATTAACAACATTTTATTATTAAAAATTACATGTAAGTTACTTAATTTTGTTCGCCCTGCATCTTCGAAACAAAGGGGTTTATCAAAAATCATCATAGGACAAGGAATAACCCCTTGCATTTTTGCCGCATGATTACCTAACAGGCTGTGTATATGTATATATATATATATATATATATATATATATATATATATATATATATATATATATATATATATATATATATCCACAATCTAATGAATGTAATTCAGTCCTAATCCTGCTAACTGCTATTAAATTGATATTAAAAAAAATCGATGAGACTAGTGTAATACTGGCAGTGTTGAATTTAGATAACACCGATAAAAAAAGTGCGATCATCATAGATATGTAGCTGATATAAGTTGCCTTAGGATGGTTATAAGATTTAATCAGTGACCTTCTCCATTAAACATACTGTGTACAATGGAAATAAACAATAACAATATACTTACTTGATTCGATCACTGGTTTTGGAGGAAGGAATGATGTAACAAATATGGCGCATATGACTAGAAAAGCACCGAAAACGAACGGCGGTCCCGGTACAAGCTAGAAAAATAAAATACATGGAAATATATGAGCAAAACAAAATGCAATGTTAAGAAGACCATACCTGAGAATAAGTTTCAAATACTTGCGTAGAATGTGTTGCGTTTTGATTATCGCCGTCGTTCAGATCTACATGGAACATATAGAATATGACACCGAACATGGCCGGTCCCAAACCAGTACAGAGACCTCGCATGCCTGTCACCATACCTATCGCATTTACAGTTATGGCAATATTTATTATTTCATTGTTAAAAATATTTCTCCTACATACATAGGGTGTTCAAAAGTAAACTGAACTTTTGCTTGAACAAGAAAATAGCTGGGGTTTAAAAACTGGAAGTGTTAGCTTGTACTTGATTCCCCCACTCCCAACTCCAAATCCCCCCAACTCCAATAGTCCTCGAAAAAAACTCTTTAGCTCAAATCAGAAGACCGGAACATTTATATATATATATATATATATATATATATATATATATATATATATATATATATATATATATATATATATATATATATATATATATATATATATATATCATCATCAGCCCGTGTCGATACACGGTAGGATGAAGGCCTCTTCAGCATGCTTTCAACTTTCACGGTCCTGGGCTTTCCTCTGCCAACTCGGGTCCAATATACTTAACGATGTCATCAATCCATCGTGCTTTCGGTCTTCTTCGCGGACGTTTGCGATCAAGCGGTATCCACTCCAGGATTGCCTTGGTCCCTCTGTCATCCCATCGCCTCGCTATACGGCCTGCCCATCTCCATTTCAATTGTTTTACTCTTCCAATGATGTTATAGAGTTTCGTTTGCTCCCTGATCCATGCGCAGGACTTTCTGTCTTGTCTTGTAATACCAAGCATACATCTTTCCATTCCCCTCTGTGTTACCCGAAGTTTTTGAATTGATTGCGATGTGAGTGTCCAGGTTTCACTTCCGTATGTCATAACGGGTAGAACGCGCTGATCAAAAACTTTTCTTTTAAGGCAAAGTGGGAGTCTGCTCTTAAACACAATGTTGAGCTTGCCAGCCACATTTAATAGGCCGTTCCACCTCCCAGGCTGTATTCCCCTCCACTGAAATCCTCCCTGATAGAAGGCTTATTGGGTGGTAGTTTTTTAAATCTTCCTGTGCTCCTTTCTTATGAAGAAGAATCACTTCAGCATTTTCCCTAGACTGGGTATTTTTTGGTCTTTGAGGCATTTTGAGTACAATTTTGCCAGTATTTTATGTAGAGTTCGACCACCAGCCTTCAACATTTCAACCGTTACATTGTCCTTTCTTGGAGTCTTTCCATTCTTCATGGCTTTTATGGTATTTGTCACTTCTTGCAACAGGATATCTGGCATTTGCTCTTCCGTGGGCATTGCTGTCTTTAACTGGTTCTGCTTTTCATATAACTTTGAATAAAATCTTCTGATAACCTCTAACATTTCTCTACGCTCCCTACACACTGTGCCATCCTCACGCATTAAAGCAAATATTTGTGTCCTTTTATTTATCAGCTTATGTTTAGCTTTGTTTATTCCTGTTTTCTTCTAGTGTTTTTTGCACAAGCTGCATGTTGAACTGACGCGTTTCCTCTCGAAAACGCTTTCTTATGGTTTTGTAAAGCTCAACGTCTCGACCTCGTCAAAGGGACTGTCTGCATTCTTCATTGTCCTCAATTTCTTCATTAAATCGATGGTCTCATTGGAGATTTTTGACTGCTTGAAGCTTTTTTCTGCTGGTACTATTGCAACAGCTGTTTCAACTACATTTTCGATGATTTTTTCATACCAATCTGTTATTTTCATCTCTTATGGGTCTTGCAACACAGCAAAGCGGTTCGACAAAGCAATATATATATATATATATATATATATATATATATATATATATATATATATATATAACTATTGCTCCTCATGGCGGAGACGCAGGTTGTTGTGCGTTCCACATGAGATTGTGGAACCCAACGGTCGGGGGTGAATAACTCCTGACTATTGTTGTCTCGTTGGACGCAGTCCAAAGAAGTCAAAAAATGGCATATATATATATATATATATATATATATATATATATATATATATATATATATATATATATCTATATATATATATATATCTATATATATATATATATATATATATATATATATATATATATATATATATATATATATATATATATATATATATATATATATATATATATATAATATAAGAGCATACAGTACAGATCATCCAAATAATTTCCTTGTTAACTAATGCTTGAAGACAATTACTATTATGTCACAGCGAGAGTGAGGTAAGTGACGATAAATGCTTTAAAAAATAGGCTATAAAATTTATTGTTAGGTTATCAAAGTTGTAGGCCTCTTCAGCATGTTTCCAACTTTCACCTCACCTCGCTACATGTCCTGTCCATCTCCATTTCAATTGCTTTACTCTTCCAATGACTGATACACACACTTTCGTTTGTTTCCTGACCCATGCGCAGGGCTTTCTGTCTCGTCTTGATATGCCAAGAATACATCTTTCCATACCCCTCTGTGCTACCTGAAGTTTTTGAATTAATTGCGATGTGAGGGTCCAGGTTCCACTTCCGTATATCAAAATGGGCAGGGCGCACTGACCAAAGACTTTTCTTTTCAGAAAAAGTGGGAGTCTGCTCTTAAATACTATGTTGAGCCTGCCAGCCACACTTAACTCGTCGTTTCACCTCCTGGGTGGTATTCCCCTCAATTAAAATCCTCTGCCCAAGATATATATATATATATATATATATATATATATATATATATATATATATATATATATATATATATATATATATATATATATATATATATATATATATATATATATATATAGATAGTGGTCCACAATCTCCAAATCCCTTCCTAAAACTGAAATTCTCCTGTCCTCAGTGAATTTATTGAACATAACCTGACTGCTTTTCAGGCTTTTTTTCAAGCCAAATGGTTTGCCAGCCCTTTGCAGTTCTTGTATGTGTTTTTGCAGCTCCTCTGTGTCTTGTGAAAGGAGAACGATATCATCTGCAAATCTAAGATGGTTTAAGTTTGCACCATCCTGTTCCCAATCCAGTTTACGGAAAACTTCTTCAAGACCAGCCGAGAAAAAAATAGACGATATTGCGTCCCCCTCGTTCTACATTAATTCCCACTTCAAGATCATCAAGGTGAATTGTGGCTGTAGCTCCATCATGTATATCGATCCTAATAAGTTTACATATGCTTTATCTACCCCTTGGCTAAGCAGTGCATTCATTATTGCATGTTTAGAGAGGGTGTTAAATGCTTTTTCGTAGTCGATAAAAGCCAAGCACAGTGGCATGGTGTATTCGTTGTATCGATCCACTGTACTGAACCAACTGACAAGGCAACTTGTCAGTTGGACTCTTCAGTCTAAGCGGACAACACTTGAAAA
This sequence comes from Cosmopolites sordidus, assembly GCA_031761425.1. Taxonomy (NCBI): domain Eukaryota; kingdom Metazoa; phylum Arthropoda; class Insecta; order Coleoptera; family Curculionidae; genus Cosmopolites; species Cosmopolites sordidus. The sequence goes on from JARFXV010000008.1 coordinate 509,253, forward strand.
TGCCAAATGAGATTTTGGAAATTTTGAGAATGAGACAAGGAATGATTTAGAAACATTATCTACAGCTACTTGCTAGTTTTTCATGTGCAGTAGTTCTTTTGTCCCGCCATCGTGCCTTTGCCCCCCCCCCTCCTCATTCATGAACTTATCTCGTTTACACCTGATTCGACATATTTCATTATACTATTTTCATTCACACCATTAAAGTTTATCCTAGTTCTCTTCATTCAAATATTGCAAGCATCTTGTATGTCTCCTTTATAAGGGTTAGGGTTCGCATCTCACTACTGGCCTCCTAACTGACTACTGATTGAATGAGTGTCTTATAGATTATATATTTTGTGTTCGTCCACTTTATTCACGATACAATGAAAAATAGACGCGCGTTTCAGTATCTATGTTAGTATCATCAGGATATTATATAACGACATCTCTTTGTGAAAATCTAAAATATTTTTCAGATAATCTAACATTTGTACAAAATACATTTTACGAGTTAAGTAGCAGAGTCAACAAGGAGATCAACAAAATTCTCGAAGGAAATAGACACTCTGTCTCAAAATAAACGGTATGGCTTAAAAAAAAATTTTAAGAAATGTTGAGAAAAATTGGAAGAAGTGATCATGATTCATCGTGTCAAGATTGTTTTTCGTTGATTATTGGCTCTCTTGAATTGTTGCAAAATAGTTTCCACTCATCACCAAATGCAGCTTAGATAATAGAAAATAGTTGCATGAGGACAAATCGGCCGAATACGGGGGATGAAAATAAATTTGATCAAAAAATCGGTTACATTTGCTGATTAATTGCACAATAATGTTTCGTTTCCATGAATCTTACTGAAGATTCTTTCAAAACTTCATGAAATTACTCACATTTCCACATTTTCTTCGATCATCGTTTGAAATCATCAGCCCGAACGTTTGTCATCATCTACATCAACTCTGTCTTCTCTTAATTGTTGATGCCACTCGATTGATTGTGATTTAATGCCTTTGCGGTGTCATATTTTGGCTTTAAGCGAATTAAATATCGTGAAATTTGTACAGATTATTAGGGAAGATTGACACTTCATAAATCCATCTCTCACCGATAGATGACGCCACTATTTTCATCCAAACTTCGATTATTTTTGGGACCCAGGGTGTACGCACGAATTATAAACATTGAATATAAGTTACGATGAAATAAAGGCACAGTGAAGGATATTGAGGAAACTACTATTAGTCTCATTTACTTATCAGCATCATCAGGATATGATAAAATTTAGTTTAAAAACGAATCTAGAATTTTTATCAATTATTTTAATTAATAGTATCACTTAATTAAATGTGTAAAAGTCACGAGCTATATAGTTAGCATCATCTCCTGACGATGTTAATTTGGATGGTGAAACGTTCATCGGAAAACTGTAGTGAGTAGATTGATGTTTTGTGGAAAACCCGGATGCCTTGTACAGTTGTGTAGTAGTTTCTGTCCAGTCGCAGTCTGCATCGCAGAAAGAATTGTTATGTACAGATTCAAATATTTTTGGGGCAATGCTACCAGAGCTATTCTTAAAGCAAAAGTTCGGTTTCTTTCAAGGACATCTGTTTGTCTATACCTTGGACTACACCTTGCCTGTCGGCAGTGCTATGAACCGATACGAACGCAGAAATAGCTGGATACGTAATTGACCCTATCGAGGCCAAAATTCCAGCAGCCCACATCATCCAAGTGGTAGTGCCAAAACCATACCATAACAGTTGAAACATTTCAAACAACAGTCCCAACATTATGGTGTGCTTGGATCCCAAGTTCTTTATTAAAATACCTAGAAAATAGAAATCGTTGAAGGAGTGTGTGCACTTACTTTGGAAATTGTCGTACCTAAACACAACTGGGTTATAACTGCTAAAAGACCGACCAGTCCTACAAATACTGCTACCATAGGAGCACTCCATCCCATTACTAGTTTCAAATAAACGAATATACAACTGTATTGGCCCGCTTCAGGTAGATAGCTCAAGAACACAGCTATGCAGAGAAGCAGAATGGTTGAGTCTTGGCCGACGTTTCTATAAAACGGATAAAATTACTTCATTTTCAACAGCAACAAGTAAAATCCTTACCTTAACGATGAGAAGGGATCCGCTTGTTCCCAACTGATGGGGGAAACGCGAACTTTTTCTGGTAGAGACTCCGGAACGGCAACGAGGATGAAAAATACATCCAAAATGGCCACGGCAGTTGCTAAAGCTACGACTAGAGAGACTGACCATCTACAAAATCAAATTACATCAATATAGTAACAATTTTTTTTTTGCAGTCCTGCTATAAGTTCTGTCTGTTGTACATAAGTGTGTAGTTTATAGAACAAAAAAGACGAATTATGTTTATATCATATCTTTTTTTTTTTTTTTTGGTTTTTCGTCACGATCAAAAACTCAAAAAAATATCAAAAATATCTCTTCTTATGTAAAAAAACAAAAAATCAAACGGAGGCAAATTTCTCAGTGATACTTTTTCTGTAATAAATTTGCCTAACGAACAGAATTTAAAAAAATACAAAAATTTTCTAAAATAAATATAAACTTTTGAACGTTAAAGTTTCGGGAGGTCTTCTCCTCCCGTTTTCAAAACGAATCTAAAAAGTTATCTATTAATTTCTATATATATTGAAAAGATAGGAAGTAAATATATTTTGTGTATATGTCAATGATAGTTACATTGACAATAGTTTTTAATAACAGTGTCATACTACCAAATATATATATATATATATATATATATATATATATATATATATATATATATATATATATATATATATATATATATATATATAGAGGTGAGGTTTACCGTATGATAACATAAACGAACGGGGCTTGCAACAATTCTAGTGTCATAGTTTTTCAGAGATATAATTTATAGCATGACAAACGTCAAATACTGATAACCTGCTTAAACCAAACGATTTGTTTGTGCATTACTGATAAAAGAGCAATGCTCTCACTTTTTCAACGCCCTATCACTTACCTTTCCATTAAATATGCTCCTAACGCTGGAGATATGACCATACTGGCTGCAAAGGTACCGCTAACTAACCCGTAAGCTAAGGATCTTTCCTTTTCGTCTGTTACATCTGCTACGTAGGCGAAAACCACGCTAAACGTCACAGCAAAAACTCCTGGAAAATAAAAATTAATTAAAAATAATAATTAAACAAATTTAATATCCTTTGGTCGAAATACATACCCGATATAGAGATCATGGCGAAGAACCAAAATGTGTTGATGGTCATTAAAGGTATGGGGAGACAGGTAAAAAACACCGTGACTAGTAAGAAGAGTTTTCTGTAAAATAATAAAATATAAATACTAAACTCAAAGTAATTTATAAGTAAACACTGAATAATTTTTTTATAGTTCTCGGCGTACAACAAAAAACCTGTGTTGCCCAGCATGCAATCGAACATGACCACAATATAGACATTAGTAATATAAGACTGGTTAAAAGCGTAAATAACAATGGAGCTTTGGGTGAATATGAAAGTATCCAAATAGAAAAATGCAAGAAAATAATGAACTGGGATAAATTTTCATTTCAATTTATAATTTTTTTTAATTGGAAAATTAGAAGTTTTCAATTCAATCGTGTGGTCCTAAACACACACCTATTTTTTTTTCTTTCTTTTGTTCTCTTTTCTCCATTTTTTCCCCTTTTTCTTGAATTATTTTTTTTACACGCTTCATTAGGTAGGTAGTACGCTTTCTAGGTAGTCTGTTAGTAATAACGGTTCTCATATAAATAGAACATAGTTTAGTTTTAGAATTAGATTAAATCATCTTCTGATGATAGTTACATGATTAGCGAAACGCGCGTCGAGTGTTTAGTGATAAATCTGTTTTCTCTTTATTTGAATCTGTTCTTTATTTGAATCTGACCATTCTCCATTCTTCAGTTCCCAATGCCACGTGTTTTTATATCCTTTTCCACCTGGTCTAACTATCTCCCTCTCGGCCTCTCCCTTATTCTTCTCTCCAATGGGGTCCATTTTGTTTGTGCTCTTTTAATTATTTCTGTGAGCGACCTTCTCATTATGGGACCTGCTCATTCCAGCCTTCTTTTTGGTTTTATGTAATTGGCTATATTCTCTCCTCCTAATTCTTCCTCTATTTCTTCATTTCTTTTGTCTCCTTTTGATATGTCTGGTCTATGCAGTATTTTCCTTTCCAGCATTTTTAAGTTTTTTTCTTTTTTCTTATATATGTTGGCTGACTCTAGTGCATATCTCTGCTTTTATTAATGCCTTATACATATATACATATATATATATATATATATATATATATATATATATATATATATATATATATATATATATATATATATATATATATATATATATATTGAAAGTACATCCGACCGACTAGCCCAATGCGTCATTCAGCTGAATAAATCGTTTGAATTTAGTGTTTCTCATCGACGGTTCCAATGGAATCATTGAAAATGTGGATCATGTGAAACAACTTCTAAGGGATGGGTGAGCTCTGTAGTAAAAAATCTGCGATTATAATTGCAAAAAAATACCAAACCCGTTAAGCGATCAGTGTAAGCAGCTTGTCTCGTCACTTATCAGCTATTTTGAACAGGAACGAGATAATGGGGCTCCTCTTTTGCCATTAAACGCTGTGAGAGAGGTATGTATTAATAACTTAGTAGGTCTCATGGTTAATTGGATTTTTTTTAGCGAGTTTCAGCTGCACTAAATATTAGTATTGGTACAGTTAGTGCAATTTCGAAAAAGTTGAATAATAACGAAATGTTAAAATCACCGAAGAAAAAGCGACGACATCCAAAACGAGTAACTAATCTAGATAATCTTGATGTGGCCTCAATTCGCAATCAAATCTATGAAATGTATGAAAAAAGTGAGTGGATTTACATGGTAATATTGTATTTTTATCAAATTTTATTGAACTATTTCAGAACAAACGGAAAAAACTAAAGAACATGCAGCTCTTTGATGGATGTAAAACTTCGCTTCATACACTTTTAAAATTAATTGGTTTCAAATGGAGTAAAGATAATCCATGTAGGGGCCTGATGGAACTTCCAGATATTGCCTTTAAACGAATTCAATTTTTCAAGATGTATCAAAAATATTAAAGACGAATCTCTGTTTGATTTTATTTATTTAGATGAAACATGGATATTTCAAAATGGTACCTTGAGTCACTCATGGCAAGATGATAACAAGAGTAAGTGTAAAGACTATAAAAGTTAATGGAAAAACGTGAGTGCTATACGTAATACTTAGGAGCCATTAAAGTCATGTCATAAATAATTGTTTTAAGACGGATCAATAATAACATGTTATTGCAGATATATTGTTCTACATGCTGGGAACAAGAATGGCTTTATTCCAGAGGCCGAATTAGTCTTCTCTTCTAAAACACAAGGCGATCATCATGGAGAATTGAATAGATAACTTTTTGTTTTGGTTTGAAAACCAGCTGTTGAAAATCTTGGAGAAGCCATCAGTTATTGTCATGGATATTGCAGCATAGCACAGTACACTGATAGATAAACCTCCATCTAGTGCAGGGACAAAACGAAAAATTGCAGAATGGCTGAGGGAACATAATCTTCCTTTTGAAATCACTATGTTGAAAAGTGAACTGCTGCAAATCGTTATTCGGTAAGCAGTAATTAAAGGGACAGGTTTGTGTTTCATAATATTCTTTTCAGGAACAAGCCTAAAAAAGAATATGTGGCAGATCATATGGCTGAAGAGTATGGCCACAAAGTATTACGTCTTCCCTCTTATCACTGCATATTCAATCCTATAGAATTGATATGGGGGGTGGTCAAAAATTATTACAATCGTCATATAGGTCGAGATGGAAGAAGTATTGATAACTGTTTGGATATGTGGAAAGAAGCTTTGTCAACAGTTACACCATAGACCTGGATGGCCAGCATCAGACATACAGAAGAAGAGATTCAAAGATGGTCGAATCGCGAAAGAGTATTTGAGGACTAGAAGTTAATCCTTTAATAATTGACTTGAACAGCGATTCAGATGCTGAAAGTTGTTTTAGTGACATAGACTAATTAAACTTTGTGTGAACTAAATGAAAAGCCCCTATGTTGACAAGCAGAAGTTTCGAAACAGCTTTTTGATTAAAACTTTTAAACAAAAAACTTTTCGTGTTACTTTTTCATGAGACAGCAGTAGCTGAGTGTCACCAGACGCTCAACCGTTGGGTTCCACAATCTCATGTGGAACACACAACAACCTGCGTCCCCGCCTAAATGAACACTTTTGTTGGTTGCTTGACCGGGAAGGAGCCCACCTATCCCCTTCAACTGGATGACATATGTTTCGTCTCTCGAGGTTCAGACTCTTCAGGGCGCCGACATATACCATACCATCAAGAATAGGGAGTCCCTATTCTTGTGGATATGATATTCTATGCTTGTCCCTAGCGGAGTCCTTATTCTTGTGTATATATATATATATATATATATATATATATATATATATATATATATATATATATATTACAGAAATCTTTCACCCTTTTTCCACGTGGTGCCACCGATCGCCTTCGCCGAACTGTCAACCATGCGACGTCACGTGTCTCTCGGGACCGGTTTCTAGCCTTTCACCCGTCATCAGCCGAGCTCTAGACGAACGCAAAAAAAGCAGTTCGGAGAGACGATCGGGGCCAGATTAGATTAACTGGCCATTTTAATGATGGGTCGTGATCGCACACAACTCACGCCATCATACGGCGAATGCTCGTAGCAGTCAGGACCGCTCGTAACATTCTGCCTGGAACCTCGGGTATAGTACCAGGTATGCTCACAAGGTAGCGTAACGGAACCGTGGAGGGAAATATTACAGAAATCTTTCACCCTATCTCCACGTGGGGCCACCGATCGCCTTCGCCGAACTGTCAACCATGCGACGTCACGTGTCTCTCGGGACCGGTTTCTAGCCTTTCAGCCGTCATCAGCCGAGCTCGAGACGAACGCAAGGAAAGCAGTTCGGAGAGACGATCGGGGCCAGATCAGATTAACTGGCCATTTTAATGACGAGACGTATGATGGCGTGAGTTGTGTGCGATCACGACCCGTCATCTCCGATCGTCTCTCCGAACTGCTTTCCTTACGTTCGTCTAGAGCTCGGCTGAAAGGCTAGAAACCGGTCCCGAGAGACACGTGACATCGCATGGTTGACAGTTCGGCGAAGGCGATCGGTGGCACACGTGGCGAAAGGGTGAAAGATTTCTGTAATATTTCCCTCCACGGTTCCGTTATGCTACCTTGTGGGCATATATATATATATATATATATATATATATATATATATATATATATATATATATATATATATATATATATATATATATATATATATATATACACACACAGGGTGCGGAAAAAGTTTCCGAATTTTTTTGTTTATGCATTTTTGGCTTACTTAATTAAGTTATTTGTCATTTCTGATGGTTTTATTGAATTCCTTGTTTAATTTTGGTCCAGAATGTGTCGTACTTATTTATTTACTCGTGAAAATCAGCGTGTCACTTTGGTCGAATTGCATAAACAAGGAATGAAGACGGCTGACATTGTTCGCACGACTGGTTACAAGAAGCAAACCGTCTACGATGCCGTGAAGCGTTATGAGGAGACCGGCGGGACTGCGGAGCGTCCTCGAAACGGTCGTCCAACCACCGCGACCACTCCGGAGAACGCCCAGAAGGTCCGTTGCCGAATTCAACGAAATCCGGAGCGTTCGATGCGGAACATGGCGAAAGAGCTCGGCGTTGATGAGAAAAGTATCCGTCACATCGTCAGGAGGAAGCTGGGACTGCGCAGCTGCAAGATCGCTCGCGTCCATTTCCTCAACGAGGCGATGAAGGCGAAACGACTCGAGAAATCTCGTCGTATGCTTCGTCTGCTCGGTGGTGCTCGCCTGTCGAAAGTGCTCTTCACCGACGAGAAGATCTTTACCGTGGAGCCGCTCGACAACCGTCAGAATCGCCGTCAACTACTCAGGTAAGGTCAGCAGAAGACCACGGCTGCAAAAAACCATCGGCCGCAGCCATTTTCCGGCCTCCGTCATGGTCTGGGCCGGGATCGGCGCTACCGGAAAGACGTCACTGGTCTTCATCGAGCGGAACGTCAAGATCAATGCTGCCAGCTACCAGTAGCGTGTCCTCCGCGACGTATTGGAGCCGTGGGCGGCGCAGCACTTTGGCCCAGCTGGATTCACGCTTCAGCAAGACTGGGTGCCGGCGCATTCCGCCAATTCTACAATTGCCGTCTGCGAAAGGCTGTTTCCCGGCTTTTGGGGCAAAGACGTTTGGCCGCCTAACTCGCTTGATCTTAACCCGATGGACTACTCGGTGTGGTCCATCCTGGAGCAAAAAATCTCGGCTACACGCTACGTCACGATTGACCAGCTGAAAGTGGCTTTGACGCGCGCCTGGGGCGAAATTATTTTTTATGATGCGCGCCTGTGGCGAAATTATTTTATTGTTTACGGGTCTAATAAAGATTTTTGTTTTTAAATTTTGTTGATTTGTTGAACTGTCTGGTAGTTACAGCCAGTTGAAATATTTAAAAAAGTACGGGAACTTTTTCCGCACCCTGTATATATATATATATATATATATATATATATATATATATATATATATATATATATATATATATATATATATATATATATATATATATATATATATATATATATATATATATATATATATATATATATATATATATATATATATATATATATATATATATATATATATATAAATGTTCCGGTCTTCTGATTTGAGCTAAAGAGTTTTTTTCGAGGACTATTGGAGTTGGGGGGATTTCTAATAGAAAATATCTGTTGTGATGGAGACTGAAAAAGGAAAAGCGTATACCTTCCGCAAACGTCGCTCAAAGCCCCGATCAAGGGCGCGCTCAGGAAGCTGAGAATTCCTTTGATGCCCATAATGAGCCCGTTCATGAGGAACGTGTGGTCAGGGAACGTTGAATTCAGCACGGAGATGACGGGCATCGTGAGCAGGCCCCATGCGAAGAATTCCAGAAATATGACGACCAACGCGTGGTACAGCGATGGACTACCGATGCCAGACGTCTGAAAAAGAAAGAAAAACTGTAACTAAATTTATTCGGAAGTTTTATTGTGCTAGTATATGTTACATAAATATTTTAATTTACATAAAAATTTCAAAATGCTTCACAGAATCTAGAAATGTAATATGTAAGGTATTCTATTTAATAAAACAAAGTTGGAAGCAGCTTATAGTATATCTGGCAACACCGCAGAGAAAAATATATATTAAATAGTGTTCGTGTTCATTTGCATAAGTACCCAAAATTTAAAATCATTACCCCAAGTAGTTCTCTGTAAACACCTAATGTACCACTAAACTTGAAGAGATTTACCACTAAACACCAAATCACTTTTTTTAACTTCTCGACACACGTTTCGCTAACCATGTTAGCAACATCAGGAGATGATTTAATCTAAATCATCCACCAGATAAATCATCTCCTGATGGTTAGCGAAACGTGCGTCGAGAAGTTAAAAAAAAGTGATTTGGTGTTTAGTGGTAAAACTTTTCAAGTTTAGTGTTTCACACCAAAGGTTCCAATAGAAGAATTGATTTAATGTACCATCCAAAAGTAGGCCGTTTTCTCGCTCATAAAAATCATAATTGCAGAAGATCGGTTGAACCATGTTCGCAGTTTAATCTAAAAATAATGTCAACCCATTTTAAGAAGAAAATAACAAAACAAAAGACCTGGAGGTGCCCAAACACGTACATGGGTGAATTTCAAATTGACCATGTTTCATTTCGTATCTCAATTATAAAGAGATTTTGAATGTTCAAGTCAGGAAAGGAGCTAACATAGACACGGATCACTACTTGACTAGAATCAAACTTAGCTTAAAACCTCGACATGTTATTCAGAAGAGACTATTAATCCCAAAGTTCGACCCTACGAAAATAAAACCAATCCTAACAGAAGAGCTTGATAAACAACCAGCACATAACTGGCAAGAACTGAAACAAAAAATTATTACGACAGTCCTAATGTTGGACCCTTTACAAAAACATAGTAAACATCCGTGGTGGGATGAAGTTTGCGAGCACGCAGTATTCACCCGAAATAAAGCATTCAAAAAGTGGAACAGTCAAAAAATTGAAATAAACGATAACATCTTTTTCGAAGTAAGAAAATAAACATCCAAGCTAAGTAGACAAACTGAAAGAAAATACGAAAACAATCAACTTAATGAATAGAAAAAGATTTCCAACAAAATAAGACCCGCAATTTTTACAAAACATTTAAAACCAAATTAACCAAGACAATTGCAAAGAACTTGTCAACTATTTTGAACAACTACTAAACTGTCCTGAGCCCTTAAACATATTTCCTAACATTAAACCCTAAACAAACAAACCCAGATTTATTACCAACCGAATAAAGATGAAATTACTGGGCAAATCAAACGACTTAAAAATGACAAAACTTCTGGTGAAGATGGAATCACTGCTGAACTTTTGAAATCCGCTGGTCCAGGTACAATCAAGGAAATAACCAAAATTCTACGTAAGTTTGGCGAATCGAACGGATTCCGGAAGATTGGAAAGATGCTCTAATCCATCCACTACCTAAGAAAGGAGATAGAACGGATGTAAACAACTACATAGGGATATCTCTTCTCCCAGTTTGTTACAAAATTCTATCTCAGTGTCTACTAGACAGAGCAGAGGAACAGTTAGAACCCAAAATTGGTGAATATCAAGCAGGCTTTCGACCGGGCAGATCCCACCCGGAATAGATCATGAATGTAAAGTTGATCCTAAGACATCAAAAACAATACAGTAAAAATCTCGTCTGTAGATTTGTGGATTTCAAAAAGAAAAATTATTCTATTGACCGCGAATCTTTATTCCAAATCTTGAAACAACAAGGACTAGATCTGAAAACGCTGGCAATTATTAAAGCAATATTAACTAACACAAGGTCAAAAGTTAAATTTATGGGCTCTGAGATGTCACTTCTTAAAGCCCTTCGAAATTAAAAATGGAGTGAGACAAGGGGGTGGACTCTCGCCATTCTTATTTAACTGTGTTCTAGAAAAAGTAATACAGGAGTGGCGTGAAAAAAAGTCCCTGAATATTGACCAGCCCATTAAACTGGGGAGAACCAACATCAAAATTGATTATCTGGCGTTTGCTGATGATCTAGCAATTTTGGCTCAAGATATATTAACAGCACAAAAACAGGTTGAAATTCTAAAAGAAACAGTAGAAAAGGTAGGACTCCAAATTTTCTTTGAAAAGACATAATACATGACTTGCAACAGACTAAGAACACCATTTCTAAAAACAAAATATGGTAACATCAGACGAGTCTTTCAATTTAAATATTTGGGTGAAATAATCATGGAAACGGGTTGGAAAAAGTGGTCAATAAGGGTAGATGTCAAAAAATGGAAACTGCATTGAGACTTACACAAATTATTTATAACAAAAATGGATATCTAAAAACACAAAACTGAGACATTTCAACACAGTTATTAAGCCAGAATGTCTATATGGGGCAGAAACGCACATTTTGAATAGAAAGAAAGACATCCAAGAGATTGAAAAGAAAAATCTTAGGTCTTAATCTTAGGGTTAATAGTCGACTTCGGGAAAATCAAGAAATCAAACAATACACAGATATACATAGCGATATGAGAGAAACAAGACTTAAGTTTTACGGACACATAAAACGGATAAATCTGAGTAGGCTAACTAGACAAATAGTTAAATTTTATGAAAATAGGAGTAGAGCTAAAGTAGAAATAATTAAATGGATTGCTGCAATTAAAGAGGACCTAAGGTCAGCAAATATTACACAAAGTGAAATTCAGGATAGAGGCTGTTTCAGGCACAAGTTTAACGTTTGGAAGGTTGGCCAGAGAGAAAAATGTAGGAAGACTGGAACAACTTGGTCTGACTAAAGGAAAAAAGCTCATAGTGAGAGAATGAAATTAGTATGGGCGCAAAGGAAGGCTAACAACAACAAACTGTGTACTTCGCTTGGTCCACCAGGGCCCATAAGTCAATAATAATAATAATAATAATAATAAGTGAATCTGGAGCGAGTGGCAGTTCTCAACTCTATGGCACCACAAGAATGGCAACGAAAAAGGTACCCGAGCTACAATTTGAAAATCAAAGACTCGCACCACCGAGCACTTCATCACAAGATCAGTGCAGAATGCAGATTAATAATGAAATGGAAGACGGAAATGTCCCGGTTCTTGCTGGCTCGCCCCCCATAAGGAGGGCTGCCACTAGAACTGAACGCACTCCACGTATCAGATGGACACGCGAAATGAATATTGAGGTAATGCGTACCTACTATTATGTGAACCAGTGCTGGGATAAGCCGCTTCATGGATGCAGAAATGCACTCTATCAAGAATATAAGAAGTGGTTCCCTGGAACTCGGCTGTCTGAGCAAAACTTAGCCGACAGTAAAAATATAATTTTAAATAAAAAGTATCTCACCGAAACAGAACTAATGAATGTCAAGAGAGAAGTTGGTAATGAATTACACCAGAACGTTACATATCAGCAACCTGAAGAAGATAATATAGGCGTCCTCACCTTAACCACACAGGCCCAGCCTATAGAACAAACTCCCCACTAAATTTTCACCCCACTAAATCTAAATAAACAAAATCGTGTTGATAGTAGAACAGCACTGAAGGATATCGTTCAAGAATGGAAACAACAGACATTACATGGGAGATTTCCTAAATCACTTCAGGATGACTCCATTGACAAATATTTGTCTCTAAACTGGCTTACCGATGGACTATTATATCCAGAAACAGAAGGCTTCGCGACAGCTATTCAAGATAAGGTAGTAAGGACAAAAAATTATGAAAGACATTCTACACATGGTTGTTGTCGACAAGTGCAGGAAGTGCGGTGGTGTAGGAGAAACAATTGAACACCTTGTTGGAGGGTGTCCAGTCCTTGCCCCTCATGCTTACCTAGGCAGGCATAATCAGCTGGCGAAAATTATACACCAGCAAATCGCTTTAAAGCACTCACTATTTGATAAGATGTCTCCACCATATTACAAGTACACGCCTTCCCCCGTACTTGAGTCAGCCGATACAATTCTTTACTGGGATAGACCAATTACAACAGATCGGACGGTTGACTATAATAGGCCGGATATTGTTCTAATTAACAAAAAGCAGAGGAGATCTTTCATAATTGACATTGCGATACCACTCTCTCATAACATCAGAAAAACTGAAATGGAAAAGGTCACGAAGTACGAAAATCTTGCAATTTATCTGAAAAATCAATGGAAACTCCAGAAAGTGGAGGTGTTACCTTTTGTTATATCCGCCGAAGGCCTAGTAAGCAAAACCTTTTCCAAAAATCTGGAAATTCTTGGTGTTTCAAAATCGATTACCACAGTAGGACAACGAGCAGTTCTCTTATAAACTTGCCACATTGTTCGTAAGGTACTAAGCTGAATGGGAGGAGCTGAACTGCTTTCTCATTCTGGCATTGTAAACCCGACCAGCCTAGGCTGAGATGATCGATGAATCATGTTTGTGATAATAATAATAATAATATCTATATATATATATATATATATATATATATATATATATATATATATATATATATATATATATATATATATATATATATATATAGATTTAAAGAACTACCGTCCAATAAGATCGATGAATCATGTTTGTGATAATAATATATATATATATATATATATATATATATATATATATATATATATATATATATATATATATATATATATATATATATATATATATATATATATATATATATATATATAGATTTAAAGAACTACCGTCCAATAAGCCTCCTGTCAGTGATGTACAAAGTTTTCACTAAGATAATTTCTAAAAGAATATTAAAAAAACTGAATGACGCACAACCAAGAGAACAAGCAGGATTCAGAAGTGGATTCAGTACAATGGATCACATCCAGGTTGTACAGCAGGTCATAGAAAGGCACCACGAATACGCCAAGGTGTAGAGAGAGCCTATGTAAACCTATTAGAATCGATATATGATGGAGCTACAGCCACAATTCACCTTGATGATCTTGAAGTGGGAATTAATATAGAACGAGGTGTACGGCAGGGTGACGCAATATCGCCTATTCTTTTCTCGGCTGGCCTTGAAGAAGTATTCCGTAAACTGGATTGGGAACAGGATGGAGTAAAGATCAATGGTGCAAACTTAAACCATATTAGATTTGCAGATGATATTATTCTCATTTCACAAGACCCAGAGGAGCTGCAAAGACGCATACAAGAACTGCAAAGGGCTGGCGAACCATTTGGCTTGAAAATAAACCTGAAAAAGAGTCAGGTTATGTTCAATAACTTCGCTCAGGACAGAAGAATTTCAGTTCTAGGAAGGGATTTAGAGATTGTGGACAGCTTTATATATCTTGGGCAGAGGATTTCCATGGAGGGGAATACCGCCCGGGAGGTGGAACGGCGTGTTAAATGTGGCTGGCAGGCATTTGGTAGGCTCAACATAGTGTTTAAGAGCAGACTCCCACTTTGCCTGAAAAGAAAAGTATTCGATCAGTGCGTTCTACCCGTTATGACATACGGAAGTGAAACCTGGACACTCACATCGCAATCAATTCAAAAACTTCGGGTGGCACAGAGGGGAATGGAAAGATGTATGCTTGGCATTACAAGACGAGACAGAAAGTCCTGCGCATGGATCAGGGAACAAACAAAAGTCTGTGACATCATTGGAAGAGTAAAACAGTTGAAATGGAGATGGGCAGGCCATATAGCGAGGCGATGGGACGACAGATGGACCAAGGCAATCCTGGAGTGGATACCGCTTGATCGCAAACGTCCGCGAAGAAGACCGAAAGCACGATGGATTGATGACATCGTTAAGTATATTGGACCCGAGTGGCAGAGGAAAGCCCAGGACCGTGAAGGTTGGAAGCATGCTGAAGAGGCCTTCATCCTGCAGTGGATCGATACGGGCTGATGATGATGATGATATGGAGGAAGCAGAGTAGAGGACAGGTGGAAGAGATAAAAGAACAAGGAGCTCACGAACTGTACGATAGCCCGACTATAACATCTGAGGTGAGATGAACAGAGACTGACGCTGGGCCACGTCATAAGACAGCCGAAGGGCGGAATAGCAAAGATGGTGCTTAAGAGAAATATAGTTCGAAAGAAGGTGGTTGAAAGTGGTGGAAGAGGAATTGCAAAGATTGAATGTCAGATTGGGAGGGTAAAGCAACGAATAGAGAAAGGAGAAGTATCTGTTTTTACTGTTACTCAGGCAAATTTTGTTGTTCTTTTAATTTTTATTTCTTGATTTTCTTTAAGTGTAATCCCAAAGAATCTGGTCAAGATCTGTGTATTCTTCTACATGTTCTAATGTGTTTTAAGGTTTGCTTGCCTATACTTCTCAACATTTCTCTATTCGTTGCTTTACCCTTCCAATCTGACATGCGAACCATTTTTCCCTCAAACACCATATTTGGTACGAATCTTGGATTAGCTACGATGGTTAGGAAAAAGAGCACCCGGAAGACTTTAGATGCGATGTATATATAGTAATACTCCGACTTATGCTACCCCGTTTAGCACCTGTTGTGGAGATGGGATTGGATTGTTCTGGAACATGCTTAAAAGAACTTTTATCGCGCGAGAAAAACCTTTCCAGACCTCCAAAGATCGATTGTCAGTATCGTTGGCGGGAATGCAGCTGATGACTGTAAGTTAAAACCTCTCTCAGGTTATCACTCGGAAAGTCAAATCCTAAAGCTTGAGTGACCGCCTTTCTTTTTGAGGATTGGTTAGGTCATCACTTCATACCCGAACTGGAACGTTACCCGTTATGATATACGGAAGTGAAACCTGGATACTCACATCGCAATCAATTCAAAAACTTCGGGTGGCACAGAGGGGAATGGAAAGATGTATGCTTGGCATTACAAGACGAGACAGAAAGTCCTGCGCATGGATCAGGGAACAAACAAAAGTCTGTGACATCATTGGAAGAGTAAAACAGTTGAAATGGAGATGGGCAGGCCATATAGCGAGGCGATGGGACGACAGATGGACCAAGGCAATCCTGGAGTGGATACCGCTTGATCGCAAACGTCCGCGAAGAAGACCGAAACCACGATGGATTGATGACATCGTTAAGTATATTGGACCCGAGTGGCAGAGGAAAGCCTAGGACCGTGAAGGTTGGAAGCATGCTGAAGAGGCCTTCATCCTGCAGTGGATCGATACGGGCTGATGATGATGATGATGATGATATATGATATCATGATATATATGATGATATATGATATGATGATATATATATATATATATATATATATATATATATATATATATATATATATATATATATATATATATATATATATATATATATATATATCGTTATTTGCAACTATTACCATACTAAATTAAAAATTATACATCATTATATCGCAAAATCTAAAAGAACCTGTTTAGCCAATAAGTATTTTTGTAATTTAGATTTAAAATCATTAAATATCACTGCCGAATCTATTTTAGATAGAGAATGCACGTTCCCAAAACTAATCTACGGATTTAATTATGTTGATTTTAAAAACGAATGTATCGTGATTTATGTGTGTAGACGTCACGTATCTTTTTTTATAAATACATCTCCCGGCTCTTGTGTTTGTTAATATAATTTTGCGAGATTACTTTGGGAGAGCGACGCCGGGGATGTGGGGCAATCTATTTTTAGATGACTGTTAATGAAGGTGCCGTCAAAGATTTGCTCTTGCGTTCATTCCAAATGCCATATCAGCCTTGTAAAGGATTTATAAACAGTTTGTGGAAACAATAAGATTGGAAGGATAATATGTCCTGCAATTAAGGAAAATTTACGCTGAGAACTTGTCATAAAAAAAGTGTTGTATCAGATTCAACAATGAAAACTTTCTACTGTGAAGATTGTTCCAGCCCTACTTACCCTTTCACTTATATTTTCATTTTTCTTTATTATTATATCCAAATAATTTTTGCTAGTTTTAGAATGGAATGGCTATGTTGGAAAAATACCGGAAATGTAAAGAAAACTACTAGCGCCACCTATTGAAACAATAAATATTCTGAAAGCTGTATATCTCCTCTATAAAACCCGACCACCATCATTACAACCGATCGACGGATTGTCGATTGGATTAATCGAAATGATTGATTTCCACCTTGTCAAAAAAACACAGTGGAACAAAAAGTTAATATTAAAGTTTGTTACAAGCTCGGTTGAACTTTTACAGAATCATTTGAATTGATGAGAAAATGTTTATGATGATTGCTTATCCGGTACATGTGTGTTCGAGTGGTATAAGCGATTCCAGGGACGATTGTGATGCTTTGGAACACTACCCAAAGCCAGTGATGAGCTGGTCAATGAGTTGATGGAAAAAGTGCATGAAATGATCGCGTACGATGCGAATTGACTATGAGATAGATAGTGGAGAAATTTAATACAAATAAAGACACGATCGATCCTCGGGAAGTTGGGCTTTGTTGGTGGATAATGTACAATCCCACAGGCCCGCCGCTGTTCGTGAATTTTTGGCGAAAAAACACGTCTCTGGACTTCATCTCCTGTATTCGCCTGATTTATTTCCGTGTTACTCTATCCTGTTCTCGAAAGTCAAACTGGCCATGGAAGGGACGTTTTATGACAGCATTACACGAGTCCAACAAGCAGTGACGAGGGTCGTTAAAATAAATAATTTAAAAAAATAACTGTTTTTTTTTTAATTTTAAAAGTTTCGATATTTTTACGACATATTGTGCATTTTTCTGGATAATAACTTCCATATATATCTTTATAAGTATTGTTTTGTAGATTTTCAAATTCTTTTATTGTACCTGCTGCTGTTTATCGTTTTCATTCGCCAGTTTTCTACATTTTTCCTAGCAGCATCATCTATAAAAACTGAAAACAATCGGAGGCTTAGCGCACATATTTGTTGAAAACTATTTTTGTACTGAATGTGGATGATTCATAATTATCTTTTTATGAGATGTATAAATAAAGTAAAGTAGTATATGAAACTGGTCGTGTAGAGTTCGATTGACCCTGTGGGTTTCTACAGAATCAACGGATCGACACCCGGAATGATATATATATATATATGTCATCATCATCATCAACATCATCATTCAGCCATTGTCGATCCGTTTCAATTCTTTCGCCTTTCCAATGATGTC
Source organism: Cosmopolites sordidus (assembly GCA_031761425.1). Classification (NCBI taxonomy): domain Eukaryota; kingdom Metazoa; phylum Arthropoda; class Insecta; order Coleoptera; family Curculionidae; genus Cosmopolites; species Cosmopolites sordidus. The sequence goes on from JARFXV010000008.1 coordinate 527,611, forward strand.
ACATACCTTCGTTTGTTCTCTGATCCATATGCAGATTTTTCTGTCCCGCTTTGTAATGCCAAGCATACATCTTTCCATTTCCCTCTGTGCAACCCGAAGCTTTTGAACTGATTGTGATGTGAGTGTCCAGGGTTCACTTCCATATATCAAAACAGGCAGCACGCACTGATTACAAACCTTTCTCTTTATACAAAGTGGGAGTTTGCTCTTAAATAATATATTGAGCTGGCCAAATGCCTGCCAGCCACACTTAACCCGCCGTTCCACCCCCCGAGCGGTATCACCCTCCATTGAAATCCTTTGCCCAAGATATATGTAGTGGTCCACAACCTCTAAATCACTTCCTAAAATAGAAATTCTTCTGTGGATAGAAAATTTGTTAAACATAACCTGACTCTCTTTTAGGTTTATTTTCAAACCAACTGGTTCTCCCGCCCTTTGCAGCTCTCGTATGTGTTCGTGTAGCTCATCTGGGTCTTGTGAAAGGAGAACGATATCATCCGCGAATCTAAGATGACTTAGATTTGCACCATTGATTTGTATTCCCTGCTGTTCCCAATCCAGATTACGAAGTACCTCTTCAAGACAGGCTGAGAAAAGAACAGGCGATATTGAGTCACCCTGCCGTACACCACGTTTTACGTTGCTTTGAACTTCAAAGTCATCCATGTGAACTGTAGCTGTAGCTTCCTCATACATGGATCTCAGTAGGTTCACATAGGCTCTGTCTATCCCTTAGTTAAGCAATGCATCCATTATGGCCTGCGTTGATACTCAATCAAATGCCTTTTCATAGTCAATAAAAGCCAAGCACAGTGGCATGGTGTATTCATTGTGCCTTTCTATGGTCTGTTGGACAACCTGGATATGGTCCATTGTGCTGAATCCACATCTGAATCCTGCCTGCTCTCTGGGTTATGCGTCATTCTGTGTTCTTAATATTCTTTTAGATATTATCTTGGGGAAAACTTCGAACATAAATGATAGGAGGCTTATTGGGCGGTAGTCTTTTAAATCGTCCTGCGCTCCTCTCTTATGAAGAAGAATCACTTCAGCATTTTTCCATAGACTGGGTATTTTTTGGTCTTTGAGGCATTTTGAGTACAATTTTGCCAGTATTTTATGTAGAAATTTCTTGAAGTCCTTCCTGAAGTCTTTCCATTCATCATCGCTTTTATGACATTAGTCACTTCTTCCAACAGGGCATCTAGCATTTGCTCTTCCGTGGGCATTGCTGTCTTTAACTGATTCGGATTTTCATATAACTGAATAAAATCTTCTGATAACCTCTACATTTCCGTACGCTCCCTACACACTGTGCCATCCTCACGCATTAAGGCAAACACGTGTGTCCTTTTATTTATCAGCTTATCTCTATCTTTGTTTATTCTATTGTTTTCTTCTAGTGTTTTTTGCACTAGGTGCATGTTGAACTGACGCGTCCTCTCGAAAACGCTTTCTTATGGTTTTGCAAAGCTCAACGTTCTCGACCCTGTCAAAGGGACTGACTGCATTCTTCATTAAATTGATGGTCTCATTGGAGATTTTTGACTGCTTGAAGGTTTTTTTTCTGCTGGTGCTATTGCAGCAGCCGTTTCAACTACATTTTCGATGATTTTTTCATACTGATCTGTTATTTCCATCTCTTCTGGGTCTTGCAACACAGCAAAGAGGTTTGACAAAGCGATATATATATATATATATATATATATATATATATATATATATATATATATATATATATATATATATATATATATATTAAATTATATATTTTATTTATAATAGTATTTATAATTATATATTATTTTATATTAAATTATATATATATATATATATATATATATATATATATATATATATATATATATATATATATATATATATATATATTAAATTATATATTTTATTTATAATAGTATTTATAATTATATATTATTTTATATTAAATTATATATATATATATATATATATATATATATATATATATATATATATATATATATATATATATATATATATATAAGCATACTATTATATAATCTCATTAGGAGATTAAATCATCTCCTGATGATGCTAACATGGTTAGCGAAATGTGCGTCGAGCAGTTCAAAAAAGTGTTTTGGTGTTTAGTGGTATATCTCTTCAAGTTTAATAATTACCACAGGTTATTTCCTGTGAAAAGAATTATTAAAAATATTTTTGCCAAAAAAATAAGCGTATGAATAATTTTTTGATCCACTGTATGTCCGACTATGTATATAACAACCGAATTTTATTATTTTTAGAATTAAAGAAATAAAAAAAAATAATTAAAGAATTTTAGAATTAGATATTTCCTGATGATGTTAACATGGTCAGAGAAACGCGCATCGGGAAGTTTAAAAAAGTTATTGGATTGGCGTTTAGTTAATGTTTTATACCGAAGGTCCGATAGAAGAACTGATCGGTCCTTTCTCATTGGACAGGCCAGAAAACTATTTTCTGATTAGGAAAATTGTTTCTGACTCGGCTGATATGAAATTATTAAATTGATTATATTTTATTTGGATATTAATGTTTTTTGTTACTGATATCAATTTAATAGAACTTTTGTGGCGCATTTTTCAATCTTAACAATATTGATAAAACATTACCTATTCATAAATATTGAAACATTACTCACCCATACTTTAATATATAGTTTTCGAGTTTTTATTGTTTCTTCTGGATCGCCCATGACTATTTTGTTAAGACTATTGCACAATAAAATAACATCTAAATATATTTACCGACAGAAACATTTTATTTACACAGAAAATATTAACAAGTTTTTTTATATCGCCAAATTTTTAGTGCAAACTTTCGAACTTAACGCCGTGTTTCGTAAAATTTAGATTTGACTTTTCAGGCTTATCTAAAATGCAGGCTTAACAGATAACGATTATCCGAACTGTTTTCCTATCATTTTTATAGTCCAACCAGCTATAAATTCCAAATGATTCATAATCATAAACAACCCTGTAACAATTACGACTCTGGTTTAAATCGTCTCAATCTAGAGATATTTATTAAGCCTCTGAATAAAAAAAAACATATATTTGATGACAAAAAGATTTATTACTTATAAGTTAAACATTTTTCCTGTTAGTGAGCTGCAAGAAGAACGAAAAAGATCGCATGAAAAAGAAACCGAAATATATCAAGAACAGACGGGAATTATGAAAATATTTGCAGGACTTAGAAGAAAAGAGGCAGAAAGGAAAATAGGAAGAAGAGGCGCGACGATAAAAAGAAAAGCTGGAAGTTCTATAACCTGTTAAAATAAATGACTCAGAAAAGAGGCAGAAAGGAAAATAGGAAGAAGAGGCGCGACGATAAAAAGAAAAGCTGGAAGTTCTATAACCTGTTAAAATAAATGACTCAACTTTGAAAATATCCTGTATATGATGTCATTGATACACTTACCGAGAGTAACCAGTCGTTGGAATTCATCCATTAGTACCCCTTTGATCCAAGAAACAATGTCGAAACAGAAGTTTGGAAACATTAGGCAATATATACTGTGGTGAAATTATCGACAGTCCCCGGTAATACAGCATTTTTTATTAGTAGAAGTATTAGTGTTGTACTTTAAAAATATATAGTAGCTTTTAAATTGTAACCCCATTTTGGATTAGTGTCCGGATCTACGGATATTGTTACGGGGACATGAATAAGTAGAATAATTATAAGGAAACAATTGGTGTCAGAAGCGAGATTTTCCTGGCGGGAGAAATCGTTGTTTTTGAAGAACACAGTATTGTAAAGAATTAATTAATTGAGGGAAGAAATTCCCGATTATTCTAGACAATATTGGTACGTGACTACGTACCTGATTTTTCCTGTTAGTGAGCTGCAAGAACGAAAAAGATTGCATGAAAAAGAAACCGAAAGACATCAAGAACAGACGCGAATGATGAAATATTTGCAGGACTTGGAAGAAAAGAGGCAGAAAGGAAAATAGGAAGAGGCTCGACGACAAAAAGAAAAGCTGGAAGTTCTATAACCTGTTAAAATAAATGACTCAACTTTAAAAACATCCTGTATATGATGTCATTGATACACTTACCGAGAGTAACCAGTCCATGTGAACCGAGAGTAACCAAAAAATGTGAATTTTAATTTTAATCAGGCGATTAAACATTGTGATTGATCACTTCCTAGAAGAATTCTCAGCCGACAAACGGAAAGGTCGGTATGAGAGAGCAAAACGGTTGGAGTAACAGCATATTTTGAAGGAACCAACAGTAGATACGATTGTGGAAGAAATCATTATTCATTTGGGCGAAAACAATTCTGATTCAGCAAGCGAAGAAAGTGATGGGTCAGACCTAGAGGAAAGCGATTTATCAGGAATAGAGGAATTGAATGACGCTAATAGGGATCGAAACGTAATTATTGCAAATAATAAAAGTTATGTTAATTTGTAAATTTTGTAATGTAAATATGTCTGTAAAATATTATTTGATATTATTACTCTTATTTAGGTTAAGTAATCATTAAGGTATACATAGATATTGTTAGTTTATTATCCCTCATTTTTTCTTTATTATGTTATATATACCAGGTGTGTCGATAATTACTTTCCGGTTTTTGTAACAGATTTCACTAGCCATAAGTATGCAATGTTATGATTTAATTTTATTCTACTGACATTAACCTCAAAACTACACAAGTTACGTTCCGCCAAAATAACAGCGTTATAGATTTATAATTTATTGAAAATGTCGAGTTTTGTGCCCGAAACGTGCATTTGCGGTACGCATTACTTTTCTTGTTTCATCAAAAGAAAAAAGCTGCTGAAAGCCATCGTTTCCTGATAAAGACTTACGGTGAGCTTGCTCTAACCATAAGAACATTTGAAACGTGGTTTCGACAATTCAAATGTGGTGATTTCAACGTTCAAGACAATGAACGTCCTGCTAGGCCGAAAACGTTTGAAGATACGGAATTGCAGGAGTTATTGGATGAAGAGCCAACACAAACTCAAAAACAATTGTCCGAAAAGTTGAATGAGAACTGACTCGCAATTTGTGAACGATTACAAGGGATGGGAAAGATCCAAAAAATGGGAAGATGGGTGCCACATGAACTGAATGACCAGCCAATTAGAAAATCGAAAAATCGTCCGTGAAATGCCGCTTCAAAGATATGAAAGAAAGTCATTTTTGCATTGAATAGTAACGGATGATGAAAAATGGATTTATTTCGGAAAGTCAAGTAAAAAAAAAGCATGGTTGTCACCTGGCGAAGCCGACCCATCGACTGCAAGGCCAAATCGCTTTGTTCGAAAGACCATGCTCTGTGTCTGGTGGGACCAGGTTGGTGTTGCATATTATGAACTGTTGCAACCTGGAGAAACAGTTAATACTGATCGCTACCGACAACAAATGATCAATTTGAACTGTGCATTGATCACTCATACAGCAAAACCAGTCAAAGAAGTGTTGAAATCACTTGGATGGAAAGTTGTATCGCCCGCCGTACTCTCCAGACCTGGTTCCATCCGATTACTACCTTTTCGCATCGATGGGGCACGCGCTTGCAGAGCAGCACTTCGCCGATTTCGAAGAAGTTAAAAAATGGCTGCGAAATGGGCAAAATGTATAGAATCAAATGGCCAATACTTTGAATAAATACATTTTAATTTAATTATTAATTTTTATTTATTAATAAAATGCGGTGTATATTTCTAAAAGTCTCCTTTTTAAAAATACGTATTATTTTTTTAAACACTTAGGTACTTGCCTTCCCCCGCGAAATATAAAGGCATTACACGTTAATATATACATTATAGGTTTTTTTTTCCAGACTCTGAAGGTCCTAGTCAACCGATCAAATTATTCACCAGAAGAGATTTGTACGCGTTTATTAGTGAGTGTCCAGAAAGAAGTATCGAGGCAAAAATGGAGTACTTGAACAAAAACGTGTTTAGAGTTTTAAGTTGTCCAAAGGATAACGAACCTGTTATCAAACATCAGCTTTCCCATTTTAAATCTCAGTTTAAAAAAAGATGGTCTGCTGCGAGTAACAAAGAAAACATTTTTATTGTGAAAAATAAGGGATGATTAAATGGAGCTATTGATTTTCCCGTATCTTCACACGTATCTCCAGGGCGACCTACGAAAACATTTGCAGAATTAAGCGAAAGAAGTAAACGCAGGAAAACCGAAGAACTTAGAGAATCAGGATCGTCAGAGGAACTAGCCTATGCAACACAAATGTCACTGAGAGCAGAAGGTAACGTGACAGCCTCTAATGTTTTAAAAGATTTAACTGCAAGCCCAAAACGTGCACAGCGATATCAAGGAGCGTTGCATTGGGCAAAGCAGGTTACAAAATTAAATCCACAGGAAGCGCTTTCGGTCTTTGTAGAAGCCAATTTAACTAGACATCAGTATGAGGTGATTAGAAGTGTTGATAAAGAAAAATATCCATGTTATTCAGTTATACAAAGAGCCAAACAAGACTGTTATCCTAAACGCGACGATATTGTTACGTCTACAAGAGCTGAAGTCCAATTACCAACAGTTCTTGACCACACTGCATTACTATTGTGCACATTATTAAGAGAAGCTTTTGAAAACCTAAAGGTAGAAGAAAATGATTTTCTTTTAATTTCGAAATGGGGATGTGATGGCTCACAACAAAGCCAGTTTAAACAAAAATTTGAAGACGAATCTGATAGTGACGAGAATATATTTATAACGTCCCTGGTCCCTTTGCAGCTGATTTATACATCCAAAAACCGGAAGGTAATTATTTGGAATAATCCCACTCCATCATCTCCCAGGTTCTGTCGGCCTGTAAGAATAAATTTTATTCGCGAATCTGTGGATGTAACAAATAACGAAATACGACATATTGAAAATCAAATTCAAAATTTGCACCAAACCCCTTTGACCCTCTCCAACGGCAATGTAAATATTCGACACAAGCTTTTGTTCACCATGATAGACGCCAAAGTCTGTAATGCGGCTACTGGGACTACGTCAATGCAGAAATGTTTTATTTGTGATGCAACCTCCAAAGACTTTAACAATTTAGAACAAGTAAAACAAAGGCCGATAAAGCCAGGGACACTAAAATTTGGACTTTCAATCCTTCATGCTAATATACGTTTATTTGAGCATATATTGCATGTAGCTTACAAATTACCAATCAAGAAGTGGCAAGCACGAACAAACGAGGAAAAGGAAAATGTAATTGAAACCAAAAAGAAAATTCAAGGTGAATTTAGAATCAAAATGGGTTTGCTTGTTGATGTTGACAGACCCAAGCCAGGATTCGGAAATAGCAATGATGGAAACACTGCAAGAAGGTTTTTTTCGAATCCTGAGATATCAGCTTCAATTACTGGTATTGACATAAGTCTTATAAAAAGATTTAAAATTATATTGGAAGTAATATCCAGTGGACACATAATTGACACTGACAAGTTTTCTTCGTACACAGATGACACTGCTAATATGTACATTGACCTATATAATTGGTATCTCATGTCACCTACAGTCCATAACATTCTGGTTCATGCAGCAAAATTTATATCAGAAGCACTTCTTCCCATTGGGCAACTGTCAGAAGAAGCTTCGGAAGCACGAAACAAGCACTTTCGACAATATATGTTAAACTTTTCGAGAAAAAGCAGTAGAGAGGCATGCAATACAGATATAATGAACAGGTTACTACTCACATCAGGTCCGGTAATATCAAGCCTAAGACCTCGACGTAAAACATCAAGAAAAAGCTTTTCTCCCGAATGCCTGAATATGCTTTTACCTCCAGAAGAGCTAGAAAGTTCGGAAGATGTTTCTGAAGAAGAATCCAGTGGCGACGAATGATACAATTATATAACTACTGTTTTATGTACATTGGCATTCAATATGCGATTTTGAAAGCATGGGTGCTTGTTTTTCTATCAAATCTCTAATATAAGATATTTAGCATTGTTTAACCAATATTCAATGAAAATAACATCGAAAAAAACAACGAAATAATTTTGGCCACAAAAAAGGCCTGAATACCCCACTATCCGTCGATTAAATTTACCAAAGTACTTTTCCCTAAATCCCGTATACATTTGTTTATTCCAATTATCTCCGGGGCAACTGACGGGTTGTTTAAACTTTTGTTTTACGTACCGTTAAAAATAAATTTGTATAATTAAAAACAAATATTTTCTTATTATAAAAGTGCTTTGAAAAGTGCGCGTTTTTTATGATTTGTAAATATTGGGAGTGATCGAATGTGCTAGTCTCCAGACCAATAAGAAAAAAAGAAAAGTGAGATAAACTTACCGGAAAGCTGAGATAACATCGTTTAAATCTCCGAAAGTTCAGTACGTATCTCTTAATACAGTAATAAAACACCAGCATACACATCGTACGATCATTGCCACATATTCGCAATAAAACGGTTGTCTTTAAAACACTTCTATGCCATAGAGCGATAACAGCAACCGATATGTCGAATAAATTAAAAAGAAAAACACTCGTTCTTTGTTCATCTAGGGCAAGGGTTTTTTCTATTACATATAAATAAATCTTTGTGTATGCGTTAATGCAATCAGTGATTATCTGGGTATCAATATCTTTCCGATAACAAATTAGAAAACTGAAGTTTGTCGACTGAGAACCGTCCGAAATCTGTGACAGAAAACCTTGACGCTTCCAATCCCGATAAGACCGCAAGCCAACTAAAACGACCGTGTCAAAAAGCTGTATTGTTTCAATTTCTAATCTGTGTTTATCATTGCGATAACATTTTATTCATTGATAGCGTAGCTAGCATACTTTTTTTCTATATATGCGAATCGAGATTTTTATCTGAAAGTGGTCTGTCGTTTCTTTGTTCAAGTATTGAGAATTAAATATTTCACTAGTGAACGCTTTCGAAATTCGTCATAAACAATGATTAACAATTGTCTGGATGACTCACACAATTATTCCTTCCCTGATCTCTTCTTTTCATTTCCTTCTAGGTCTACATAGCATTGCCTCTAAAGCTATATTGAATAACAGCTCTGATATCGATTCTCTCTGACATAATCCACTTCTATCTTGAAATACCTTTTCCCACTTTTAGATCTCACAGCATTAAATGTTTATTGCAAAGTCATTCCTTTCAATATCAACGCTTGTTAATATCAATCGTTATAAAAAAATCAAATATAAAAAGCATCGGTGGACGATTTGTATCCATTTATAGACTGACCGTCAAGAAATGTTATGACTCAAGAAGAACAAAACAATCAACAATCCATTGGTTGAAAGAGACAAAATCATCAAAAGCTAAAAGCTTATGAAGTAATTTGTGAAGGCTTTGAATCGAGATTTGGTTAAGAGAACGTATCACGAAAGTTTTCGAGGGCTGGCACTTGTGTTGATAGTCAAATAAGGTATCAACAACAAATCAATAAGTAAGTTCGAATCTAACGGTTTCCAATAAAAATTAACTCTTCTGTAACATGAGCATTAACTTTCATTACCTTCCTAGATAATTTTGAGATATGATAGTGTTTTCACTTATCACAATGTGAAATAATCCAGAAAAGTATAAAAACTATGGAAAAGCCATATCAAGGAACTAAACTTGAAGAGGTTTACCACTTATTTAATCTCAATTCAGATTAAATTATCTCCTAATGATGCTTACATGGTTAGATAAAACGTGCGTCGAGCAGTTCAAAAAAAGTGATTTGGTGTTTAGTTGTAAATCTCTTCAAGTTTAGTGTTTCACACCAAAGGCTCTAAGGCTACAGTCATACTATATATTCTGTCCTTAATTCTAAAAAGGCTAATTAGATTTCTAAAGTAATGTAAACAAATCAGTTCATACAAACATGAAGTGGATATTAAAGAGCATTCATTTATAAGAGATATTAAGCATTCATTTATCGCGCACTAAAACGATTTCACGAGATTTCCTCTATCGACGACATGGCAAGACGTGGTCGACCTCGCGAGATTAGGACTCAGCAGCAGTCAAAACGATTGCTGAAAAAGTTGGAGGTATCCGGTTCGACAACAGAAAATCATCACTCTATAGATGAAAATACCACCGAGGGCGATGATGCACCGAAGATCTGCTGCCGGACAGCGATTGAAGGCAGCTCTACATAACTAAGAGATCCACACAGCATTGCTTATATGTCAATTTGCCTCAGTTAACTGTTATTAAAGATCGGCCCTCAGGAAGTCCCGACCTTTAATAAACTCGGCTCTAATATGAACACTAAATTCACTTATCCCACTATTAATCAAAGGGATTTTCGTGAAGGACAACCTGAAATATTTCTGTGGGACATAAGAACCAAAGAAGAACCACATCAAGGAAAATTGGTTATCCAAATGATTATCAAGTACTGATGGAATCTTCAGCCTAATAATATAAGGCTCAGAAATGGTTCAGTATATCTATTTTGTGAAATACATAAATTGAGATATATTTCCAGTCTCTTTCCTAATAGATATATAAAGAACAGCTCATATTGATCCACATTTCATTTTAAGCATTGTAACTGTTAATGAAACATGGTGTTTTGAATATGAGTCATTCAGAAAACATCAGACCTTGGAACGAAAGAGCCCAAACGAATACTAGTTGGTTTGAATACTGAGAGCAAAGGATATAATGCTTGTTATATGAAAATACTGCTACACAAGAAGCAAATATGTGATTTCTTAGCTCAATAAAAACAGTCGTGTGACTTATGATTAGTTAGGGGATGAAAGCGTTTGAATACAATTCTGGACATCTGGCAGGTTTTTAATCCAAAATATAAATAGTTTAAAAATATTTACAATCGTTTCCAACCTTGCATTGAAGTATAAGAAGCTTTTAGAATAATAAATGACGAAAACTACATATCAACACTGTCCTGTGTTTGGAGCTTTTAGAATAATAACCTGTCCTGTGTTTGTTTCATGTCAGTCAATTTTTTATTGTTTGTACAAAACTCTTCTAAAGCCATCTAAGGAAATGTTGCGTTTTGGGCAAAAAACACTTTATTCTTCAAACAAAAAACATTCTAAAAACATCAAACAATAAACATACTAAAACTAGACAATTTAACAAAAAAAAGGGTAAACAAACATGATAGTAAATTATAATAAAATGTGACAAACACAGGTCCAAAGTTTAAAATACGGTAACATTTCGATGACACGATTACAAAACCGCAAAGAAAAAATAAACCACTCAATACGCGAAAGGAACAACGTTTAAATAAGTAAAAATATAATTCTTTGTGTAAAACTGAGATCAATAACTCTCAATTGACTTTTACAAATCGACAAGTATTTTTCCCTCATCATTAATTTTGCATAAATTCTTTGTCCAACCGATAATGATCCAGAAATGTAGGACATTTTTAATAACCTGTTAAATTACTCTAAATAAAAGAATATGAAAATTTAAAAAATGTCAAATTTAACTGAAATTTTTTTGTATATACACAGTGTATCACAATTTTAATGGCCAGAGGTGTGAAGCTCAATTTTGGTTCTGAAATAAGTGAATAGTAATAAAAGATTTGGTTTAACATTAAATGTATGAGTCAAATACCTCCTGCTTATGTTTATTTTCTTACTCATTCAGGTACATTTTCACTTGATTCATTCATTGTGTTTGAAATTATTTCTAAACATTAGATCTTATTTAAAATATTTTACAGTTGTTATTTTAACAGTGAAAAAAGCTATCCTTGAATTTGATTATTTTTAAGTAGTACTCGATAGTGAAAAAAAACCCGATGAAAATCTAGGCCTTTAAAAAGAAAATAATTCGTTACACAATCCACGTTCTTTGATATACCAGATATGAAAATTCAAAATCCACGTATTAATTCACAAAAAAAATTCAAGAATTAATTTTAACATCGTCTTATTGCCATCAATACCACATTCAATTGATCCAACAATATTTAAAATATTGTTTATAATATGATGAAAATTCTCACAATGAATTAGTTAATAACTTACTGTAACGACCCCATCTTTTGCAATGCTCTTTCTGGATCTAATTATCATTCCTGCCACCCTTTTCGAGGGCTTCGCCTTCATGTTGACAAAGCTGTCACTAATTCACTCTCTAACGTTATTATTTCCGCACTAAAAAACAAACATTCTAATTCTTATATTAAGAACAAAATCATTTCACAACCATCGGCCATAACCTTTTTTATGTCAACCAATGTCAAATTTTAAGTTATTGTCAAGCATTATACTAGCGCCATCTCTGATTATTGAATGTATTACATTAATAAAAAGAATACTGTTTATAAAAATATTTAAATACAAGAAATTCATACATTTATGGAAAAAATATATCATGAAAAGTTAATTCAACTTCCAACCGCTTATATACTAATTTATTTAGTTCATTTAAGAAATTCAAATATGAAGTTATATTTTTGAATTTTAGGATATGTTTACGGAAGGTTACCAAATAAAATGTGCGTCATATGAGTTGTCATATGTCAAAGTAATATGGCAGCCAAATTTTTCAGTTGTGCTTTATCATCGGAGAAAAATATTTAGCCAAAAATAAGTTGCGAAACGAAAACGCGTAAATATAATTATTTTCGCTTTTTTTGAGACTGTTTAGATTAATTTAAGAAGGCAATATGAAGATTACACTTAAAAATCTGCAACAACAAAGTTTTGTTGTTGAAGTCGAGCCTAGCCAAACCGTAAGTTTGATAAAATACAAAAATTGAAATATATTACATTTCCTTGCAATAAACACCGCACTTTTAATTTTTTTCCGTGAAGGTAAAACAACTGAAGCAAAAGATTGAGTCGGAAAAAGGAGCAGAATATCCTTCAGAGAATCAAAGACTAATTTATGCTGGTATGTGTAAGATTTTCTGAAAACTTGCTATTTAGTTACATTACAAACTAATGAAATATGTCTGTTAGTTTTTGTTGTAGTTAAATCTCTAAGTATTGTTAATATTTTAGGTAAAATTTTAACTGATGAAACTCCATTATCAGAGTATAGCATCGACGAGAAGAAGTTTATAGTTGTTATGGTCACAAAATCAAAACCTCCAGAAAAAACTGACTCTGGAGATGGAACTAGTGCTACAAATATCAGGTTAGTTGTGTATATTGTAATTTATTTCTATAAATATAATTGGAAGTTTTAAAATGTGTAGATAAGGTTATGTTCTATGAGCTCAAAGTTTTAATATTCATTGATAGAAGCTTTTTTAAAATTGAAACATGTTTGTTTTTTGATTAGAATTTTTGACCTTGAATGATATATTCTGGCTCATAATAAGTGTTGAAAAATAATAAATATACAAACATTTCTACATATCTATGCCAAATCATAAATCTTTTATATGAAAATGAGTCAGAAAAAGAGGACATTCAAAGATTATATTTATGTTTTATGTTACTAAATTGTATTGTTTAGTACACCAGCACCCGTTACACCACCAAACCCTGCACCCACAGTGCCAACTCCAGCCACACCGGCAGTTGTGCCTGCTACTCCAGCACCCACAGAATCACCAGTTTCAGCTAATGTTTCCATAAGTAGTGCTGCAGAATCGACTCTTTTAATGGGTGAAGATTATGAGAACATGGTAAAAAATATTGTTGATATGGGTTATGCCAGAGATCAAGTTAGTACTTTTTTTTTCGTTTATTATGGCATATTTTTATTATTTTATTTTCTAGGTTGAACAGGCACTAAGAGCTAGTTTTAACAATCCTGACAGAGCAGTAGAATATTTGATTACTGGGATACCACAAATTGATGAATCAGAGGTAAATTATTAGGATATATTTTTTCTTTTTGTTAAATAATTAATGCATTTTTATATTTTGTAATGCTTTTGGTAAATTCTATGGGAAAAGAATTGATCATCGACCATATTCCAATTATTTTTGTTTAGAAAAATGTGTTGTATTGGTCAGAAAATGTGGTAATTAGATAGTGTCAGGTTTGGAGAATATTTTGTGTGTGGAAGTAGTTCCTGTTTGACTTCCAACAATGTTTTTTCACAGTGTTCTTCAGCCATAGGAGTAATTTTTAACACTTGTCTCAAACATACTCACGTATCCAGATCTTTCTTTGTATTCCACACAGACATCACCACTTCTGAATCTTTGATGTAATTGAATCTTTGATGTAATTTTCTACATGTTCTTTGTGACTTTGAGTTCGTTCACCTGAAGTTTCAAATGTTATGCCATGCACTCAAGCTAATGTTGATTAATTTTAAATACTTTTGTTTCCAAAAACGAAAGTTATTTGTATTATGTATACAAATATCAACAGTCAAATCAGAAACTGGATAAGTCAAATGATTTAGTCAAGATCAAATATTGAAGGTGGCAAATTGTTATTTAGGTAAATGAGTCAACCGACATGTCTGGTGTGGATCAAACCCAGTCGGACGCGGAAGATCCTCTTGCCTTTTTAAGGACTCAGTCTCAATTCCAACAAATGAGGCAAGTCATCCAACAAAATCCCCAATTATTGAATGCGGTCCTTCAACAAATTGGTCAGACCAATCCAGCATTGTTGCAACTGATATCAGAAAATCAAGAGTCTTTCGTGAGGTAAATGCGATAATTTTATCGTCGATGCAAGTGGGAAATATCAAATTTTTACATTTGTAGAATGCTAAATGAACCAGCACCTGGTGCAGGAACTGGCACTGCTCCAGCAACAGGTACACCAGCTGTTCCAGCTACAGGAGCAGCCCCACAAGCAGCAGGAGGCGGTGGTCAAATGGGCATACCAATCCAGGCAGGTTCTTGATCAAATCTTTTTATCACATGGTTGCAATGTTTTTTTTTTAATATTTTTTAGCTTACTCCCCAAGATAAAGATGCCATTGAGAGGCTGAAAGCATTGGGATTCCCTGAGCATTTAGTGGTTCAAGTGAGTTTGATTTAATATATCTACTGATATAGAAATGTGAACATCAAGTATATATCAAAGTCTTAAAAATAATTTATTTGATAATTAGGTCAAGATTTATTTTAATCCATGGGGGGGGGGGGGGGGCTGTAGGACTTTGTAGCCTACAAATTTTTTTATTATTTTATTATCTTTATTTTGGGTTCTTCTTTTAGCCTTTATGTCGTCCAGTACTGAGCATAGGCCTCCTTATCCATGGCAATCCTGTCATGCTCTTTAGATTGTCATTCCATCTCATTTGTGGTTCTACCTCTATACTTTTTCCCCATCCGGCCTCCATTGAAGGATCTTAACATACCATCTACTATCTATTGTTCATTCTACCTGACCTGCATAGTCCCATTTGAATTGAGTGACATACCCTTTTAACGACATCAGCTACTTTAGTTTTCTAACAAATCCACTCATCTCTCTGTGTAATGCCTATTCGGTTTAGGTTCGATAAATTACCATCTAGAGTAGGAGGAATTTGAGGGAGGCCAAATAATTCGGAAGGGGGTGTCAAATTTGGCTTGAAATTGCTACTAGGCGCAGAAGGAGTAATAACGTGTTGATACCCAAGAACAAAAAGGCCCTTGAGGGCGTTCAGAACTGGGGGAATAGTCATTCCGCGAATCCTGTTATTAAGGTATTGGGCTTGATTTTAGCTAGGCAGAGCAAGACATGTTAGAGGTACAGGAGGTCAAAGAAGAGCTATAGAACTTCAGGATCGCACTCTTTAGACTTTTTGCTTTGGTTTCTGCGGCTCAAATAACTACTCCATCTTCGATCTGCCTCATTCATTTCTTCATACACTTAAGGGGGTGGGTTTTTTGCAAGTAAGCATGGTACTTTGCAAGTAAGCATGCGCTTCGTGGCCAATTGAGCATCCCATTGTCGCCAATATTTTTATAATTCTTTGAAATCCTTTGTTGAAGATATATACTGCCAAAAATGTCGCAATCTAAACGATTTTGGGGCCAGAGTGGAGATCTTTTGGAGTGAAAGTCCAAATCAATGAATTCAGAGATTCATTATTGTTTTGCTTCTCTGCTCCTAAACATCGGGTTAACAATTATTCTCTTGATAAGTCTTCATACACAGGTTTGATAACAACTTGGACTTTTGGTGTTAAAGGTGGCTTGTCGTGATGGAATTGACTGAACTCACCCTTAGCTTCAGTTTGCTACAATTTGCATCAGCTGTCTTCGCCGTTTGGACAGTTTTGATGTTGAGGATTTTGATCAGACGAAAGTTTATGGAAGAAAGTAGCCCAAACTTCTTTTTTCATGTATTCAATATAATTTGTCTGTCAGTTTGCCTGCACCTTTTCCATCGATTCCTTTATTATTTTTATCTCTTTACTTTACGGAGTCGCGTTCCTATCATTTTCTCTACATGGTTCACGCATTCTTTTTTTGATACTAAAGTTTCTTCGTATGGTTTAGCATCTACAATTCCTTTATAAGTTTAACAGTCTCCATCACGTACGTACGTCAGATACTTTACGCCATGTCTATCTACCGATATTAAAAAGATTTGGGTGATGGCATTTATTTCCATATCACCGGAGCTTCCAGAATAATGTATGCTGCATTGCATTCAGTAGTTGTACTAATTAGGCATCCAGAACGAGAATCATCATCCAGGCTTTTACGACCACGTTGAAATCCCGTTGACTCCCCTAATGCATTTATCAGTTCATTATGAATTTGCGTGGCCTTTAAACCCTTTTTTAAAAAGAATTTAACCAGTGCATGATTTTCAATATTTGCTGTTTTAAAAATAACACTGATAGGTTTACTTTAAGCTGTTATTTTTAAACGAATGAATTGACATCAGTGGCGGCAGCATTTATCACAGTAAACAATTTTTCGGAGCAAAACACCACATTTTACCTCCTGTATAGGGTTTCAATAACAGGAAGAGTAAAAAGTAGGAAGGGGAAAACAAATAAAATTCTACAGCAGCACTATTTTCTTCTACGCCTTCCCACTTTAAAAACACACGAGCTGGCACTGATGTTATTAAACTTTTTGCACCTCTTTAGCATTAGTCACGCCTTGTTTGAAAATCGCTGACTTAATTTAAAAAATGAGTCAAATTTTATAACTAATTCTTGGTGTTCATATCTCTATGCTGGTCAGCATAATATTTATCGTCTAAAGTAATGGTTATTTTTATTATTTTCAGGCGTACTTTGCATGTGAAAAGAACGAAAATCTAGCAGCAAATTTCTTGCTCTCGCAAAATTTCGACGATTAATTTTTAGAGCTTTAAAACACAGTTAAATTAAAACAGACATTTTTTTTAGTAATTTTTTTGTCATATAGTGTTTTTCAATTTTTCTGAACTTGTGTGAAAGAATGGGAATTTTAGAAAACACAAACATAGCAATTTCAGTGGACGTTTTCTATTAAGGTTTTTTACTATATCTTTTTATGGTAATTTGTTGTGGACAATTTTCCACACATTGTAAGTGTTTTCATGAAAATCCCATTGATTTTTACATTTTGTATGTATATAAGCCTGTCTAAAATTATGTATCAGCTTAATAATTAAAAAAAAAATACAATTCATTTATTTGGGTTTATCATTGTAATATAGTAATATAAATAATTTAACATAAGATGTTTCTAATTTAAGTTGGAGGCCTTTATTTATTTTTTTAGAAAAGTAAAGTATTTTCCTGATGATGTTTGTTTATAGAAACTCTTCTTGATTTGAGTTTTTACGCCAAGGTTCCAGTCTTAGAATTTGAATGCCAATAATCCTTTTGATTATCCAAACACAATTCAACGATTTTTACTAAAATACTTTACTGTTCTGAATTTTTTTGGATCAGGTTTGAGCTTACGTTTATAATATATTTGTAACAATAGACTTCATATAATTATATCATGGTTTTACTTTACACCTGGTCTTCCTGTGTTATTTTCCCGACGTGCGTTTTGCTCACCATGTTAGCATCATCAGGAAATGCTTTCTGTTTTGTGGTAAACTTTTTGAGTTTCACCGTAAAGGTTGTAATACAAGAATTGATTCTCAAGGTAAAACAAGTTACAGGTTATTTATATTTTTCCTGCTTTGTATGCTACTCGACAAAAACGTCCTACCTGTTTTAAACAATATAAATTACAAACTGTATGTCTAAAGTCTTTTTGAAGAATCGTGACCAGTTTTGTAGTCTCAACTTCTCATTGGGTGATCTGAAGGCCATTGCCCAAAGGGCAATTTTTTTGTTCTGTGATGCTACAGCCTGTCAGTGAAATTTGAACCCCAACTTGATCGATTCCCACCAGACACTTACCAGTTTTTCATGTCCACTAGTTCTTTTGTCCTGCCACCATATCTTTAGCCTACTTCTCTTTCTGATATCCTTTATTTGTCTTACCTTGATTCTCTTTGGTCTTGGGTTTTCTGGATTTCCCGCCCACCTGAGTCTCATAACCTCACATAGTCTATCCAGATCTTGTCATAATTACTTGAGTTCAAAGTTACACCTGATCATCTAATTTCCATCATCATTTGTAGCTAGAAATTGCAAGCATCTCTATTGTTTTTTTTGTGAGACTTTTATGTTCCTTTGATATGTTTAGTTCTTAGGACATACAGCAGAGAGTATGTAGCTTTGTTTGATTTGATGATACATTTTCTCTTGTTATCTTCTAATTTGTTTCCAAGATAACTAAATTCATTCATGACTCCAATATTGTCATCGCCGATAGTCCATTTTTGCCCTCTTCTTCAATTAGTTCTCTTTTCCATGACCTTAATTTCATCATAGGTCTTTCCTAATGATCTTTTCTTTGGAGGAAATATGTTCAGGTCATCCTCATGTGTTTTTCTTTTTCATTTATGTTTATGTCTGTTTCATTGATGACTCTGTTCAATATTACATTAAACATGACTGGTGGCACTCCATGCCCCAGTTGCAAACCTTCGACCTCTAATTCTATCGTAATGTATTGTTGGATTTTTTTTACTACTATCCTAGAGTTAAATAGAGAAAAGTAACCTATAAGGCGTAGATTTAAGAATGAATACTTGGAGAAAAAAAATGTCAGTCTCTTCTTATATAACCATTAAAAACTGAGCTTGTGCAGAGAAGAAGAGATGTTTATTGTATCAACGCAGAAAATAAATATTTGATGGCGAAGCTGGATATAGATTTTGGGGGTGGAAGGCGTGGCAGCGAAAAGAAGTTTCTTCCACGAAAAATGGAAAAATTAACGCCTGTATACCGGACATCTATAAATTAACAAGACCGGAGCGAGTAGCGGGCCTTCGGGGACTCTCGAGTCAAAGGGTTTTGTAGCAGAGAAGGGAATCTTTATATTAACGTGGAAGGGTCTGCCTTTCAGGAATGAACATATAAGTTTGGTTAGGTCCCGAGGGATATCTAATTTGATGACTTCATAAACAAGAGTCTGTCGAACCAAAGTTTGTCGAAGAGAGAAAAATAGCAACGAAAAGTTGCCTTGTTTAGAAGGCCCTGTGGATAGTGAAATGTCCATTTAACCTATCTCTCTCTCGCTCTCTGGCTATTTGTTTTACTTTGAAGCCACGACTGAAAGATCTGTTATTTTAAGCTTTGGAAGTGTTGCTGTCTAAACTAGAGTTCACTATCTTTGTGATTTCTAAGGCAATTGTGATTTACAATCAATTTTATTCTATATTTTTGACTGTTTAGGATTAGTATTGAAGATTACGCTATGATTTAACAAACGTTTGAACGAGTTTAATTTTTATTACACCATATTTTTTCATTGCACTGTGTAGGATCTATATTGCACAATATTTTTTAATCTACTGCACGTGCGAAAAAATGGTGGCGAAACCAATAAAATTTAAAGAAAGGGAGTTCATTGTCGAAAGCATTCATCTATTGCCGCTTCTGTGGAATGTCAAGAGCAAGGAATATTACTATGGTGATAACAATGTTGCTTACGAAACATTGTTCAAGAAACACCTCCAGTAGAAGAAATTCGGATCTAGTACAGACCATATATACCAACCTACTTGAACAGTCTACTATACGTAGTGCGGGAGGAGAGACGGAACGTTCAACTATGGATGATAATAATTATACAAGGGTAAATTTGATATCGTTACATTTACATATTCATACAAATTGTTTTACGGAACTATTTTACCCTGTCAGTGAACTGCACCCTCATTAAAATAATTACAGTATTCCTTCGTTATTCGTTTAGCAGTATCTAGCGAATTTCTTTGATCAGGTTGAATACTTTCTGAGATGGTGGATGTATTATTCCAGATACAATGTCTTCACAAGGCAAGTAAGATGAAGATTGAATGGAAGAGGATGTTTTTCTTTTTCAAATGAGAACGATTTTTCTTGATTTCTTCGCTCAACTGGCGCAATAACGACGCATAATATTCTCCAGTTGTTGTTTTTCCTTTTTTAAGTAATCGGTGTAAAACCAAAAAACTGTGACCATAACCTTGCCGGCCGATTTCACCGTCTTCGCTTTCTTGGGAGCTCGTTCGCATTCAAACACCCACTGTTTTGATTGTTCCTTTATCTCTGGAGTATAGTAGTGTATCCATGTTTCGTTCACAGTTATGTACAAACGCAGAAACTCATCAGGACTGCCACGAAAAAGCGTTAAAACAGCCTCAAAGTCGACCGCACGATTGCGTTTATTCTTCACTAAGATGGATGGAGTATTCTCCACTGAGGGGGTGGATTTTGTCAATCATTTCGGGAGTAGTTACTTCCACTGGACCTCCCGAACGATGTTCATCTTTTGCGAATGTACGGACAATTGTGTACGGAAAATACAGGAACAGACGTGCCATTAACTTGATTCAACTCAGCTTTGATCTCTTTCGGTGTTAAGCCTTTTAAATATAAGTGTTTAATCACCACTCGAAACTAACTTTTTTCCATTTTTCTAAATAAATAAAAGTTTCTTGCTTCAATCGACCATGAAAATGAAACCATGTGATGAATATAACTGAGAATTTGACAGGTATCTAGTGAATACTAAACTTGAAGAGATTTACCACTAAACACCAAATCAGTTTTTCTGAACTTCTCGACGCACGTTTGATGAAACGTGCGCCGAGAAGTTAAAAAAATGATATGGTGTTTAGTGGTAAATCTCTTCATGTTTAGTGTTTCACACCAAAGGTTCCAATAGAAGAATTGATATAGTGAATAATGATGCTTACTAAAAGTAAACCATTTCCGATGCTACGAACGACCCTCGTATTATTGAATAAATAAATATTTATATAAACAATGCGTTTCTCTCGCTCTTAAAAAAAAACCTTTAACCATTTTTAAACGTTTACAAAACCGTTTAAAAGTTGAAAAAATGCGATGTAGATATATTTGGCGCTGTATTTTTTGGCGCATAGTAAATAAGAAATGTATTAGTATTCCGTATCGATAACACGGTTCGATTGCAAAAGATCGCGCCGTAGTCAGAGGTGCATTAATGCTTTCGATCTTGGTGTAAATGGCCCCTTTTCCGACAATTGCATTCTTCACTCGACGTGGCCACATCTGGAAAATATCGGAACCGTAATGGATGGTACTTTGCGATGGTCGAAATTGGAGTTGGCGAATGGCTAATGCCCGGAAAAGGGGTGCTAATGCGCCCTATTACGGCTTTTTGATTTCTGCCGTTTCGGGCGGCTTGAAAATCACAGAACGTTTTTGTTACTGCACGACAAATGAGACGGTTACAGTCGCTATTTAAGAATCCGCAAACATTGTTCGTAATTTGCGGTTAGTAATGCACTGGGTATTTTTTTGAGGCAGATTCACTTTGATTCGGCCTAGACTAAAGGGGTGTCTCAGAATGTTTTACGTGTTTCATACTTAAAAAATAAAACAGAATTAATTCAACTTTGTGTAAGTGATGTTCAATTACAGAGTAGTTTTTGGATTTTTATTTATGAAAAACAACCATTCGTAAATGCGCACCATTTACTTCTTCACACTCATTCAGCTTGGAACTGAAATTTACTGAAATCACTCGCTGCAGCATCGCTGTTGGAATCCCGTGGATTTCGTCTGTTATTCTTTGCTTTAAAACATTCAAGTTGGGTGGTAATGGGTTGAAAACCTTACTTTTACTCACACTTGATTGGTCACCATGGCAAAAATTCATGAATTGGTATTCGAATTGATTGACCACCCACCGTATTCACCTGATCTGGCCCCCAGCGGCTTTCTTCTCTTTCCTAGGCTCAAAGTTTCGCTCAGAGGACGGGTGATTGTTATCTAATGAGGAGGCAATCACTTTCGTAGAACAAAAATATTAAAATTAAACAGTAATAACAAAAAAATCAAGAGAGAATATTTTGAAAAACAAGAAAACCATTTTCAATGATAAACATTTGTTTTTATTTATTATTCGGGATACGTAAATAGCAACCCTCGTATAGCAAAGGTCTCTATAATATTTTATATATAATATTAGCGAGTTAGAACAAAATAATAATTTGGTAACTTACAGTAGTTTTAAAGATGGTCTCAAAGTGTTGGCTGGTAGTGTTCGTGTTACAAGTTCAGTTATATTATTTGGAAGGAATAAAACAATTTTATACTTTGTTATATATCACTTTTATTTTTAAATGTATGTGACTATAGTTTCGTTAGTTGTGGGACTATAGTTTATATATATTTTTGGGTTTTTCCACCACTATCTAAACCCACTATGCCACTATTTAAAACTCAAAAAATATCAAAAATACCTGTTCTTATGTAAAGAAAGAATCACTGGGTAAAAACAAAAAACCAAACGGAGACAAATTTCTCAGTGATTCTTTTTTGTAATAAATTTGCCTAATGAACAAATTTAAAAGATATAAAAATGTTATAAACAATTTTACAAACTTTTAACTTTAACGTTTCGGAAGGGCCTCTTCCCCCACTTTCAAAAATAAACTAAAAAATAAATTATATTAATTTGTAATATATAAAGTAACGAGTGAAAGTAAATATATTTTTTTGTGTATGTCAACGATACTTACATTGACCAAATTTTTTTTTTGTTTTTTTTCCTTTATTTGGGTTTTTTTCGCCACTATCTAAAATTCAAAAAATATCAAAAACACCTGTTCTTATGTAAAGAAAGAATCACTGGGTAAAAACAAAAAACCAAACGGAGACAAATTTCTCAGAGATTCTTTTTTGTAATAAATTTGCCTAATGAACAAATTTAAAAGATATAAAAATGTTATAAACAATTTTACAAACTTTTAACTTTAACGTTTCGGAGGGTCCTCTCCCCCCACTTTCAAAACTAAACTAAAAAATAAATTATATTAATTTGTAATATATAAAGTAACGAGTAAAAGTAAATGTATGTACGTATGTCAACGATACTTACATTGACAACAATCTTTACATTTTTTATTTTTATAAATTTTATTGATTTTTATTTGATTTTTTATTTTTTTTTATTGATTTTTTTCATTACATAAGAACAGGTATTTTTGATATTTTTTGAGTTTTAGATAGTGACGAAAAAACCCAAATAAAGGAAAAAAAATATATGAACACGCCACAATCATTCAGACATTACTATCGTTTATAGTTTTAAAGTAGTGTTTGAAAATGTAAAATCGTTTTACGAAACTATAGTCGCACAAATTTAAAAATAAAAGTGATAGATAACAAAGTATAAAATTGGTTTATGCCTTTTTAAAAAATGAACTGTCATAAAGTAACGGACAAATCAATCAATAATCTAAAGTAAACTTGCTTGAAAAATTTACAGGGACGACACTGACCAACCGAACATAAAAGCCAGTAGGGAAAACGTACATTGACATGTTATGCAAATTTCGGCACGTATAAAAAACATTCTCCCTGAAATATAATGCAGCTATTTTGCTAATGACAATTTTAATTGCGCGATGCTTGACACGGTCTCGCAATGAAATATGTAGGCGCGGAAATTTCAGCTCGTATTTTTAGCTTTTAACTTGAAGAACGCGCCTTTTATCCCTCAGTCTGGGTTGAGACTAATTGTAGTGCGATTTCCATCAAGATGGTTCGAACGAGCCACTTTTATTTCCATCATCTGCATGTCAGGTTCCCTGTCGCAATTTATGTAAAGTAACATAAGGTTTTACATTTTTGTTTATTTCTGCAGTGCATGATTGAGATTGATCATACACAGTATGTTCGAAAAATAACGGAACTTTTTAAATTTGACGAAAACTACAAGCGCCATCTATTGAAACAATATATAATCTGAAAGCAGTATATCTTCTCTATAATACGAGACCGCCATCATAGTAGTATTGCCAAGTTACAGCGCTTAAAGTTTTTTTTGTTTAAATAAGCATCCCGAAGGACATTTATTGATATTACAATCTAATCGAATGTACAGGGTGTTTGATGCATTGTTTGTCAAATTAAAATGGCCGATAGGAGGGTTTTTTTGATATCTCCTCAGCCTCCATAAGGGTGCACACACAAAGAAAGCAGGTTTCCTGCTTACTGGTAGTCGGCACCTATAAAAGCCGATTATTTACTTAGATTTTAAATGATCGTGCACACAAACACACCGGAATTAATTTTTAATTCTTGGTAATTTTTCTACTGAAAATCCACGTCCGGCGCCGAAAATCAGCGACCAAGAATTAAAAATTAATTCCGGTGAAATAGTCGGTGCCGGTTCACGTTTGCTTACACGTTCCGACACGCTTTGTTTATGTTCAAGATCATTTAAAACCTAAGTAAATAACCGGCTTTTATAGGTGCCGACTACCAGTAAGCCGAAAACCTGCTTTCTTTATGTGTGCACCCTATGGGTCACCACCCTAGGTATCATTTCATTAGAGAACGCTGGTTATCTGCGAGTAAAAAAGCAGATTTCATGAAGGCAAGAAGTACAGGTCATCCTCCGATGAAGAATTTGTGAAGATAAACATAAAAATTTATTCAAATAGCGGCCTTAGACCTTCATAAACTTATTTCGAAATAATAAAATATACTATAAACATAAAATATTTCGGAATAATAAAAAAAATTGAAAGGAAAATAATCAACATGTGAGTGTGGACGATTTTAATGCCGCCACATTAATAATAATTTTTCTACTGAAAATCCACGTCCGGCGCCGAAAATCAGCGACCAAGAATTAAAAATTCATTCCGGTGAAATAGTCGGTGCCGGTTCACGTTCCGACACGCTTTGTTTATGTTCACGATCATTTAAAACCTAAGTAAATAATCGGCTTTTATAGGTGCCGACTACCAGTAAGCCGGAAACCTGCTTTTTTTATGTGTGCACCCTATGGGTCACCACCCTAGGTATCATTTCATTAGAGAACGCTGGTTATCTGCGAGAAAAAAAGCAGATTTCATGAAGGCAAGAAGTACAGGTCATCCTCCGATGAAGAATTTGTGAAGATAAACATAAAAATTTATTCAAATAGCGGCCTTAGACCTTCATAAACTTATTTCGAAATAATAAAATATACGATAATTTTTCATTAATAATAATTTTTCTACTGAAAATCCACGTCCGGCGCCGAAAATCAGCGACCAAGAATTAAAAATTCATTCCGGTGAAATAGTCGGTGCCGATTCACGTTTGTTTATAAGTACCGACACGCTTTGTTTATGTTCACGACCATTTAAAACCTAAGTAAATAATCGGCTTTTATAGGTGCCGACTACCAGTAAGCAGGAAGCAGGTAAGCAGGAAAAGTTTCAAAAGCATTGAAACTTGAATGAAAAAAAAGTTATTGGTATAGTCTCCAAATTATTTTTTTTATTTTAATGTGTAGTGTTGTAGGGTTCTATGAAAATTAAAATTAGATGCAAGTGACATCTACTTTTATTTATAGACTCGCAAAGTTTTTGGAAGAAGTAAAGATGAATTTAAAGCTCAATTTTGAATTGCACATTAAAAAAAAACTAAAAGCGATCATGGTCTTCGAATTCTTAAAAAAATCTCTATTTTATCCTCTTTCTAAATAAAACTGCAAACGCGGCCAGCTTTGTTAATTGTCGTGCTGCAGTAGTAAATGAGGTGTTGTAAAGTGCATTAAATAGTTAATCTATTATCGCTCAAAATCGAAGAATACTTAAGAGGGGTGCATAAAAAATCGAAGCAAATAAAGCTAAAAATAGAGAACAGGTCAAGACGCATCGATAAAGTCAAAAATCATTGTAATCGGCCTCTAAGAACTATTTGTAGTCGTCTGCATGCCGTGGGAAAGATCCAGAAGAGAGGAAAATGGGTATTTCGTCAGCAGAATGGCAGACAGATGGAAAAACGAGAACGGTATGGGAAGTTTTGCTTTCTCGGCATGAAAGAAAGGCTTATTTGAAGAATACTTAAGAGGGGTGCATCAAAAATCGAAGCAAATAAAGCTAAAAATAGAGAACAGGTCAAGAGGCATCGATAAAGTCAAAAATCATTGTAATCGGCCTCTAAGAACTATTTGTAGTCGTCTGCATGCCGTGGGAAAGATCCAGAAGAGAGGAAAATGGGTATTTCGTCAGCAGAATGGCAGACAGATGGAAAAACGAGAACGGTATGGGAAGTTTTGCTTTCTCGGCATGAAAGAAAGGCTTATTTGAAGAATACTTAAGAGGGGTGCATCAAAAATCGAAGCAAATAAAGCTAAAAATAGAGAACAGGTCAAGAGGCATCGATAAAGTCAAAAATCATTGTAATCGGCCTCTAAGAACCCAGCCAACCAGGCCTTCGAAGTTGGGGCAATTTTTGGCCCCATATTTGTTGGAACAATTTTGCGGTTAAACTCTTGGTCAAGTTGAAAGTGATTTTGACGTGATTTTTCTACGACAAACACTGACCTTGTGGTTTGCCTTCTTGGACAAGCTGGACATGATGATTTACCTGGCAGATACTGAGTAATTTGGATACTAGAGGCCCGCAAACTCACAGTTGTTTCACACCGATCCTTAACGGAAGTTCCGACATTAAAAAAAATACCGTTAAGCTATCTAATTTGGCTCATGCGTCGCATCAGGGTTCTCAATTATGGCACAAACAAAATTTAAATTTAGAATATGAAGCAGAAATAGAAGAAAAATAAGGGCTCGAAAAAAAAAAGACAACAATGATAAATCAAAGAAATTCATAAGAAAGTCAAAGCCTTTCTTATGAGTGAGCCTTTTTATTATTATTTTTGTTTTTTTCTTCATATCTTTATTTTTCTGCTTGATATTCTAAATTATTTGTGCGAACAAACAGAGGCGTTGGTTAGATTCAAGGCTAACGCATTATTGTTATTCCGAATTTCGTTTACGGCTAGTCTGTTGGTAATGGATTGGAAATTTCGTATGTCGGGTTGGGATTAGCTGCGATTTTAGGCTATTTGCCGGGAATATATAACGCGTTTTGTACTCGGTCTCCGGATTGGCGTGATGTAAACGGGACTAATGACGAAAAGCCTGCTAACACGTCGAAATAAGGGAACGGTTGCGGCATCAGCGATCGCCTGTCTGCAACCGATTTGCGTTTGAATTAACACCATGTCAGTATTAATAACTAACGAACACACAATAAGAAATTATACAAATTATACAAAAATATTTTCATTGAGAAAGTTCAGTTTTCGTTTTGTACTTTCTCGAAATGCAAATTTCGCCTCAAGTACATTCACTATACCAGGAGTGACGGTTAATAATTCTTAATTTTTTAATAGATAGCGGTGGAAACAAGGCTCGTACCTTTCAAAATGCCGTTGATGTATAACCTATTTCAAATTAGCGTCATATTTTATCGTGTGGTAAAAATGTCGAGTTTCGAGTCAAACAAAGAGTATCTTCGGCACGTACTATTTGTCTTGTTCAATTAAAAAAATAGCGCGACTGAAAGCCAAACTATTGTAGTCGTCTGCATGCCATGGGAAAGATCCAGAAGAGAGGAAAATGGGTATTTCGTCAGCAGAATGACAGACAGATGGAAAAACGAGAACGGTATGGGAAGTTTTGCTTTCTCGGCATGAAAGAAAGGCTTATTTGCATCCGATCGTGACTGAAGACGAAAAATGGATATATTTCGAGAACCCAAAACGCAGAAAATCATGGGTTGACCGTCAACATCGACCGCAAGACCGAATCGCTTGAAAAAAAGACAATTTTATGCATTTGGTGGGATTAGAAAGATGTCGAAAAATGGTTTGTTGACTGGATGAATGGCACCTCAAAAGATGTACGCTTTTCTGAAAGGAAATCCACAAATTGCCAGAGCTATGAAAAAATGTGCATCTGGCGGCTTACTGATATTTTTCATGGACAGGGTGGGGCAAGTGTTAAATGGGGTATACTAGTCTAGAGGCACGAATTTCGGGCGTTTTTTCGAGCTCTTAAAAAAAAACAAAGAATATTTTTACTAAAAAAGGAATAAAACAATTTTTTACTTTTTAATTTTGTTTAAAAATAAAAGTGATAGATAACAAAGTAAAAAATTGTTTTATTCCTTTTTAAAAAATGAACTATCACAAAGTAACGGACAAATCAATCAATAATATTTTTACCATCCATTTTTTATCAATCGTTTATTTATATTTTAAGAATACATAAAACATTACAAAAAAAATCAAAACTCGAAAAGTTAACGGCTGGTAAAGTGGGGGGGGGGGGGGGGGGTCAAAAAAGGAATGTCACAGCGTGTATGGTTCCAACCCTTCCCTTCTGAGTAATGTCTGAATGATTGTGGCGTGTTTATATATTTTTGTCTTTTTTTTTTTGGTTTTTCGTCACGATCTAAAACTCAAAAAATATCTTCAGGCAAATTTAATCACAGGCAAATTTAATCACAAAAAATTTTACCCAGTGATTCTTTATTTACTTAAGAACAGATATTTTTGATATTTTTTGAGTTTTAGATCGTGGCGAAAAACCGAAAAAAAGGAAAAACAATCCAACCCTTCTGGTCAACTGAAACAACAAATTCCAACGGATTCTTAATCAATAAAGATGTCGCTATCGCCCGTATCTTAGAGAAATAAAAACAAAAATCACAAAATGGCACCTTTTTAAAAAATTCACGTTTTTTACCGGTTTTAAATTTTTTTAAAATAGTAAAAATTAAAATTTTTGACTTTAATCTGCTAAGCGACTTATAGGAATGTATAGAGAAGGTTCACACATAATTTCAAATAAATCCGTTCAGTAGAACTTGAGATATCATTCACGCCAGCTTGAAAAAAGTAGTTTAGAGAGAAACTCGTTTAAAGTTTTGAATAAAGTTTCAGGCAGATTTACTTTAGGATTCCTGCTCCATACAATGGACCTTCCCCCACTTCAAAATTTTCATTCTCTGAAGTTATTTCGCGTAGAGCAGTCCTGACTTCCTTACAACCTTGGCAAAAACAAGATTTCACTACAGTATCAACAACTTTTTTACTGTATTTAAAAACGAGAGTAGTAAGCCTAAAAACTGAATTGAATCCTCTTTTTTTCATTGTACCGTCACCAGAAACTGTCAAATGGATGGGATTAGCATTGCGATCAGAAGCTGATATTAATTCTTTTTCTTTCTCTACAGCTTTTGAAATAATTCGATTATAAACTACTTATGCGGCTGAGATTGAAAGATTGATAGATGTCCATCATACTACAGAATATATTTATGCTTCCTCTTGCAATTCCTAACAGCCTCATAGCTGCTACAAGTTTGCGATTTACTTCAAATGCTTTATTGATAAAAGACGATGATGGAATATACCGTACGTTCTCACAACCGCATTTTAGAGCAATTTTAAACCCTAACCCACGAGAAAAAAATGATATTTTGCTTACATGTAGAACACATAATTAATAATGAAAGTTTTGAAAGTGAAGAAAAACTCTAAAATTTAATGCAAATAGGAAACAAAGATGAAGAAGTATTTAGGAGGTATACACTACTGTATGTATTACGATGTTGATATTATTTTGACGGAAATTAACAGTGTTAACTGTTAGATGTTAAATCTATAAATTCTTATAAATTTCAATGTGCTGTACGTTAATTGTTCACCAGCGTTGTTCGAATAACGTAAATGAAAACTATTTCCTAAGATATACAATTAGAAACTTGGCGAAGTTATTTTGCGGTCGATTTGTTTTTCTTGCAAGAATCCAACTACTTTTCGGAGGAATTTGAAAATTTTCCTGTAAGTTCGGCGTCGTGATTTAACAAATTTAGCGAGTTTCCGGAATGTCACTGAAGTATAATAAATCGAGCGGATGCATTCGGAAAGTGTTTTCGCCATTTTGTGTATTCAACAGCACAAATTTGTGACTTTCTGACAGTAGACATTTGTTGCGTATCGTTGCGCTAATATTTTGTTTAGTTTATAAGGACTATCCTGGCACTGAACTAAATTTTAAACCATTTTTGACTATCTCTAACTTTCATTTACGAAAAAGCAATAAATATTTAATCTTCGAAGTAATATCCTTCACTTTCTATACATTTTCGGTTTTTTTAGGGAACTACCGAATTCTAGATAGAAAAATATTGTGGGTTTGATGCGAAAAAGTCATTGAGGCTTAACAACCTTCTGGGAATGGAAAATTGTTAAGCATTAAATTAGCTTTATTTTACTATAGATACATTGTCAATATCCTATTTTATTGGACGTGGTATAAGATACGCCTGTTTCGAAAAGGCTGATTTATATTCAGAAAAATTCTATTGTCCATCGTGGCCAATGTAGGCATATTTTAGGGAGAGAGGATTGATAAGTGTTAAATCAGTTGCATTTTGCTTATAGATAATTGGTTAATATCCTATTTTTATTAGAGGTGGCATGAGATACCCCTTTTTCGAAAAGGCTGATTTTATATTCAGAAAATTCTACAATCCATCCAGTTCAATATAGACATATTTTGAGGACAGAGGATTGTTGAGCGTTAAATTAACTTTTTTTTGCTTATAGATAAATAGTCATTATCCTATTTTACTGGACGTGTCATGAGATTTGCTTTTTCTAAAGGGCTGATTTTACATTTAGAAAATTCTTCGGTTCATCAAGGTCAATATAGGCATATTTTGGGGACAGAGGATTACTAAGAGTTAAATTTGTTTCATTTTGCTTCTAGATAAATTGTTATTATTCCTATTTTTACGAGCCCTAGCATAAGTTGCGCTCTTTTCGAAAAGGCTGATTTTGTATTCAGAAAATTTTACTGTCCCCCAGTCCAGTTTAGGCATATTCTGGGAACAGATGATTGCTAGGGGTAAAATTTGGTTCATTTTACTTATAGATAAATTGTCAATGTTCAATTTTACTGGATGTGGTATGAGATGCGCCTTTTTCGAAAAGGCTGATTTTACATTTAGAAAATTCTACGGTGCACCCAGTCCAGTTTAGGCATATTCTGGGAACAGAGGATCGTTAGGGGTTAAATTTGCTTCATTTTACTTATAGATAAATTGTCAATATCCTATTTTACTGGATGTGGTATGAGATGCGCCTTTTTCGAAAATTCTGATTTTTCATTCAGAAAATTCTACTGTTGACCCAGACCAAAATTTAACATTTTTTTGGGGACAGAGGATCGTTAAGCGTTAAATTTGCTTCATTTTACTTATAGATAAATACTCAATATCCTTTTTTAGTGGACGTGGAATGAGATGCGCCCTTTTCGGAAAAGGCTGATTTTACATTCAGAAAATTTTACTGTACACCCTGTTCAGTTTAGGCATATTTTGGGAACAGAGGATTATTAGGGGTTAAATTTGCTTCATTTTACTTATAGATAAATTGTCAATATCCTATTTTACTGGATATGGTATGAGATGCGCCTTTTTCGAAAAGGCTGATTTTTCATTCAGAAAATTCTACTGTTGACCCAGACCAAAATTTAGCATTTTTTTGGGGACAGAGGATCGTTAAGCGTTAAATTTGCTTCATTTTACTTGTAGATAAATACTCAATATCCTTTTTTAGTGGACGTGGCATGAGATGCGCCCTTTTCAGAAAAGGCTGATTTTACATTCAGAAAATTTTACTGTGCACCCTGTCCAGTTTAGGCATATTTTGGGAACAGAGGCTTATTAGGGGTTAAATTTGCTTCATTTTACTTATAGATAAATTGTCAATATCCTATTTTACTGGATGTGGTATGAGATGCGCCTTTTTCGAAAAGGCTAATTTTTCATTCAGAAAATTCTACTGTTGACCCAGACCAAAATTTAGCATTTTTTTGGGGACAGAGGATCGTTAAGCGTTAAATTTGTTTCATTTTACTTGTAGATAAATTCTCAATATCCTTTTTATGTGGACGTGGAATGAGATGCGCCCTTTTCGGGAAAGGCTGATTTTACATTCAGAAAATTTTACTGTGCACCCAGTCCAATTTAGGCATATTCTGGGAACAGATGATTGTTAAGGGTTAAATTTGCTTCATTTTACTTATAAATAAATTGTCAATATCCTATTTTACTGGATGTGGTATGAGATGCGGTTTTTTCGAAAAGGCTGATTTTTCATTCAGAAAATTCTACTGTTGACCCAGACCAAAATTTAGCATTTTTTTGGAGACAGAGGATCGTTAAGCGTTAAATTTGCTTCATTTTACTTGTAGATAAATACTCAATATCCTTTTTTAGTGGACGTGGCATGAGATGCGCTCTTTTCGGAAAAGGCTGATTTTACATTCAGAAAATTTTACTGTACACCCTGTCCAGTTTAGGCATATTTTGCGAACAGAGGATTATTAGGAGTTAAATTTGCTTCATTTTACTTATAGATAAATTGTCAATATCCTATTTTACTGGATGTGGTATGAGATGCGCCTTTTTCGAAAAGGCTAATTTTTCATTCAGAAAATTCTACTGTTGACCCAGACCAAAATTTAGCATTTTTTTGGGGACAGAGGATCGTTAAGCGTTAAATTTGTTTCATTTTACTTGTAGATAAATTCTCAATATCCTTTTTATGTGGACGTGGCATGAGATGCGCCCTTTTCGGGAAAGGCTGATTTTACATTCAGAAAATTTTACTGTGCACCCAGTCCAATTTAGGCATATTCTGGGAACAGATGATTGTTAAGGGTTAAATTTGCTTCATTTTACTTATAGATAAATTGTCAATATCCTATTTTACTGGATGTGGTATGAGATGCGCCTTTTTCGAAAAGGCTGATTTTTCATTCAGAAAATTCTACTGTTGACCCAGACCAAAATTTTTGCATTTTTTTGGGGACAGAGGATCGTTAAGCGTTAAATTTGCTTCATTTTACTTGTAGATAAATACTCAATATCCTTTTTTAGTGGACGTGGCATGAGATGCGCCCTTTTCGGAAAAGGCTGATTTTACATTCAGAAAATTTGACTGTCCACCTAGTCCAGTTTAGGCATATTCTGGGAACAGAGGATTGTTAGGGGTTAAATTTGCTTCATTTTACTTATAGATAAATTCTCAATATCCTTTTTTATTGGACGTGGCATGAGATGCTTTTGGAAAAGGCTGATTTTGCATCCATAACGGACCATCCAGGCCAATATAGGCAAATTCTAAGGACAGATGATTGTTAAGGGTTAAATTAACTTCATTTTGTTTAGAGATACATTGTCAATGTCCTATTTTACTGCTCGTGGTATGAGATGCGCCTTCTTCGAAAAGGCTTATTTTACATTCAAAAAATCCCACGAACTATCCAGTCCAATATAGGCATATTCTGAGGACAGAGGATAGTTGAGCGTGAAATTTGTTTCTTTTTGTGTTGGAATAAATTGCCATTATACTATTTTTCTAGGCGTAGTATGAAATGCTCATTTTGAAAAGGCTGTTTTTACATTCAGCTACGGTACATCCAAGCTTATATAGGTATATACCTACAATGTATATATACAATGAATACAATTGACTTTCCTAGAATATTCTAGGAAAGTCAATTGTTAAGAGTGAGATTTGTTTAATTTTACCTGTTACGAAATGCGCATTTTAAATCTTTCCTTCCTTATTTTTTTCTATATTCTACATTTACAAAATCCTCCGATTCAGAAGAAATACGTAGAAAGATAATTCAGTTTGAAGTTTGTCTCATTTTGTTTATAAATAAGTAGACTATATTCTTTTACTACACGTGGCATATGTGCTTTTTTGATTTTTCTAATAAACAATGGTTTTAGATTCAGAGAATCCTCCAGCCTATCCAGGAATTGTTTCAATATTGTTAGATTGTTCTTTTATTAAGAAAATATATATATATATATATATATATATATATATATATATATATATATATATATATATATATAAGCCGTAAGAACGGAGAAAACTATTAGAAACAATGATCAACAAACAATGTATCTTCTAAATTACGCCTGTTAAGACATTATTTCGTTGTCGTTATTTACTGAATGAAATTCCTTTCTACAATTACAAAAATTCAATTGCATTCCTTAACAATTTTAACATTTCATCCGTACACTGTGCCAATTAAACGACAAACGAAACATATATAATTCTTTTTCGAAGCGTCGCAACGCCGGTCACAAATTTTCGCCCTTTTATTTTCAAAGTTCGACACTCGTAATGTGGTTAACGCAGCAATAAACGAAAAACTTTATAAAATTACTCTTGTGGCGCTTCTCCTCCCATAAAGTCCGCTCGACAGTTTATTGCAGTTAAATTTAAAACTTTTTTAATCAGTTGATAGTAATTGATATTATTTAATTTTATTGGACGAAAAATGGTTTTTCCAGTATTGCTTGGTGCCATGACGGATATTTTTATTTCTTTTGGTGTCAAACTTTCGCCCTTTTTGTTTTACTTAAACAATTTTTAAATTCAAAGAAAACTACTAGCGCCATCTGTTGAAGCGATATATAATTTGAACTCTGTATATCTTAAGTATGTGTTAAGTTATAGCACTTAGAGTAGGGATGAAACGATGTATCGATAATTTTACTCGGTACCGTATCGGTCGTAAAGTATCGATACTTACACTGTATCGAATTAAAAATATCGATACTTACTCGTATCGGTCGATTTTTTCGTAGAATTAAAAATAAAACTGTTATTATGTTTATTGATATCAACAAAAAATAAATAAATCTAAGAAAAAAACTCGGGTTTTGAGGTACTCCCCAAAAATAATAAGGCAGGTCGACAAAAGAAATTTTTTTGGGTTTCTGTCCTAATTCTGATTCTAGACCTCAAAAAATATTTTCAATCAAAAAAATTTCTATTTTTAGCTTTTAAAGTTTGCTTTTGTCTGATTTACGTCGATACGTAAGTTTTGAAGATTTTAATTGATTTTATGAGCAACAGATGGCAGGGCACAGTATTTGTGAAGGGCACAGTAGTGAGTGTTTACTTGTCTGTCACAGCTGTAACAACCGTCCTTGTGTATTACTAAGTTAGAAAATGGCGTCAAGACAGTGTAAACAGGATTGTTAATTGCAAAATACTTTAGAAGGTAACAAACTAAAATTTACAATTTTAAAAAATGTCCAACATTAATTAATATTCTATTTTAGTATTTCTTAATTTTTTATTCATAAAACTTAAATTACATTAGTTGTTTTCGTTATTTCTAGCCTGGTATCGAGGAGAGAAACGACACATAAAGTTGCAGTGCCAAGACTTTGGAGGGAACCTAGTGATTATGTGCAAGACTGTTATTTTTATATCGTTAATCCAAGTAAGCGTCGATCTGGTAAAAATGCTGAAAAGATTTTTTATCCTGACTTCAACGTCTTCTCCGATATCTCATGGTGAAAATTTTCATCTCGTTCAGAATTAGATAACTTCGAAATTCAGTCGTCGCAAAGTTCAACATAATCCAGTACACCGCTTACCAACACCGATTGTAGTGAATTCATGATAAAGTCACAGAGTTTTGGACCACATTTCATCAGCTCAGCAGAATTCAATGATTTAATACCCAAGAATAAAGCAGATATTTTAGGTTCACGATTGAAACAGTTGAATTTTGCTTGAAGATGATGTGAAAATAACTGATCAAAGAGAGCGCTATAAAATGTTCTCATGTTTTTTTCACCAAAGTAGCCGGATTTTGTTTTAATAGCGTGACTGATTTGTGCGAGGAAATCGGAATACCATGCATACCTTCTGACTGGCGGCTTTTCATCGACAGTTCTTCAAAAAGCTAAAAGCTAAAAGATTTTTTTCCCAAATTATCTGAAGCTAAAGTTAAAGCGGGTATTTTCGTCGGACCACAAATAAAACAACTAATGAGTAGTGATGATTTCACAGAATTCCTCAATACTCATGAAAAACAAGCCTGGGAGAGTCTTAAAACAATTGTTAATTGTTTTCTTGGAAACAACAGAGCTGACAGTTATGAAGAATTGATTGAAACTATGCTTGAAATCTTTAAAATTATGAGCTACAGAATGTCCCGTAAACTTCATATGCTACATTCTCACCTGAACCAATTTAAAGATAATATAGGTACCTACTCAGAGGAGCAAGGAGAACGTTTTCACCCCACGTTCCCCACCATCGCACCCCCGGATGCGATGGACTTTGACCGACGTTACCAAGAGCAGTGCAACGTGAATATTCATTTTTAAACTTGATTTTTTGTTATTTTACATTTATGGGCTATCGTTTAATACAATTCTTGAATTAAAAAGACTCTGATGTTTAGCAAAAACTTTTCTAATCGTAATATAAAACAGAGTTATAAAAAATATAAAAATCAGTAATTTTTCTTGAAAATTTGAAAAATTGCTCTAGTTTCTACAAAAGCAAACTTTGGCCAGAAAAATTATTTTTTTTCTTTATTTGTAACGCAGGTGAAATCACAATTTCACGTGCAGAAGCCAGGCCCAAAAATTGTGTCGAATCTGTCTGTATACTTTTTCAAGGTATTTGCCTGTTAAACGATTTCTTGATCCAGTGACTGTCGTGCCAGCTTTGGAAAACAACCTATCACAAGGTACTGAGGTACAGACAATGTGTAAGAACATTCGCGCCTGTTTATATAACGTTGGAAACACGGGTTTTAAAACCTCCCATTCTTATAATGGATGGGCTTTTAATGCTTAGACAGAATTAGTTGTTTGCTAGTTGTTTGGGCTGCAACCAAAAATCGAACTCTTCGACGGGGGTTTCTTCTTCAGATCCATTGGTTAAAGTTGTATTATCTTCTTTAACAATGTTTCTTAATTTGAAATGGAGGTTTTTGGAGCGCGGGTCTAAAATTGTTACCAAAGCTGCGAGTGTGTTAAATTCAATGGGACCAAATCTTTTTTTACATTCAATTAACAATTTGGTTTGTAACTGAATGACACATTCTATTGATAAAGAAAATATATTTAGCTGCAATGTGAAGCAATTTATTATGGGTATGATTTTGAGTAAGGTGACAATTCTGGCCGGAAGATTCTCTGGTGACAAATTCGAACGGTTGTAATAACTGAACTATCTGTAAAAGTGTAAAAGTAACGCCCTTTATATTTCCATTATTTGTTCTTCAAGATAATATAAAAATTACTGGAATAATATTT
>JARFXV010000008.1:570000-790000 GCA_031761425.1 Cosmopolites sordidus
CAGGGTGCTGTATGTCAAATAAGAAAGTTGGTATCGGCTACTGTTACATGACACACCCTGTATAAAAAAATTTTGTTGAAAAAAATGCGCATTTAAAAATACCAATCGACGTGTTCGAGCGTTTTTTCGAACACGCCCCCATTTATTTATTAACGAATTTATTCCATTTGGCTGGGACATACGGTATATGTAATGTTAGAGTTTTTTGGACTACGTCCAATGAGACAATATTGTGGTCCACATGAGATTTTGGAACCCAACGGTTGGGTGTATGATGACACTCAGCTTCTGTTATCTTTTCAAGTTTTGTTTTGTCAAGACTCGAAGAGATTTACCACTAAACACCAAATCACTTTTTCAAACTTCAAAATCGAGATTCTAGATGGACTACATGGTTAGCGAAACGTGCATCGAGAAGTTTGACAAAGTGATTTTGTGCTTAGCGGTAAATCTCTTCGAGTTTAGGGAAGTTTAGTTTTTATTTTGTGAACAATATTTTTTTTCAACTTCTGAACCTGATTCTCTCCTTAAAATGGACGTGCTTATTTAACATAATATCCAGTCACGAGACGCGAGTGCTTTATCGGAAAAACACCTCGCCCAAACAGCAATTAAAAGTTTGAACCGTCCTGCTTCCGCCGTTCCTCGCCTTCCTCCTCTTCCTTTAACATCGAAGGGTACAGGGCGAGCACCCAGTTTTATCCCTGTCAGTCCGCACGGTGAATAAATGAAAATTCTTGGCGCAGTACGGCGGCCAACTTTGATTAACTTTCTCGAAGTGAAATTATGCCGGTTTGCAGCGCCGCCTGCCGGGGACCGTCCTGAAATATGACACCTGCAGTGCCAAGCCCTGTTATTAATTATTTGGAATGTATCTGAATTTACCTTTGACTCGAAATGAAATGTAGGTAAAATACAAGGAAGGATCGAATAATATCAGTGTCTATAGACATACATGACATGTGACAATAGTTGAAAAATTAACCGAATCAGCTTTTTTTAACAATTATAATGCTTCATTAGTGTTACTGGTTGCCTATGAAACTAATATAATAAATATATATTACATAAATATACAGAGCCTTTAATTATTCCTGTAATCACGTGACTAGTGATTTCGTAGAATTAAGAACTTTCATTGTTTTATGTTGAATATTTAAAGGTGGTATTGTTTGTCATCAAAAATATGACTAAAATTTCCCCTAAATCTGTCATAATTAAGCAACTTTTTATGTTTTTACTAGTTTCTAAAACCACCTCTTAAATATATTTGACTATTTAAAATAAATATTTTTTTCCGTCAAAATTCTACGACAGGCCCTTCTCTTCTTCCTTTTCATTTCATGGTATCTGCTTCGATTGAGTTATTTAAAACATTTTGTTTCACTTTAGGTTTAAAATAATGTAAGATTGATCAATTGTTCAACAACACTAGTCAACAATGCAAAGAAAAAGTTTATTTATAAAAATTGAAAAATAATATATCGCAGGGATTATTGGTTGCCTATGAAACTAATGGTCAAAAAATTACGACTGTCACTTGATATATTTTGAAACATTTTTTGTTATCCAAATTAGAACTTTTTATATGTTTTTTGGCTGTTTAGTTTAATACTTCTAATTATTTAAAGTTGTAGACAATTCTTCGAGCATTTAACGTCAGGAACCTGTGGAAGAGGGACGGAACAGTTTTCAGCAAGTCCTACTTTTAAATGGTTTCAAATCAAATCTTTTGAGAGGGATGATAAGGGCTGATGTGTAGGATCTTGATGTCGGATTATTATGATTCGCTTGCTCTGTTATATGTTAAGAGATTTCTTGTTGGTCCCAATTCAGAAACAATATTGGAGACAAGCATGCAATATAGATAAACATTTTACCATTACTATTTTTACATACAAATAAACACTGCTGTTAAGACCAATTCAACAATTTTAGACACACTTTATATATTATTGGCAAAAGTTAAAGAGATCTAAGATTTTCCCCTAATAAATATGTGACATATTCGACATATATTCGATATACTTGGTTGCCTATTCACTTATTTGTGCAATATCTACGAGGTCCACGCTATTATAATTGAAACGTTAAGTTTAGTGTTTTTTTTCTGTTATTTTAAAAACAATCCTAATCATGAAATTTGTTTGTAGACTTTGGGTTGTTTGTTCGAATCATACATTATTTATAGTTAACCATTTCAGTTGGATTTAAGTTATTACTGAATGTAGATGTATAAAAAATTATTTAAAATATTTGCAAAATTTTATGCACTTAAACATTCATCTTAAATGTTTTTTTTTTGCTTAAATATAATTCCATTAAACTTATTACAATATTTTTAATACGACATAAATTATGTATATTGACAAGAAGGACAATTTTTCCATCGATCCACGTATGTTGTATTACTCAACATATTTTCGAACGTCAAAAGATAAAACAATTCTGATAAGGTTGTGAACATTTAGTCGCAGATATTGTTAAACATATTGTCTTATAAGAATTGACTAATATTTGAAGAAAAACTTATAAAAACGGTACGTTATAGTGGATTTTTAATATTTGCTTTTAATGTTTTTATTCCATTTTTCGGCTTGGTGGGGAAAAACTTGTTTATCGATATCGATATTGTTTTGTGGTCAAGTAGAGATGCAGCTGAAAAATGTCAATTGATTGATAATTGTCAATAAATATGTCAATTGATGATAGTATGCAAGTATGAAAAAATCCTGGAATTCTTTATTATTTTAATTAATGAAATTAAAATATGATATTGAGCTCTGTGTGTCCCTAATTTCATAAAATATTAATTTTTCTGACCGATTCTGAAGCGAGATATTATTTTTTAAGTGTACATAATTAACATATAATAGATCAGAGATATATAAAAAAAGATATGGTTTCGTGTATATCTTGAGAACTTTTACGAATTTTTTGAAAAACCAATCTGCTGTAAAACGAAAAATTTGAAAACATTTGGAATAATCATGAGTTTTTTTATTGATTGGTAGAGATTTTATTTAAACAATAAACGTATAGTGGAGAGATTGGGAGGGATACTTTTATTTGTATTAGTCGGAACTTTAATTTATAACATCACAAGAAATATCCAATATTGAATTAAGACTTAAACGTTTCTCATTAGTTATTTTTTCTAATGAGAGACCATTTTTACATTAACACTTCACAATCCGTCGACCACTATACATGAGTTAGGAGAGTCTTCAGTTTTTAAATTTTTCGTATCATTCATTGTCGATGTACTTTTTTGCCTTTATCAAGGATCTTTTGCTTTACAAATTTTTCTGTATGTCGCAATTGATTATGATCGAATGGCATTTCCAAATTATTTATATTTTTATTATTTTCAAACAGGACACGAGAGCGTATATACCCAACCCATCTGATTTTTGTATGATCGATAAAACTGTAAATGAAAAAGTAACACGAAAAGTTTTTCCTTAAAAGTTTTAATCAAAAATTCGTTCCGAAACTTCTGCTTGTGAAAATAGCGACTTTTCATTTAGATCACGCAAAGTTTAATTATTCTGTGTCACTAAAACAACTTTCTGCATCTGAATCGCGGTTCAAGTAAATTATTAAGGGATTAACTTCTAGTCTATCAAATATTCTTTCGTGATTTGACCATTTTTCAATCTCTACTTCTGTATGTCTGATGATGTTCATCCAGATCTGTGGTGTAACGATAAACTTACTTTCCACATATCCAAACGGTTATAAATCGTTCTTCCAACTCGACGATGTAATAATTTTTAGCCACCCTCCATGTCAATTCTATAGGATTGAATGTGCAGTGATAAGGGAGAAGACGTAACACTTTGTGACCATACTCTTCAGCCATATGATGTGCCGCATATTATTTTTTAGGCTTGTTCCTGAAAAGAACATTACGAAACACAAACCTGTCTCTTTAATTACTGCTTACCGAATAACGATTTGCAGCAGTTCACTTTCCAACATTGTGTTTTCAAAAGGACGATTATTCTTTGTCACCCATTCTGCAATTTTTGGTTTTGTCCATGCACTAGTTGGATTTATTATTAGTATTAGGTATAGCACTCATGCCTTTACAGACTCTTCTTGTTATTATCTTGCTATGAGTGACTCAAGGTCCCATTTTGAAATATCCATGTTTCATCCAAATAAACAAAATCAAACAGAGATTCGTCTTTGATATTTTAACACATTTTCAAAAATTGGATTCGTTTAAAGGCAATATCTGGAAGTTCTATCAGGCCCTTACCATTTGAAACCAATTTTTTTTCAAGTTTTACGTTCATCAAAGAGCTGCATGTTCTTTAGATTTTCATGAATATTTTCAAAATTAATCGTTTGTTCTGAAATAGAACTATAATAGAATAGAAATAGAAAGAACTATATATAATAGAATAGAAATAAAAATACAATATTATCAGGTAAATTTACTTACTTTTTTCATATATTTCATAGATTTGATTTCGAATTGAGCTCACGTGAATATGCTCTAGATTAGTTACGCGTTTTGAATGTAGACGCTTTTTCTTCGGTGATTTTAAGATTACGTTACTCTTTTTCTTTTTCGAAATAGCACTAACAGTACCAA
This sequence comes from Cosmopolites sordidus, assembly GCA_031761425.1. Taxonomy (NCBI): domain Eukaryota; kingdom Metazoa; phylum Arthropoda; class Insecta; order Coleoptera; family Curculionidae; genus Cosmopolites; species Cosmopolites sordidus. Next base: position 574,607 of record JARFXV010000008.1, read on the forward strand.
TACTAATATTTAGTACAGCTGAAACTCGCTAAAAAACTACAATTAACCATGAGGCCTACTAAGTTATGAATACATACCTCTCTCGTAGTGTTTAATAGCAAAAGAGGAGTCCTATTATCTCATTCCTGTTCAAAATAACTGATAAGTGACGAGACAAGTTGTAAACAACTGCTGCTTAACGGTTTTAGTATTTTTTTGCAATTATAATAGCAATATTTTTTACTACAGAACTCGCAAAAATAGAAACTAAACCAGAAAATAGCTAAAATAGCAAGTAATACTGTAAAAATAATTCAAAACGTTTGAAGGTACAATTCAAAAACGATCAGGACATGAAAATGACAGATTCGACGAAGAAAGTGGTGTTAGGCCATCAACACTCTTTAGAATCATAAATCCTAATGTTATCTTGACAGCGAATTCACAGATTGTAATCCTTCGGCTCACCGTATTTTTATCCTATTCTAATAGGATTAGAGGAAGAAGGAAACGGAGTGCTTCAAACTTTAAATGATTTTTTCTTCCTTATGGATTTAAATTTGCAATAGATTTCTTTACATTGTTGACGTGTAAGCACTATTTTCCTAAATGAGCTACATATATATATATATATATATATATATATATATATATATATATATATATATATATATATATATATATATATATATATATATATATATATATATATATAATCTATTTATCGAAGAAAGAGAGTCGCCAAAATCAATGACCAACGCGTGATAAGCACGTGATATTTTCGCCAGAAACTCTGAGCGCCTCTACTATTGGTGGGAGTTGGTCGAGCCGATTTATACCACCAATGAAAACCCAGATGATTGGCAGGCTGCCGTTCGACAGAAACACAGGGTTGTCGGTAGTAACTCATACACTGCCGTGAGTGATACAGACAGAGCTGATGAAGTTGTCGATATTAGCTATACCTCACACAAAAAGAGGACAGTTCTTAGTGCGGTCCTGTAACGATCACGTGCAATATACGTGAAAATGTTTGGGTTTAGTTTCTTTCTTCAATAAATAGGGTATAAAACACGGGCGTAGCCAGGGGGGGGGGGGTGGGTTGGGGGTTCAAACCCCCCTGAAATAAGCCAAATATTACCTAATATTATAGATTTTAGAAGATTTCTTCTTTAATGGTTTTATATTTAGCGCAGAGGAACGAAATTAATTTAACCATTTCATTTAAAGTTAAGAACTTTATAAATATGTCGTAATTTTTCCCATGAATATATAGATATTAAATTTCATGTAAGTATATTTTTGTTGTTTTATTTACTTCAAACTAAACCCCTCCCAAAACTAAATCCTGGCTACGCCCGTGGTATATAACATTCGGTATAAGCGTTGACAGTGACAGTGTTGGCACATTTAGTTTCTTTAAAAGTGTAATTGTATTATTGTGTAGGATTATACGATACTTTTAGCTCCGATTGTCACGAGTGACTAGTTACTACCTTCACTTTCAAGCGGGTGCGCGGTCGTTTGTTTTGGCAGCGGTCGCGTGTAACTCTAAAGACCTATCAAAGATTTTTGGGATTTAAAAGACAAATTAAAAAAAAACTTGTTTATCTATCACACTATATTTATTTTGACACATTAACTTTAAATTGGGAAACAATTTGGTAACAAAAACTTTCCTTAAATATTAAATAAAATTGAATTTTGGCGAGATCCAGTAATATAAAACACAGAGTCGGTATATTGTGCTATTTATTTGTTTGGGGCCTAAGATTTTTCTTATGATTTTTCTTTCCTTCTTTTTAATGTCCTCGATGTCCCCCTTTCTATTCAAAATGAGCGTTTCTGCAGCATATAGACATTATTGCTTAATAACTGTGTTGTAATGTCTCAGTTTTGTGCTTTTAGATAGGCATTTTTTGTTGTAAATATTTTGTGTAAGTCTCAATGCCGTTTCCATTTTTTGACATCTACCCTTATTGGCCGCTTTTTCCAACCCATTTTCCATGATTATTTCACCCAAATATTTGAATTGAGAGACTCGTCTATAGTATAATATGGTAACATCATATTTTGTTTTTAGAAATGGTGTTCTTAGTCTGTTGCAGGTCATGTATTGTGCCTTTGCAAAGGAAATTTGGAGTCCTACATTTTCTGCTGTTTCTTTTAGGATTTCAATCTGTTTCTGTGCCGTTAATACATCTTGAGCTAAAATTGCTAGATCATCAGCAAATGCCAGACAATAAATTTTGATGTTGGTTCTCCCCAGTTTAATGGGCTGGTCAATATTCAGGGCCGACTTTTTTTCACGCCACTCCTGTATTACTTTTTCTAGAACACAGTTAAGTGGCGAGAGTCCATGCCCTTGTCTCACTCCAGTTTTAATTTCGAAGGGCTCTGACATGTCACCCATGAATTTAACTTTTGACCTTGTGTTAGTTAACGTTGCTTTAATAATTGCCAGCGTTTTCAGATCTAGTCCTTGTTCTTTCAAATTTCGGAATAAAGATTCGCGGTCAATAGAATCATATGCTTTTTTGAAATCCACAAATGTACAGTCGAGATTTTTATTGTACAGTTTTTGATGTCTTAGAATCAACTTCAGATTCAGGATCTGTTCAGGGCAGGATCTGCCCGGTCGAAAACCTGCTTGATATTCACCAATGTTAGGTTCTAACTGTCCCTGTGCTCTGTCTAGTAGACATTGAGATAGAATCTTGCAACAAACTGGGAGAAGAGATATCCCTCTATTGTTGTTTACATCCGTTCTATCTCCTTTCTTATGTAGTGGATGGATTAGAGCATCTCTCCAATTTTCCGGAATCTGTGCGGTTCGCCAAAGTTCTTGTAGAATTTTGGTTATTTCCTTGATTGTACCTGGACCAGCGGATTTCAAAAGTTCAGCAGTGATTCCATCTTCACCAGAAGCTTTGTCATTTTTTAAGCCGCTTGATTTGCCTAATTATTTCATCTTCATTCGGTGGTAATGAATCTGGGTTTGTTTGTTTAGGGTTTAGTGTTGCTAATTTGTTTAAATGCTCAGGACAGTTTAGTATTTGTTCAAAATATTTCGCAAGTTCTTTGCAATTGTCTTGGTTATTTAGAGCTAATTGTACGTTTTCCTTTTGGAAGCAAAGACTTTGCGGTTGATAGCCTGTTAATTTAGTTTTAAATGTCTTGTAAAAGTTTCGGGTGTTTTTTTTTGGAAATCTTTTTCTATTTCATTAAGTTGATTGTTTTCATATTTTCTTTTAGTTTGTCTAATTAGCTTCGATGTTTCTTTTCTTACTTCCAAAAAGATGTTATGCTGTTTGCTGCTGTTTTTTGACTGTTCCAATCTTTGAATGCTTTACTTCGGCTTAAGCTGCTCGCAAACTTCATCCCACCATGGATGTTTTCTACGTTTTTGTAAAGGGACCAACTTTAAGGCTGTTTTAATAATTTTTTGTTTCAATTCTTGCCAGTTCTGTGCTGGTTGTTTATCAAGCTCTTCTGTTAGGGCTAGTTTTATTTTCGTTGGGTCAAACTTTGGTATTAGCAGCCTCTTTTGAATAAGTTTTCGAGGTTTTAAGCTAAGTTAAGCAATATTTTTAGTATACATATATATTATTGTAAAAACAAATATCTTTATATTCTATTATTCAGAGTCAAACTGTTAACATAGTTAAAAAGTTTCGAATAAAGAATTTCAAGCCTTTGATGAACGATTTTTAAAAAGCTGTTTCTCCACTCCCGAAATTTAACTCACGGACAAATTGACAGGTCGGTGACAGGGATAATGTTACACTTGGCGTTTGCTGGAATGTTACTAGGAGACTACAAACATTGTTTTTGTTTTAGGTGATTAGGAACGAGAATGATTACAGTACGAAATATCAATGATTTACGGTGTTCGACCTGTAAGAAGTACCTTTCCGTTGGCCCGGTGTATAGTGGACCGAACTGCAATACAAACCACTGCGGAAGATGTAAAGGCTTTAATGGTTTGATGCGTAATGAACTGTTTGAAAGAGTTGCCGAAAATATACGGTTTCCATGCAGTGTATCCAAAAAATGTCCTGCTTTTGTAAACTGGAATGCAGTGGAACACGAGAATTCTTGTCAATATAACAAAATTGAATGTCCTTATAGTACATGTACCGAAAAATACGAAATACGCAATATCACCGACCACTTCACTCACAGACATGGAATTATTAAAACAAAAAACGATTCATTCAAGTTAACATTTACTTCTCACATAGATTCTGTTTTTGATATTTTCGAAATGATTGAATACCAGGGTGGTAATTATTTAGTCAATATAAGTACGAATCAAGAATATTTTGGTTTAAACGTGTTCTCACTTGGGGGATCGGCAGGGAAACTGTTTTCGTTCAGTGTCCAGATCGGAGACAGGCGTGTAAATTTTTCTGGTTTATATGAAGTTACGATATTTTCAGGTCTAAACCTCGACAAAAACAAGCATGATACAACAATGAATGTCAAACGGTCTTTTCTAAAAATATTCGGAATCGCTAACGAGCCAACGAAAATAGATATATTATTGAAACTTTATCAAGCGAGTAATCGTTCTTCTAATACTGTGATGGATTCCAGCTGCATCGTTTGGATCAAAGAATGTTCGGAATGTCCCGTTTGCTTTTATCCAATGAATAATTCTCTCCTCTGTGTACAAGGGCATTCAATTTGTTATAATTGTAGAAGAGCGACATCTTCTTGTCCGATATGCAGAGATTCATTCACAAATTACAGGAACCACGCCTTAGACTTGTTGGTGCTAGGATTTAGAAATTATTTTTGATTTTAAAAATGTTTTTTTTTATATAATAAAATAAGGTAAATGTATGATTATTTATTCTTTATGCTATTAGGATGTAAAATGTTTTCTGTCTTATAAAGAAGCTGATGACTAGTTTGAATTCAAATCTTTTGAGTGGGGTGATGCGTAGAGTTTGGATGTCGGATTATCACATATGAGTCGCTTGCTCTGTCATATGTTAATAGAGATCTCTTGTTTGTCCCAATTCAGAAACATAATATAGTAGACAGTTACGAGCATGCAATATAGATAAGTATTTTACCATAACTTTTTTAGATACAAATAGACACTGCTGTTAAGACAAATTCAGCAATTTCAGACACAGTTTATGTATTATTAGCAAAATCTAAAATTTTCCCCTAATTAGTATGTGATATATTCTACATATGGTCGATATAATTGGTTGCCTATTCACTTATAAGTGCAATATCTACGAGGCCCACTCTATAATAATTCAAATGTTAACTTTAGTGATTTTTTTGTTATTTTAAAAAAAAATCCTAGTCATGAAATTTCTTTGTAGACTTTGGGTTGTTTGTTCGTATCATACATTATTTGTACTTAACGATTTAAATTGGATTTAAGCTATTACTGAATGTAGACGTATAAAAAGTTATTTAAAATGCTATTTGCAAATTTTGATGCACTGCACTTACTTAAAAAAAGCATCTTAAATATTTTTTTGCTTAAATATAACTTCCTCAGGTATAAGTTTTGTTACTATAATTATAATATTATGCCCTTAACATAATTCTCGGACTTATTTCACTACCTTTGACATTTATTTATGAAAAAAAGTAATTTATGATCTTCGAAATAATCTCCCTCATTTTCTATACACTTTCAGGTAACTGTCGAATCACAGATCACAAAAAAGTGGTTGGTTTTAAAACGAAAAAGTTATTGAGGTTTTTTTGACTACTTGAAGAGATGTGAAGTGCCTATCGACCAAGATGATGTTGGAGGGGTCGGGAGAGATAAAAATCCGATAATGTGGTTATGAACGTCATGAACGGGTCTGTTATTCCTGTTTCAATAGTCAGATTTATGTTGGTTAATAAAATAAAACTAACATTTCTTATTCACATTCAGCTCAAAAGAAATAGTTATAAATTTTACTAGATAGTTATTATCATCTTTTTATGTAAAGATATATTGTTCATTGTGGTAAATAACTTGCCTTTATCTATTGGGTAGGTTTTCGCTATCGAATACAACAACATCTACCATCTTTCTTACGCAGAAAGTCCAATTCAAATTTCTCCCCATTTAAATTTTTTTCTACTTGTTTAAAACCTCGTTTTTATTTCACATCGTATTAGATTCAGGAACAAACTGCGAGTAAAATAGGTTATGTTTTACAAAGGTTATGTTGTAAATTGGTTAGTCAAGCGTGCGTTGTGTAATTTCATTAATCTTATTACAACATTTTTAATGCGACATGAATTATGTAATAAACTGTGAATAATTAGAACATGTGCGTATTTTCAGAAACAAAAAGGACAATTTTTTCATCGATCCATGTATGTTGTGTTATTGAACGGTTGTATATTTTATTTTCGAATGTCAAAAGATAAAATATAATTGTGATAAGGTTGTAAACATTTAGTCGTAGATATTGATAAATATATTGACTAATATTTGAAGAAAAACATATAAAAACGGTACGTTATACTGGATTTTTAATATTTGCTTTTAACGTTTTCATTCTATTTTTCGGCTTGGTGGGGAGAAACTTATTTATCGAATTTTTGTGATCAAGTAGAGACGTAGCTTTAAATGTCAATCGAAGGTTAATACTGTGCAAGTATGAAAAAAATCTGGAAATAACTTATTATTTTGATTTGACCAGGTTTTAAGGTAGTTCACTCGTAAATTAATTTTTCTTACGAATTTAATGAAATTAAAATATAATATTGAGCTGTGTCCTTTACTTAATATTATTACTGTCCGGATTTTTTATAGGGAAACATGTGTCTCATTATTTGGAGTGACTTCTAAAAATTCCTGGTGAATTACATGGTGAAATTCCCAATTGTGTATAAGTTTCTGGAGACTTCTCCACATGGGCAGTATTTATAGCTGTTCGTACTGTTCTTGAATCTCTACTTACTTTCTTTATCCGGTCAATCAAAACTCTTACGCTTATGCTATAATGACTAACGGATATAGGTTTCCTATTAGGGTCAGTGTCAGACATCCCGTTTTATAGGTGTGGTCTCGTTGATTGCGATGCCCACCTATTTTGCATGTGTTAACACGTAACAGATAGATAGAGCCATGGTAGAGGCCCTCAATGTGCGCGGGTTTGCTCCCCAGGATCTACTTGTTAATTTTCTGATTGTTATTACGGGCGCTAAGTTTGCCCTTGGTGTTCATGCAGTGCTGTTTGTAGGTCGGGGTGCGTTCTAGTGTAACTAGGTGTATTGGTATTTTGGTGTTGATTCGATCTCTAACTGCCTCTTGGCTTTTTCGGTGTTGAGGTGTAAAGTGCAAACTTGTGTTTTACTCGGGTTGAGTTTTAGGTAAACCTCTAATGCAGAGCCTATCCCCAACTGTTCCAAATTCTTGAAATTACTTGAGTACACACATAAATTATCGTTTCATGATAAATTGCAATGATTGAATTAATATTTTTTTAAATGTAAATTTCAACAATTTCACTGAGTTCTTTTATCATGTAACGAACAAAAGTAAAACTTGCCCGTCTGCGCTACACAATAGTCAATACCAAACTGTCTCAAATGTCCTGAAAAAAATTACGCGAAAACAAAATGGTAGCTTGCCTCGCCCTTTAGTACAGGGAGAAATCGACAGGGGTATAATTTTACACCTGGCGTTTCCGGGAATGTTATTAGGAAATTACAAACATTGTTTTTGTTTTAGGTGATTAGGAACCAGAATGATTACAGTACGAAATATAAATGACTTAAGGTGTTCGACCTGTAAGAAGTACCTTTCCGTTGGCCCGGTATATAGTGGACCGAACTGTAATACAAACCACTGCGGAAGATGTAAAGGCTTTAATGGTTTGATGCGTAACGAACTGTTTGAAAGGGTTGCCCAAAATATACAGTTTCCATGCAGTATATCCGAAGAATGTTCTATTATTGTAAACTGGAATGCAGTAGAGCACGAGAATTCTTGTCTATATAACAAAATTGAATGCCCTTATAGTACATGTACCGAAAAATATGAAATACGCAATATCACCGACCACTTCACTCACATACATGGAATTATTAAAACAAAAAACGATTCAGCCAAGTTAACATTCATTTCTCACATAGATTCTGTTTTCAGTATTTTTGAGATGATTGAATACCAGGGTGGTAATTATTTAGTCAATATAAGTACGAATCAAGAATATTTTGGTTTAAACGTGTTCGCACTTGAGAGATCGACAGGGCAACTGTTTTCGTTCAGTGTCCAGGTCGGAGATAGGCGTGTAAATTTTTCTCGCTTATACGAAGTTACGATATTTACAGGTATAAACCTCGACAAAAACAAGCATGATACAACAATGAATGTCAAACGGTCTTTTCTAAAAATATTCGGAATCGCTAACGAGCCAACGAAAATAAATATTGTATTGAAACTTTATCAAGCAAATAATCGTCCTTCTAATACTACGATAGATTCCAGCTGCATCGTTCGGATCAAAGAAGGTTCCGAATGTCCTGTTTGCTATTATCCAATGAATAGCTCTTACCTCTGTGTACAAGGACATTCAGTTTGTTATAATTGTAGAAGAGCGACATCTTTTTGTCCGGTATGTAGAGATTCATTCTCAAATTACAAGAACCAAGCTTTAGACTTGTTAGTGCAAGGATTTACCAATTATTTTTAATTTAAAAATTTTTTTTGTACAATAAAGTAAGGTAAATGTATGATGATTTATTATTTATGCTAATGGTGACTAAAATCAAACAGATTTACCACTAAACACCGAATCACTTTTTTTTTAAAGTTCTCGAAGTACGTTTCACTACCTATGTTAGGATGATCTGCAGATGATTTAATCTAATTCTAAAACAAAACTATGTTTATATGAGTAGCCTAATTTCTAACCTACTACCTGGGAAGCGTACTACCTACCTAATGAAGCGGGTACAAAAAAATAATACAAGAAAAAAGAAAAAAAGGGAAAAAGAAAACAAAAGAAAGAAAAAAATAAACCGTGAAATTTACTGAGCCTTACATTAATAATTGAAAAAGTTGACTTAACGGTTCATGATTTTCTTGCATTTTTCTATTTGAATGCTTTCGTATGCATCCAAAGCCCTATTATTATTAACACTTTTAATTAGCCTTAAATTACTAATATCTATACTGTAGTCGTGTTCGATGTTGGGCAACACAAGATTTTTCATTTCTCCCATATCTAATGTGGGCAATATGTTCTTTATATCTCGTGAACATGGATCTTTTTGTTTGCCCAGTATACCTTTGATCACAATCTTGAAAACTAATTTCGTAAATCCCCGATTTTTCATGTTGCTCTACTTTATCCTTTGTATTACCCAGAGCTTCTCTTAATTTATTATATGGTTTATACACAACCTTAATGTCCACTTTTTCAAAATTTTGTCCAACCCTCGTGTTAATTGAGTATCAAACGGTATTACCAGGAATTTATTTTTGTTCTGATCCTTTTAACAAGTCGAAGGATCTTTCAATCATTTTCTAAACTTGTCTTTTCTAATTAATTTATCTTCAATACTGTTATTATAACCGTTCACTTCGGATACCTCCCTAATTCATTCATTAACTATGATTCGAATCGTTAGAAATGTATCTAGAAGTGGTGGTGTTTTTTTTTCTAAAAATAATTTTTATATATATATATATATATAATCTATTTTTAATGTATTTAACTGAGGTAGCCGATACTTGATGGAAATTCATTTTAAATAAAAAACCAAGATTAATATCTAAATTTCCACTATATTTAAAACTTGTACGTATGACAATTGTTTCGACACACAGTGTCTTTTTCAAATACACACTAAATTAAACTAACAGTAAGAAAAGCAGTTACTACCTAAACTAATCTAGTAAAACCATAAATGATGATAGTGGGAGTCCCGCTCTTTACTCTTTACATAAGAACATTCATTTTACAGTTGAAGAGGAGCAAAACAACCGTATTAACTTTTTAGATTTAACAGTTACAAGAAAAGAGAATAAACATGATTTTGCAATTTATCATAAGCCATCTCACACAGATTTAGTTATACATAACAAGTCTAGCATTATTTTCTTATTAGTGACAAACGCTGGAATTTTGTTTCCCAACTATCAAGTCTTTTCTTTCAGGCCAGTTTATTTTAATACAATGCTCGCTTTTAGCTTGGCTATTCCACAAACACAGAAAACGTAAATTTAGAGTAGCCGCTTTGTTGATCCAATAAAAAGTTTACCTTATTATTGATTGATTTGTCCGTTACTTTATGACAGTTCATTTTTTAAAAATGAATAAAACAATTGTTTACTTTGTTATCTATCACTTTTATTTTTAAACTAAATTTTGTGTAACTATAGTCATGGTTCACTCAACAATATTTAAAGAAGAAAGTATATCCCAAATGTGGGGATACTTTCAATTATAGATTAGGGGATATAGTTCAATTCAAGATCAACGCGATCACAGGTTCTGCGAAGAAAGCCCTGGATTCTTGCAAAACTACCTGACTAAAAGAAGAAACAAGAAAATAGTTCAGTATTAGAGACAACTTACTCCTATATATTATTGTACTGCACTCTGAATTATCATATAAAGTCCATCCAATTGAATTTGATATTCTAGACGATAAAACCAGACAAACAATTTCACAATTTATTCATAAAAAATATATTGGACAATCACATAAGCTATTAAATATATCTAAATTACAGTTAAATGACAAAAAACCAGAATCTTCACCCAAATATAACTTCTATAAAAGATCCATTATCATATCAAATACGGTTTTCACTAATAAAGAGATTAATTTGATTGAAAATGGTCCGAAATATAACCCAAATATTAAACAAAGTAAAGTTTTGGAAAATATAATATCTGAAGTAGAACTATCGCCGGTCGCGTTGGTGCGGCGGTATGAGCGTCTGCTTTGCCGAATCCGCGCTGGAGCGGTAGCTGGTTCGATTCCAGCGCTCGGATGGTTATTTTTCTTTCTTCTGTCCGTTTATCTTTCCTAAATGTTTGTGATTGTTTCTAGGCAAGAGTGTAAAATCCGACTACGAATTACCTCTCAGTCACGCCAGTTAAAGGCTGGGTAAGGCCGGATGCCTTCTGAGAAGTGTTCTACGTTGGTCACTCGCCAGTCGGTAGGTTTCCTGATATACTTATGGGTAGGCACATAACCAAGGGTTTATAGCCCGAGGGGGGTGCTGGCCTGGGTTTGTCGGAAGCTGATGACCGTGGTTCGGAACCCACGTTAAGCTGTAGGTCCAGTCGCTAAATAGCCTAGTTGCTGATGCGCCTCTAACCCAAACACTTTACTTTTAGAACTATCCCTTGAAAATATCCCTAATTCTAATTTTGCAAAAGAAAAAATTAAAAGGACTCTAGAAATGAATATAGAATACCACAACAAAAATGAAGACCATATTATCAAATCCATTAATTCTAAAATCAAAAATAATAACTTAATTATAACTCAACCAGATAAAGGAAATTCAATTGTTATTCTAGAAAAAGAAACTTACGAAACAAAAATTAAAAACTTTCTAAATAATGAAGACCTCGTCAAAATTAAAAATGACCCTAACCCAACAATTCAAAATAAGTTAAAATCAACAATAAAACATATAAACACCATTTTGTCAAACGAAGATAAATATAAAATAGTCAATATGAATCTTACTCCTCCAAAACTGTACGGTTTAATTAAAATTCATAAAGAAAACTTTCCAATAAGACCGGTAGTCCCATACACAAACCGCCCTTTAAGAAACCCAGCTTTTTACTTAAATAAAATCTTCAAAAGCATAAAGAATTTCTCGCCAAAACAGTCAATAAAAAACTCAGTGGACCTTACAAAAAAGCTTAGCAAACTCTCTATACTAAAAAACGGGTTTCTAGCATCCTTTGGCGTTAGCAACATGTTCCTGAATATTCCGAATAAAGATTGTCTATTAATTAGAAAGACTATTAATAGATAATTTACTCATAACAAATAACATCAATCCAATTATTAAGCAAGATATTTTAAAACTCTTTAACTTATGCATTAATGAAAATTATTTTCAATTTAATAACGTTTTTTACAAACAAAAGGATGGTCTAGCAATCGGTTCCCCACTAAGCCCTTTATTATCAGAACTGTTTATGTCAAACTTGGAACATAATTTTTTAAAAACGGAAAATGCAAAAAATGTATTGTTTTGGTTTAGATATGTAGACGACATTTTGGTTTATTATACTGGAAATGACAGACAAATAGAAGGAACATTAAAGCATTTAAATAGTATCCATCCAAAAATAAAATTTACATTAGAAAAAGAACAAAATCAAACCATAAATTTTCTGGACCTTTCAATATTCAAACAAAATATTAAACTAGAATTTAATATCTATAGAAAACCCACATACTCAGATATAACAATTACAAAACAATAAATCACATAACAATAAACACATAAATATGCTGCATATAAGTCTATGATCCACCGAGCTTTCACATTTCCACTATCTGAAAATAAGAGAAAAATAGAACTGCCAAAAATAAAACTAATAACAAATGATAAAAAGTACTGTAAAATTTCATATTTCGCTCCAATTTCAGAACAAATAACTCGCTCTTTGAGGAAACATGATTTACAAATAGCGTTTAAAACCACCCAATCAACCAGTAAATTAATTTTAATGCCAAAGATAAAACATCACCAAATACAAAATCTGGAGTTTATATGTTAAGTTGCAACGAGTGCAGTAGCTGCTATGTTGGATAAATCGGTAGAAATTTTCAGACCAGAAATTTTCATAGATACCGGACATATTTCCCGAGATTACAAATTTGAAAATTTTACATACAGCGCCCAAAAATAAAAAATTAAACATTTTAGAAGCTATTGAAATATATAAATATAATAAAGATCCGTCTAGACAGCTATTAAACGATCAGACGGATCTCCGAAATTCCCCACTATTTAAAATATTGTAAAAAATTAACCCCTATAAAAGTATAAAATGAGGTACATAGAATAGACAAACAGCTGTAAAACCTCAGTTTTAAAGTAGTGTTTGAGAATGTAAAGTCGTTTTACGAAACTATAGTCACACACAATTTTGTTTAAAAATAAAAGTGCTTGATAACAAAGTAAAAAAAATGTTTTATTCCTTTTTAAACCATTTTTAAATCAACGCATATAACCCACTTAAGATCATGATATTTGAGTTTTGCTAATGCAAGAGATATGGTTTCATACTTTTTATATACATAACTGTATATAAAAAGTCTCCATTCATTTGGCTGGCAGTTCAAGAAACCAGTTCTAGAGAGAGCATGTAATTTTAGTACCTAGAGAATTTTAAAGTAGTGTTTGAGAATGTAAAGTCGTTTTACGAAACTATACTCACACACAATTTTGTTTAAAAATAAAAGTGCTTGATAACAAAGTAAAAAAAATGTTTTATTCCTTTTTAAACCATTTTTAAATCAACACATATAACCCACTTAAGATCATGATATTTGAGTTTTGCTAATGCAAGAGATATGGTTTCATACTTTTTATATACATAACTGTATATAAAAAGTCTCCATTCATTTGGCTGGCAGTTCAAGAAACTAGTTCTAGAGAGAGCATGTAATTTTAGTACCTAGAGAATTTTAAAGTAGTGTTTGAGAATGTAAAGTCGTTTTACGAAACTATAGTCACACACAATTTTGTTTAAAAATAAAAGTGCTTGATAACAAAGTAAAAAAAATGTTTTATTCCTTTTTAAACCATTTTTAAATCAACGCATATAACCCACTTAAGATCATGATATTTGAGTTTTGCTAATGCAAGAGATATGGTTTCATACTTTTTATATACATAACTGTATATAAAAAGTCTCCATTCATTTGGCTGGCAGTTCAAGAAACCAGTTCTAGAGAGAGCATGTAATTTTAGTACCTAGAGAATTTTAAAGTAGTGTTTGAGAATGTAAAGTCGTTTTACGAAACTATACTCACACACAATTTTGTTTAAAAATAAAAGTGCTTGATAACAAAGTAAAAAAAATGTTTTATTCCTTTTTAAACCATTTTTAAATCAACGCATATAACCTACTTAAGATCATGATATTTGAGTTTTGCTAATGCAAGAGATATGGTTTCATACTTTTTATATACATAACTGTATATAAAAAGTCTCCATTCATTTGGCTGGCAGTTCAAGAAACCCATAAAAAAACGGAAGCAGTTCTAGAAATAGCATGTAATTTTAGTACCTAGAGAAAGTAAATTCCTCTCTTTCCAACAGTTCTGATCTTCATTTTGGAAGAAGATAAAGCGACTTGAGTAAAAATTAGGGGCTTTGATGACATATGTTCAAAATTATCACTTTCTTCGCAAGTACAAGCTTGCGCAAGCAATCTTGTCATGAATATCAATTCTTCTATTGAAACTTTCGGTGTGAATTACTAAAATACCAAATTACTTTTTATAAAGTTTTCGAAGCACGTTTCGCTAACCATGTTTTCAAAATAATCAGAATAAAAATAAATTCATGGTGATACCGTTTGATGCCCAATTAACACGAGGGCTAGACAAAATTTTGTAAAAAAGTGGACATTAAGGTTGTGTACAAACCATTCAGAAAAGTCCTGGGTAAACAGATTACATTGTAAAAGACAAAAATTTATAAATTATAAAATAAACTATAAAAATATATAAAATATAAAATAGACTCTAAAGATATAGAAAGTATAAAAAAACAAAAAGTATAAAAAAAAAAGTTCAATATCAGGTAAGATACATCACAATAAGTTCCATACGTTCCATAGTTTCCATCCACATTCATTTCAACACGAAGCGTGTAGCTTCAAAGAAATCATTAATTTCACAACCATATGTTGTAAGAGGGTGTTCAACTATGATGTGATGAAGGGATTGGCGGAATTCTCCACAGTCGGTCCCATTTGTAGAAAGAGTTACGGTATGTGCCGTGGGACGCCCTTATTCTGTTAAGTGTCTTCCACTCGTGGCGAGGAAGCTCCATTCGCGGTAAGGGTGCTGTAGGGTCGATGGCATGAGCCGCCTGTCTTGGTCCCGAAATATTCCAGAATTCCCTTCATTTAGCATTAAGGCTTTAATATGTATTAAGGTTGAAATTTTCTCCGAAGAGTTGTTCTGCTAACAATAGTGGGGTGATCTAGACTTCAGTCTCCGCAGGTTGCCAACAGGTAAGTCATTGTGTATTGGGAGGTGGGAATTTGATAGTATTTTATTGTATTTCCTGACTAGCCTTGCCTGTCTGCGAATAGAGAGAGGAGCAATATTACTCAGAGTGGGGAGCCAAGCTAAAGGTGTGCTTCTTAACCAGCCATTGATTATTCCCATTTTCTCGTTTAGTCTGATGTCAATCATCTTTACGTGACAGCTGTTTAGCCAGACTGGCGCGCAGTATTCAGCAACCGAGTAGACCAGGTTAGTAATGAGGGTTATCATATAAATAGAATATAGTTTAGTTTAAGAATTAGATTAAATCATCTTCTGATGATGCTAACATGGTTAGCGAAACGTGCATCAAGAACTTAAAAAAAAGTGATTTGGTGTTTAGTGGTAAATCTCTTTGAGTTTAGGTCAAGATACATTCTGTCAGAAAAGTACCGGGAATTGATCATTTGAAAAGCCCGCTTAAAGGGATTGCCAAAATTCTTTTTATCGCTAAATTGACACAACTGTCCCCTATACTGACGCGGAGTTTGAACGTCATCTGTCATTTAGTTTGTTTACAGTGCTTGATTTTGTCAGTTCATCTCAAATGTGTTTTACAATTTTTACAATGGATAAAAACATCAAACAAAGAATTTGTTTTAAATTTTGCATTGCAAATGGAATTTCGTGTACCGAGTCGCTGAAAATGTTGTAATATATTCAAAAACGGTCGAGATGGGGTGGAAGGATTGCCATCAATGTCTTCAACTAAAGTTAACATAGTTAAAGTGAAGGAAATGGTGACTGGAAATCATCATTTCAGTTTGAGAGAGATAGTCGCTGATATGTGTTTCTGTGATTCTGTATCTCACGAGTCAATTCGTACCATTTTAAGATTTTAAGCGATTGTTTTGAGTATGAAACGCGTTGCCGCTCAACTAGTGCAGAAAGACTTGCTAGAACGAGTCAATTTCAACCCCACATTCATAAAACGCATTGCAACTGGTGATGAAATGAGTTTGACATACAAACCAGAATGGCGCTTTCCACGCGCCATTCCGAAGCGAACTGAGCCGAAACCGAAAAAAACACGTCAAAATCGATCAAAAGTTAAGGTGATGTTGACTGTTTTCTCTGATTATCGCGGTTTTGTGCACTCGGAATTCTTGTCAGAAGGTTAGCCGGTTAATACAAAATATTATTTGAGCGTTATGCAGCGTTTGACAGAGCAAATTCGTCGAAAAGGCCAGATTTGTGGAAAGAAAACACTTGGATTTAGCATCACGGCAACGCACTATCTCAGAAGGCTATCATTGTGAACGAATTTCTGGGTAAAAACCCAACAAACACTATCGAACAACCACCGCATTCACCTGATATGGCTCCGGTCGACTTTTTTCTCTTTCCAAAACTCAAATTACCACTTCGAGACACCCGTTTTCAGTCGACAGAAGACATAAAAGAGAATTCGCGGTGAGAACTGAAATCGATTTCGGAAAATGCGTTTAAAAAATGTTTTAACAATTGGATTATTCGTTGGCATAAGTGTATTGTTTCGGAACGGGCCTACTTTGAAGGCGATACAATAAATTTGGATAAATAATAAACAATATGTGTTTTATTGATCAAATCCCGGTACTTTTTTTGACAGAATGCAGTTTAAAATTACGTTTAAGTCTCTGCGGCACCACAATTGTTTTTGTAGACCTGTCTACTCCAACGATAAACAATTTTTGCAGAGATATTTCCAACTTATAATATGAAAATGTGTGAATCACCCTGGTAATTTATGTGCGATTTTAAACCATTCCTTTTCAGAGATATTTAAAAATATATAAAAAGAAATACCGGTACGATGCTTTATCTGATTTAAATGATGATAATATTGGTGAATTCAGATGTCTATAGTGGTTTGTCTAGAAAGAGAATTATTTGGTTGTAGTTAGTTTAAACAGTAGAAAGGTGTGTTTGCAACTATAAAAAAAAACAACGGACAATTGTAAGTTGTTTTTAAATTTTAATAATTATATATTGTCAGGTAATATTTAAAAAAAATCCGGAATTTTTTTCTTTTTGCCCTTGTATGATTAGTTCCGTAGTAAATTATTTATTTCGCTGTCTTTACCACCGAGGGCCAATATACCGGGTTTCTTACGGTAGCCGTTCGTTGAAAGTTTTCGTGGTTGAAAAAACTTCTGCATTTTCGGACTTCGGCGTTATTTAAAATCCTCTTTCATTCTAAAATTTTCAAGGTCACATCACTCACCGGTTATCCCAGAAGTCGGCTGGATTTTCCTCATTTTAAATGAAACACGCGGTATATTATTTTATTTTTCGATTCCTGAGAAAATTTTATGATGAATTCCATCAGGTTTCCCTATATATATTTTGAGCGGTTTCTTAAATATCTCGATTCTTTTGAACATTTTGAAAGATATAAACCTTATTTTCAATACTGCACCTTTTACCAATTTTTGACTGGTGCTAATCGCTTCTGGGGTACACGGAGACACAAGACTGATCCTTTTGAAATCCACATTGACAATTAATATATCGCATACAACGTGTCCAAAATTTGATGACCAATTACATTGCTTTAAAAGTTGAAAAAGATCGTTCTTTTAAATGTGACATTGTGTGTATATTATTGGATGGTCGGATGCAGAATTTGATTTTGCATCGATTCGCTGTAACTTTCCCTATACCTATTTCCAACGATTTTCTAGTTAATCAATATTTTCTATTTTAATGTGATTTTTGGCAGAAACCGATACAACGCCATCGTTTGTTTTTGGAAATAAAATGAACATGACTGAAACGGCAAAAATTCTCTTTAATTACAACATGAAAAGAAAATAGGAACATAACAAAATTTAGAACGTAATAACAAATGAAAAATATAAAAAAATTGGAACATAATTGCAAGAACTAAAAAATGAATGTAAAATTACAATAATTGTTCTGTATGACCGCCATTTCAGTTCAAACACTTAAGCTTCGGCTTAGACACTAAAACGACCGCAAGAGGGCGTGACGAGCTAAACATTTTTAAAAATAATTTTTGTGTGTGTATTTTCAAGTGTTAACCGAGTAAGAAAAATTCTCAGTTATAATTAGCAAACTGTCTCCTACAACTTTGTTTTATGACATTTTGTCGTAATTTCACGAATAGAGGGGTGGGGGGAGTTTTACCTATTCAGATAAAAAGTCGTCTAATGTCCGTTTGCCTTAACCGATTTTCCTCAATTTGGATTCATTTAAAAGGCAATTGCTGGAACAATCAGATAATCTGGGAGATAAATTATTTAGTTTATAAATGAAACCGCGAGGTGGCGTTACATTCAACAATAGTTTTTTTGAAGTTTTGTTCAGTTTTTTCAAATAGAATGGTACAGCTTTTATTACATGGCTAGAAAGGTAATTTAAAGAGGAATCATACAGTGAAAACCCGAAATCGATATCTCTGACATGTCAAGAGATATTTCGATTTTTCTGAAAAAATCAGTTATTATTTCGCTACTATGCCAACGCTACCTATCCAATGATAGCTACCTATCCAATGATTTGGAAACGAAACATCCAAGAAGTTTCGAACCACCTGCGAGAAGTGGGCAGGGCATCCATCATGCTGGTACCACATTTGTCTTCTTGTTTCCAACGAAACATCTTCCATTAGTTCTGACAGTCCATTTTTTAAAATATTTAAATATGTTTCACTATTCAAATGTCCATTAAAAATAAAGGGACCAATAATTTTGTCTCCCAAAACACCACACCATACGTTCACACTCCATCTATTTTGGTGGTTGATTTCTGTGGTGAAGGCATTTTGAACATTTAGAAAGGCGTTAAAGTTCAGATTCTGTTAATTATTAGACTATTGTGCTGTTAATTTTATTTGACTGTTGTTACTATTATTTTCTTCGTTGTTGGCCAGTTGGCCTTTAAACACGCTTCAAATTAATATGGCACGAAGAATTTGGACCAGTCCTAAGCCTGGGTAAAGTTAATATATTAAGGAAGGCAAGCATTATGTTAATATTTTTTTAACTTAATGCAGGTAGTAGTGAAATAATTACTGATTTTTTCAGAAAAATCGAAATATCTCTTGACATGTCAGAGATATCGATTTCGGGTTTTCACTGGATGAGTCCTCTTTAAATCACCTTTCTAGCCATGTAATAAAAGCTGTACCATTCTATTTGAAAAAAACTGAACAAAACTTCAAAAAAACTATTGTAGAATGTAACGCCACCTCGCGGTTTCATTTATAAACTAAATAATTTATCTCCTAGATTATCTGATTATCCCAGCAATTGCCTTTTAAATGAATCCAAATTGAGGAAAATCGGTTAAAGCAAACGGATATTAGACGACTTTTTATCTCAATAGGTAAAACTCCCCCTCCCCCTCTATTCGTGAAATTACGACAAAATGTCATAAAACAAAGTTGTAGGAGACAGTTTGCTAATTATAACTGAGAATTTTTCTTACTCGGTTAATGCTTGAAAATACACAAAAAAAATTATTTTTAAAAATGTTTAGCTCGTCACGCCCTCTTGCGGTCATTTTAGAAGCTTAAAAATATTTTTGGTGAATTTCTCATGATCATTTATAGTACAATTTTTTTTCTCCCAAAAGCTGTGGGATAAATAGTTTTCAAGATACTTCCGCGATCCATCCTTAATGGGACACCTGGTACAAGTACTGCTACAAACATTTATATCATTTGCAGTTTCTGGGTTAGGGTTGTTTTTTCCGACAACATCGTTAATTTAAATTTTATCCCATATTTATTTACATGAATAGAGTAAAAATAATTTTCTCGTAACTACAATAAACTACAAAGAATTTTACTGATTGATTTTTCCGTTATTTTGTGATAGTTCATTTTTTAAAAAGGAATTAAAAAAAAATTTACTTTCTTATCTATCACTTTTATTTTTAAACAAAATTTGTGTGACTATAGTTTCGTAAACGATTTTACATTCACAAACACTACTTTAAAAGCGCTAAAGAGCTGTAAAACCCTAGTTTTAAAGTAGTGTTTGAGAATGTAAAATCGTTTACGAAACTATAGGCACGCAAATTTTGTTTTAAAAAGTAAAGTGATAGATAACAAAGTCAAAAATTGTTTTATTCCTTTTTTATAAAGAATTTATCACTAACTTCATTCCTATTTTTCGTATTATTATCAACATTTACTGCCTTGAACAATATCTATTGTTTTTCCTGCATAATTACTGACACTACAAAAAAATTATTAGCATCGTTTGTAGGCAAAAATAAGCAAAAAATCGAGTATTCTTTAATGCGGGTTCCAGCGTGATGGAGCTCTTTCGGGCAACTGACAATACGACTTCTTTGCAGTGGCGTAACTATACCATCTGAGGCCCGTGGCAAATTCATTGGATGGGGTCCTCCCAGCAAAAATAGTCAGGTTAAAATTTAATTTTAATAAATCAGTTAAGTAGTTACCCAACAGTATTACTAATATTGTGTGCATAGGTATTATATAATTTTAATGAAATAACAATTTAATATTAACAAGATATTTATTAATAAAATTATTTTCTCCGAGGTTTCCGTTCCGCAAAAGTATCAATAACATAATCAAGTTTAAAGATCGGGCTATAGAATTGTCAATGGACAGAATAGCCAAATTACGTAGCCTGTCTTGTCCCATAGACTTTCTTAACTAGGTTTTTATTCATTTTAATTTCGAAAATGATCTTTCAGCACTAGCTGTAGTCACAGGAATTGTAACAAACAACATTAATGCAGTACATACTTCAGGAAATCTGCACGACATCTGCGGATCTCTGCACACAGATTGTTACTAGGGAAACCCACAATAGTGGTATCTCACAAACACTGATTGATCACATAATTACCAATGATTTTGGAGCTGTGGAGCTTGGTAGAGATTTTCCGATGATAAGCGATCATGAGATTATTGGTACCGAGTTTAAACTTCAGGGTATTGCATGTGAAGTACCTAAACATACGTATGCTCGGAATCTGAATGAGCAAGCAGTCTCGAGGCTGATTACTGAGTTAATGGGGAATGATTGGGACTAGAATTCTATTGACGTTAGTAAATTATATGTTGATTTTATGCAAAGTCTACATGATATGGCTGCTCCCTTAAAATTAGTACAACCTAGAAAGTTCCCTTGGATGAGCAAATAGCTAAGAAATGCTCAAGTTGAGAGAGACAGAGCGTATAGAAAGTTTTATTTCACAAAGAATGAACATGATTGGAGAATTTATAAGCAGAAAAGAAATATTGCACTGTCCATGATGCGACTTGAGAGGAAAAAGTACCTTAATAATAATATCGATGCTTGTAAGGGGGACGGGAGGAAGATGTGGAGAACAATAAAGGATTTGCTGGGCAATGGTAAGGGGCGTGCCGATTTTTCGCGAATCGACTTTGATACTCACTACGGATCTACGGAGGAGAACTTCAATAACTTTTGCTTCGATAGTTTGAATGACAGAGTATCGAAGAGCAGGACTGGAGCAGTGATGTCAAAGTATGCAGGACTCACGATTTTTCTGAGTTTAAACATGTTACTCAAAACAAATTAAGTAAAGTTGTGTTTAGTTTAAAAAGCCGAAGTACGAGTGACAATGAAATTACGATAAGGTTAATGAAAAAATTTTTTTGTGTCATCGGTTATCTTTTATTGTACTTAATTAATACAAGTTTTGAAACGAATACATTTCCTGAGGACTTAAAAACCAGCATTATTGTACCAGTTCCAAAAATACCAAAGCCTAGTATACCAAGTGACTTTAGACCAATTAATTTATTACCAGTTGTTGATAAAATCATTGAGACTATAGTATGTACAGAGTTGAAAACTTATTTTGAAACCAATAAATTGTTATTTTCTGCTCAATCAGGGTTTAGGACAAAACATTCTTGTGAGACGGCTATTCAGTATGTCTGCGCAACATGGAGGAGCAGTATAAAGGTCGGAAAAACTGTGCTTAGTGTATTTATAGCTTTAAAGCGAGCATTTGAAACTATTGACCGGCATATACTGTGTAAAAAATTATTAAGTTATGGTGTAAGATCCAAAGTCTTAAAATGGATCAAGAGTTACTTAACAGACAGACATCATAGGACGAGGGTTGAGGGAAAAGTATCGGCAAAGAGGGAAAGTGCGTGGGGAGTTCCTCAGGGTAGTGTTTTGGGCCCGTTGCTGTTTTTGATATATATCAACGATATTTCTACAATATTGGATAAATGTTTTATTAGTCTTTTTGTAGATGATACCCAGACACATATCTGTGTCTGGGTATAATTTGCCTGAGATGGTTGAAACATTGAATAGTGAACTGGCAATACTATTTAGATGCCTATGTAAAAATAAACTTAAACTAAACGAACTGAAAACAAGGTGCATGGTGATAGGGTCTAAAGCAAACTGCAAAAGATTTAATGAGTTAGGGTTAAAAATAAATATATAATTGTGATATTGAAATTGTAAATGAAATTAAATACTTAGGAGTACTGTTGGATCCTCAGCTAACATTTTGTAATCATGTCAGTTATCTATGTAGAAAGATTGGGAAAAAATAGGGTTCTTTAGTCGTATATCGTCACATTTATCACCATGGTCCAAGAGGCTTGTATATAATACTATTGTTTTACCCCATTTTACCTATTGCATGTCTGTGCTGATATCATGTAATAAGGAGAGTATTGGTAGACTTCAAATACAGCAGAACAAGGCTATGCGTGTACTATTGAACTGTAATAGGTATACACCGATAGAGGTAATGTTGCGGTCATTGGATTGGTTTTCAGTTGCGCGGGTCGTTGAAGGGGCTAACATTCGATTGATATATAAAATAAAACATAATTTATTGCCCGATTATTAGAATACTTTTTTGGTACAAAGAGTAAATATGCATTCTTACCATGTCCGTTCTAAAAACAATTATGATGTACCAATTGTGAGAACTACTGCTCTCCAGAAGACATTGTTTTGGGAAGGTGTTTGTCTCTTCAATGCTTTGAACTTCAATGCTTCAAACCAATAACCTAACAAAATTGTAGTTCTCGATCTTCTTCTTGAGTGAAATAGCTCCATTTCTTTCATCTGATTTGCAATTTAACAGAATTATTTTTGTTAACGCTTCTAGGACTTCAACAAACCGAACCTTTAAAGCAAAAATAGCATCTTAACGTCTTGCCATTCTAGTAGGGTTCAATGTTTTTAATGTTATCGAAGTTGAAGGCTCCCTTTCTTTATCAGATATAAAACTTGATAGGATATTCCATCTTTAGATACTATGTCCAACAATATTATAAATTTGTTGAACTGTTTCAAAAAAAAAATGTTGCATATCAATAACTTCTCTTACTGCATCATTTAAGTACCAGATTTAAGTTATGAGTAGCACAGTGAACATATACCGCATTTGGCTTGATATCTTTTATGAGTTTTTGAACTCCACCATAAGTGCGTTTCATTGTGTTAGCACCATCATATCCTTGTCCTCGACACTTATTTAGAGGTATATTGTTGTCATTTATGGATTTAATAATGTGCTTGGACATTGCTAAGGCAGTTTGGTCCTTAACTTGAGTCGAACCGCATATGACAGAGTAAAATAGTGCGGCATTTATTTCATTTATGAGTGCATTTTCTATTTTTAGAACCAGAACAGAAATGAGTTCATGTTGTATTTTTGTACTTAAGTATTTTATCTGGCCCTTTAGTTTACTTAACAATTCTTGTAAAATCGGATCGTGTTTTGCTAATAACTCAATAATACTCAAAAAGTTTCCTCGGGAACTTTGATCATTGCTATCTGCCTTTTTTCTGTGGCCACGAAAGGCTAAATTACACGTTGAAAGTGTCAGAGTAACATCAAAGAATCAAGAGAATACTTGAAGCCAAAAAGATTTTTCTTTCTTGATCATGGATTCTTGCTCTTCATCTAGTGTTCCATGTAGCCGCCATTGTTGATACGTAAGACAAGAATCCAGGTGAATTTTCGATGTCTCGTGTCTTTCTATGGCGTCTACAATATGTTTCCAGTCGTTTCTAGTCGTCATACCTTGTTGTGGTTGTTCTGGATCCGGATATGCACTGGTGTCGGGTGCTACTGTTACTTTTAGTTACGTCCAGTTCTTCACTTTCGGAGCACTGTTCACTAGCTTTTTCATCAATAAAGTCATCCTTAAAGACCGGGTTTTATGCATTTTAAATATAGATGCAAATTCTGCATATTTTGTGATTTTAAAGGAAAAATGCATATTTTAGGAACTATTGCATATCTAAGCATGTTTTGGGATTTCTGTATTCTTTTCTTACGTTTTATGGTCGCACGGCGCCGTGTCTGGGCGGTCCCGGTCTGCAGATTGGGTTTTCCCTAAGGGGGCAATAAAATAAAATGAGTACAAAAACTTCTATTTTTATTTATTTTCTCATATTTGTTACTGTTTGCAAAGTTTACAGACTGGTGCCAGTCTAAATTCGTTGCTCCAAGTACCGACGCCTAGTCACTTAACTTAAATTTATTCTGTAAACTTTGCTGTTTGTCAGTATTATTCAGGTTTTCGTTTGTTGTAGTCGCAGTTATTATTGTGCAGTTAGTAAGTGCAAACAAAGTGAAAGCAATGATTATGTCGAAAATACTATGTACTTCTTGGATTAAGCCTTACCCAGAACTTGCTTTGAACGGCGACCAGGTTTTTTGCAAATCTTGTTCAAAAATTGTTTCCTGCTCAAAGAAATTTCAAATAGACCAACATATTAAGACGCCGTCTCGCGTAGCTAAGGTTAGAAACATGAAGAAGTCTGGGCCCATACAGTCAACGCTGAAGCAGTCATTTGAGATTTTTAAAAACGGAAACCATGACCAGTCAGAATTTAACGTAGATCTATGTAAAACGTTTTTGGCTGCTAATATTCCTTTAAACAAGTTAACCAACCCGCAAGTTAAGGCCTTTCTGCAAAGATATACAAAATTTAATGCTCCAGATGAATCAACAAGTTTCATATAAAACATTGTATTAGGTGTTAACTGAATTAATAAAGTATATTATATTATAACTTGAATTTATCTTTATTCAATACTCAATCACCTAATTAAATGAAAATGTAATTTAGGAAATCAAAATTTAGTTGCATATTCACTGCATATTTACGGATTTTTTGCATATATCCTGCATAAATTAAAAAAAATATCTGCATATATATGCGCTTATTCTTAAGGTTTTTGGTTGCATATAATCTGGTCTTTAGTCTTCATTCATAAAGTACCGACTAAGTTTAGGTAACTTTTATTTTTTTCTTTAGACTCCCTCTTTATCTTTCGTTTTTCGCTCCCACTTAGATATTTTCTAGAACTAGACATGTTGATATATAACTTTCACAATTAACTTTACTTTGCATTTATTTGCAGATTCAATAAAACAAAAACTACGAGAAATCAAAAATACAAATGACTACTTGTCATAACAATCAAACGAAGAATGCGTAGTACTTAAAAAATAACCTTAACCCCTCCGTACTTAAAAATTAGAAATCCGGGATTCCCATAACATCGTGCGTCGCTAGCCCGCCAGCGTCATGAAACAAATACTTTCTTGGTTAACAATTTTATAATTTATAATTTTTACTAAATTTTGTTAAAATAATTTACAATTTTTACTAAATGTTAGGTTGCTTTTAAACTCGCGACCTCTCAGACCAGACTTTGCCAGCCCTGCCACCCTACAGTTACGCCCCTGCTTGTTTGTTTATAAATACTTTGATACTTGTTCGTTTTGACAGGTAACTGGTAAATAAATACACATTCTAAAAATACAATATGTATAATTAGTTTTGGATCCGCGAATAAAGACATTTTCAGCCGCGAACACAAGAGGTGGTTACAATTTTTTAATCCACGAATACTGAACACGCGAGTAACGGGATCGTAAATAAGGAGCTTTGATTGTACTATAACATTGTGTTTGTTTTAGATTACGAATCAGAATGTCATCGCCAGGACAAATGAACGATTTAAGATGTTGGTCGTGTAAGAAATACCTTTCTGTCGGCCCGATATACAGTGGTCCAAATTGTGAAAAAAACTACTGCGGAAGGTGCAAGGGGTTTGAGGGTTTGTTTCGTAACGTACTGTATGAACAACTTGCCCAACACATGCAGTTTCCTTGTAGTGTATCTCCAGAATGCCGCGATGTCTCAAAGTGGAATTCCGAAGAACACGAAAACTCGTGCTCTTATAACAGAGCGATGTGTCCTCATATAGAATGCAACGATACATATCAAATTCGTTACATTTCAGGGCATTTTAGACGCAAACATGAAGTTATAACGTCTGATCAAGATATATTCAAAATAACATTTCTTTTGAATATGAATACAACTTTCAATAGTTTAGATTTGATCGAGTATCAAGACTACAACTATTTAGTGCAAGTGTGCACCGACGAACAACATTTTGGTGTAAGTGTGTATTCATTTTTCAAATTCCCTGGAAAACTGTTTTCTTTTGGTGTTATGGTTGGTGAAATTTGTGTAAAGTTTGATGAGTATTTCGACATCATGTTATATCCGGGAAAAACTTTCGACAAAAATAATCAAAGTACAATAATGAAAAGAAAACGATCTGTTTTTAACGTATTAGGAATAGAAAACAAGCCAACTGAATTAACTGTCTTAGTCACATTGTATCTTTCAAATTGTTTTCCATCGCCCCGCAGTTTATCAGTTCGAGAGTGTTTCGATGTGATTACAGAAACCATAGAATGTCCTGTATGCCGTCAGTCGCTGGCAAGTTCTAAACTGTGCAATAATGGACATTCAGTATGTTCTGGGTGTACAACAAGCAAATTTTGTCCAGTATGTAGAGATTACTTTAGAAATTATCAAAATCGATCTCTGATTATGTTATTAGATGATTTTGAAGGTTACACATACTAATATCAATTTTCTTTCACATACTAATATCAATTCACGAAAAAATGTATGCTAATCGAAACATTACTTAAATTACCGATAATTGTAAGTGATTTCGAAATTACACTGTTTTTTTTTGTATAAACTTTTTCGAAAAAATAATAATCTTATATAAAAAAAATCTTAATTATATCAATATGTGTGTTTTATTTTGATGCTCGTTATTTTAAGGTGAGGAACAAAGTGTATTTTTATTAAACAATTATTTGTTTCAAATATATCCTAAAATTCATCAGATTGTTTCAATTCGTACGGGGTCGAAGATTAGTTCCTGATAACTAAACTTCAAAGACCGTACCAAACTCAACGGAAGCCACCCTCGACCCCTACTGATAAAACGAGGGCTACAAATTGTGATGATGATATTTTAATCCGTTTAAAAAATAAACGTGGTAAAAAAATACTGAAAATTCCAATACCAAATTCGTGTCAAAACGTTATCTTTAAAATACTTTGTCCTATGTTCCAACAATACAAGTTTCATACAACAGCATAGTTTGTAAGAACGTTGAACCTGTTAAATTTTGTGCCTTGAAACTACGATTTGCGGATAGCATTGATTTTCTGTTATCATTTGAAGAAAACTACTGCAGGTAAATCACAATGCTTTGAATGGTTTAAAAAATTCAAGTGGCGATTTTAACATGAGAAACGAAGGTGGAAGACCATCGAAAAAGTTTGAAGACATCGAATTGACAACTCGCAGATCAATTAAATGTGTCTCTATACTTTTGAAAGCCATGGAAAAGATTCGAAAGATGGGAAAATAGGTTCCGCATGAACTAAATAAAAGACAGGAGGAAAACCGAAAAATCACTTACGACAAGCTGCTCGCCGGGTACAATAGAGTCATTTCTCATCGAATTGTGACTAGAATTCTAAGCGTAAAACATCATGGGTAACTACAGGCGAACCATCGACATCGACTGCAAGACCAAGAAAGTGAATTTGTTTCATGATAATGCACCATCACACAGAGCAAAACTGGGCAAGGAAATGATTGAGGGGTTTAGTTGGGAAATACTTTCGAATGCGGCTTACTCATCAGACTTGGCACTTGCTGAGCAGCGCTCCACTTCTTACGAAAATGGCTCGATAACTGGTTTGCCTCAAAAGAACAACAGTTTTTTTTGGCGTGACATCCACACAAATTAATGTTTATATATTATTATAAGTTTTACTCCTTTTTTTAAAGTTTATAAGGTTAAAAATGTATGATATCTTATCTTATTTAAATAATGATAAGATATGGTAATGCATATTTTGTGCACTCATTCTTTTATAAATAATAACATATACTTACTTATAATAACATATAATTAATAAATTAAGTCGTTTGTTGCTTATATATCAGGTGAGTTTGTTGTTCAAGAAGTTATTGTTTAATTTAAATAGTTAAATATGGCTAAACTATATTTAAAAAATTTAGGATTAAAAAATATTGTAATGATTGTATTCTAGATGTTTTCTTCTAGATTATGTTATGTTTGGTTAGGTTGTTCAGGTAAGGTAAGGTAAGGTATTTCACCTACGTTAGGTAAGGTATTTCATCTTACCTAACCTGAACAACTTAATCTAATTTAACCATTTAACCCAATGTAACCCTAACCCAGGTTTTTAGATTAGGTTAGGTTGTTCAGGTTAGGTAAGGTATTTAACCTAAAAACCTTGTTGTTCAGGTTAGGTAACGTATTTCACTTAAAAACCTTGTTGTTCAGGTAAGGTAACGTATTTCACTTTACCTAACCTGAACAACCTAACCTAACATAAAAAGCCGGTCGCGTTGGTGCGAAAACCGCACTGGACCGTGCGTGGTTGGTTCGATTCCAGCGCTCGGGTGGTTGTTTTTCTGTCTGTAAACTTTCTAAATGTTTGTGATTGTTTCTAGGCAAGAGTGTAAAATCCGACTACGACTTACCCCTCAGTCATGCCAGTTAAAGGCTGGCTAAGGCCGGATGCCTTCTGAGAAGTGTTCTACGTTGGTCACTCGCCAGTCAGTAGGTTTCCTGATAGAGGGTAGGCACATAACCAATGGTTCATAGCACGAGGGGGGTGCTGGCCTGGGTTTGTCGGAAGCTGATGACCGTGGTTCGGAACCCACGTTAAGCTGTAGGTCCAGTCGCTAAATAGCCTAGTTGCTGATGGGCCTCTAATCCTAACACTTTACCTTTTAACCTGAAAACCTAACGTAGGTGAAATACCTTACCTAACCTGAACAACCTAACCTAACGTAGAAGGTTAGGTTATTGCATCTGGAATGCAATCATTGCAATATTTTTTTGATTTAAATAATTAAATATGGCTAAAGTATATTTGAAAATGTATGGATTTTTAAAAATATTGTCATGATTGCATTTCAGATATTTTTTTCTAGGTTAGGGACAATAATTCGTAACCTCATAGTGATAGTAACCAACAATCAGTGGCTCGTTAAGGCATATTCCGAAAACTAACGATCGAATTGTGAAAAATCAATACGGCTAGTCAATATTAACCTAATTATTCGGTACAGCCTGGTCATGTTATCAAGTTTACAAGAAAAAAGGTAAAGAAAGTACTGTTAAGTAAATAAAAGTTTAAAATAAAACATAAACTATTCATTCAATTCTTCTATTGGAACCTTTGGTGTGAAACACCAAACTTGAAGAAATTTACCACTAAACACCAAAACACTTTTTGAACTACTCGACGCACGTTTCGCTAAACATGTTAGCATCATCAGGAGATGATTTAATCTAATTCTAAAACTAAACTATGTTCTATTTATATGAGAACCATACCCAACGAAGCGTGTAAAAATCATGAACCGTGAAGTGTACTAAGCCTTACATTAATAATTGAAAAAGTTGATTGAAAGG
This sequence comes from Cosmopolites sordidus, assembly GCA_031761425.1. Lineage (NCBI taxonomy): Eukaryota > Metazoa > Arthropoda > Insecta > Coleoptera > Curculionidae > Cosmopolites > Cosmopolites sordidus. Next base: position 604,626 of record JARFXV010000008.1, read on the forward strand.
AATCGGTTCTTTATCTCGGTTCATGATTTTCTTACATTTTTCTAGTTGAATGCTTTCATATGCATCAAAAGCCCTATTATTATTAATACTTTTAATTAGTCTTAAATTACTAATATCTATACTGTGGTCCTGTTCGATTGCATGTTGGGCAACACAGGATTTTTCATTTCTCCTATATCTAATGTGGGCAATATGTTCTTTAAATCTTGTCAATATGGATCTTTTTGTTTGCCCAATATACCTTCGATCACAGTCTTGACAACTAATTTCGTAAATCCCCGACTTTTCATGCTACTCTACTTTATCCTTTGGGTTACGTAAAACTTCTCTTAATTTATTATATGGTTTGTACACCTTAATGTCCACTTTTTTCAATATTTTGTCTAGTCTTCTTGTCAACTGGGCATCAAATGGTATTACCATGAATTTCTTTGTGTTCTGATCTTTTTGAAAAGTCGAAGATTTTTTCAATACTTTTCTGAACTTATGTTTTCTAATTAGTTTATCTACAATGTTCTTATTATAACCATTCACTTCAGATACCTCCCTAATTATCTTAAGCACTTAACTATTCATTGATTCATCCACATTTGTTTTGTCTCGATCAAAATAAAATCCTTCCACTGCAATTCATTTATTCCAACGACTTTTCTAGTTTTCGAAACAGTTTTTATACTCGACTCCTTGTACTTCCTTCGAAGCGGATAGTGAAATCTCACGAATTGATTTAATTCAGTCAAGAAAGGTGCGACACAATTCGGAAATGACCTACAGTGGATATGGGTGTATGCCTTAGTACAAAGACCTATGGTTTCCGTGTTATTTGCGATTTTCGATTTTTCTTGAAAATATCCAAATTTTTATATTTAAAATTTAGAGGCGTTTTCATCCAAATAATATATAATGCACAAGCGTCAGTACTGTTTTTCGTAAACAAACGTGTCAGTTATTTAAAGATAAACAATTCTATTGTATAAACTTTCCGAAACCGTGTCTTCAATACCGTAAAAGGATGATTAAATCATCAAGTAAATCGTATCCTACTTGCAGAAAATGTGAATTGTGACAGAGGTTTTCGAACGACTGATAATGTTACTAAGGATACTTATATTTGCTCACTCCATTTATTTTGTCACTCCATAAATGTGAATTGACTAGATTAAATATTTGGTCATTAATTTTCTCTATCGCAAATTCTTTGACTTCAGAAGCTGTGATTAATAATTTTTGAAATTGCCGCCATTGATAACGATTGCCTTGAATTCCCGGCGTTATATCTACAGGTTCTTTTCTTTCATCAGTCATCGAAGTAATCAGTCTATACACTAAAGCTTTTAACTGGCTTTTTCTTGGTTTATCAAGATTATAATCGTTATATTGCGGATTTAATAAAAGTTCCCACACACAAGAACACTTCTTATTTGCACTAATTAATTGTACGTCAGATATTAAATTATTTATTTTTTGCATGTCAATTGGTTTTGATAAACTCTGACCAGGATCATAAGATTTTCGTTTGGTGATATGTTTTGTATTTTTGTAATGTTGCTCATCAGCCGTATGGGGTTCTTTTTACACGACCTTGATTCCAGGTGCATAATTTGCTTGTACAAGGTAAATTTTTTTCATCACTTTCATCCACCTAATTTTATAAATTATATAAGAGAGTAACAACATGCGAACAGCGACTCGTACTTGATGCTTTGCAGAAGTGCTATGAACTTCTCGGGCATTTGAAGAGTGAAGCATAATAGCTACATTATGGATTTCTTTGACTTTAACCGAAACTTGAACTTTGCACTTCATACAGAACATTTTATCATCAGTTATACCATTAAAAACATCAAACACGCGGCAGCTCTCCGCATATAATTTCCCTCGTTTTAATGACTTAGATGTGCTATAATCGTTTTTCGCAAGCTGAGTATGATTTTCAATATCACTAGTATCTTTACTTTTATCTATACATGATGTTACTAAATAATGATAAATTAATCCATAATTGAAAATTTTCGGCACATCTATTAAAGGATATGGTTGCCAAAAATGAGGATAATCGATTGTTTTAGATATATTTAACTGAGGTAGCCGATACTTGATGGAAATTCATTTTAAATAAAAAAACAAGATTAAAATCTAAATTTCCACTATATTTAAAACTTGTACGTATGACAATTGTTTCGACACACAGTGTCTTTTTCAAATACACACTAAATTAAACTAACAGTAATAAAAGCAGTTACTACCTCAACTAATCTAGTAAAACCATAAATGATGATAGTGAGAGTCTCGCGTCTCAATGTCTAGAGTAATATAAGTTTAACAAGGGTGAACCATTCGAGTCTACCTGATCATTAAGTAAAATACCCAAATTTTTTCTTTTATTAATTTATATGCTCTGTAAAAGATTTAGTTTTTTAGATTTATTTTCGTTATGCGACATTTTGAAATTATCGTTGAAACTGTGACTTTCTAACATTAAGTGATTGGCATAATGAGAATTATTCTGTTCTTTAATATAACTTCTTTTATGTTCATTAAGCCTGGTGGAAAAGGATCTTCCTGGTCCAACATAAACTTTTGGACAAGAACCTCACTCAATTAAATAAACTCCTGATTTATGAAGTTTATTTGTCTGACTTTTATTGTTTTTTATTAAGCGTCCAAGACTATGGTTTGTTCTGAATGCAATATTTATATCGCTAGTTTTTGACAAATGTTTAGAAATTAATTTGGTGACTTTTCCTGTATATGTAATTGTTTTGTATGCGATGTTCTTGAGCTTATTGACAGGATATATTAAATTAATGGTATTATTATAACATTTTTTATTAATTATTTTATTTATAATGTTTGGGTCATAAGCATTATTCACTGCGATCTGTTTGATGACATTCAATTCTTTGTTATAATTATCTATTGACATTGGGGCATTTATTAATCTGTGTATGAATGAATTAAATGCTTCCATTTTTTGAGAATAAGGATGACAAGACGTGTTATGTATAACTAAATCTGTGTGAGATGGCTTATGAAAAATTGCATTAAAAAAATTGTTTATTCTCTTTTCTTGTAACTGTTAAATCTAAAAAGTTAATACTGTTGTTTTGTTCTTCTGCAACTGTAAAATGAATGTTCTTATGTAAAGAGTTTATATAAGTTAGAAATTGATTTAATTGTCTGTCAGTACCCATAAAACAAATTATAATGTCATCAACATATCTATACCAGTAAAGTGATGATTTGAATAGCTGATGTTGACATATCTTATCTTCTAAATTATCCATAAAAATTTCCGCCAGTAAAGGACTTAAAGGGTTCCCCATTATCAAACCTTCTTTCGAAAAATAAAATCTGTTATCAAACTCAAAATAATTCTGATCCAAAGTAATTGATAGTAGGCAGATTGTTTTAGAAGTGTTTTGGTTTTGATTTTCCTTGCTCTGAATAGCCATTTTCCTTTATCAACAGTTGGATCAGTACATTGTTTCTGATGGCATTTTTCACCTTGTAAATTTTTTTTATTTTTAATTTATTATATTATTCTGATATTTTTAAATACATCAATATATCGAATCATATAAAATTACTTTAAAATGTGCCTGACATCAAGTAATTAAATTATTTATTTTATCAATAATAAACTTAATAATTTATCAAAATTCAAAATGTTATCAAAATCTTTCTGCAAATTCGAAGAATTTATTTTTAGTTAATTAAAATATAATTCAAATAATGAATCATTTTGTTTCTTTTTAATTTCATTTTTTATCATATAATAAAAATACAAACGCATAATCTCTCAATCAGCTCTCTTTTTGCGGACGTCCATGACATTTTAACCATCTCAATTTTTCACAAATATGCATTTCTACTGAACTGTGAATGAATATTTGATATCAGAGATGATACAGTGCTTCCAGTCATTATTACACCAAACTGTACGAAACTTTTGAATTGCTGCCTTTTCAACATGGCGCTTACGCTTTGCAGCTCGTAAAAAAGCCTATTAACTCACAAATGGAAAGTTATACCATTATTATTATTATTATTCACGTATGGGCCCGGGTGGACTACGCGAAGTACAATTAGAGGCGTTTGTTGTTGTTAGCCTTCCTTTGCGCCCATACTAATTTCATTCTTTCGCTATGAGCTTTGTTCCTTTCGTCAGACCAAGTTGTTCCAGTCTTCCTACATTTTTCTCTCTAGCCAACCTTCCAAATGTCAACCTTGTGTCTGAAACAGCCTCTATCCTGAATTTCACTTTGTGTAATATTTGCTGATCTTAGGTCCTCTTTAATTGCAGCAATCCATTTAATTATTTCTACTTTAACTTCTATTTTCATAAAATTCGATAATTTGTCTAGTTAGCCTATTTGGATTCATCCGTTTTATGTGTCCGTAAAATTTAAGTCTTCTTTTTCTCATATCGCTATGTATACCTGTGTATTGTTTGATTTCTTTGTTTTCTCGAAGTCGGTATGTTGTGCTATTTATTTGTTTGGGGCCTAGGATTTTTCTTACGATTTTTCTTTTCTTCTTTTCAATGTCCTCGATGTCCCTCTTTCTATTCAAAATGAGCGTTTCTGCAGCATATAGACATTCTGGCTTAATAATTGTGTTGTAATGTCTCAGTTTTGTGTTTTTAGATAGGCATTTTTTGTTGTAAATATTTTGTGTAAGTCTCAATGCCGTTTCCATTTTTTGACATCTACCCTTATTGGCCGCTTTTTCCAACCCATTTTCCATGATTATTTCACCCAAATATTTGAATTGAGAGACTCGTCTGATGTTACCATATTTTGTTTTTAGAAATGGCGTTCTTAGTCTGTTGCAGGTCATGTAATGTGTCTTTTCAAAGGAAATTTGAAGTCCTACATTTTCTGCTGTTTCTTTTAGGATTTCAATCTGTTTCTGTGCCGTTAATACATCTTGAGCCAAAATTGCTAGATCATCAGCAAATGCCAGACAATCAATTTTTATGTTGGTTCTCCCCAGTTTAATGGGCTGGTCAATATTCAGGGCCGACTTTTTTTCACGCCACTCCTGTATTAGTTTTTCTAGAACACAGTTAAATAAGAGTGGCGAGAGTCCATCCCCTTGTCTCACTCCAGTTTTAATTTCGAAGGGCTCTGAGATCTCACCCATGAATAATATTTATAGTATTTTTTTTCTTTAATAATGTTTATGGATTCCGCAGTTTGTTCCTTGAGAAACATTTTGAAAATACTAGGATTTTTTAATGTTTCAAACGTTTGAAACATTAAAAAGCTGCAAGTGTATCATTTAAAATTCTAATATTTTTCCTCTTACTCAAAAATGGATCTTATTCAAAAAGTATAGCTCGTACATTACACCACGATTGTTTAATGATGGAAAACAAGTACTTTTTGATCATAGGAAAATTTCGTTATAAAACTATGCCATGCCATAACATTGTGTTAGTTTTAGATGTTCGAGAACCGACATATTCTTGCTACCAGAAGTCGATGATTTTAAATGTTCGTCGTGTAAGCAGTACCTTTCTGTTGGTCCGGTATACAGTGGACCAAACTGCGAAAAAAATTACTGTGGGAGGTGTTCTATACACTTTGGATTTAATGGTTTGTGGCATAACGAAATCTTTGAACGGCTTGCTAAACAGTTACTGTTTCCATGTAGTACCTCTAAAGAATGTCGTGTCACATTAAAGTGGAATGCAGTAGAGCATGAGAATTTTTGCCAATATAACATAATTAAATGCCCTTATAGTAGATGCAACGAAACATATCAAATACGATGCATCGTAGATCATTTTAAATGCAAACATAAAATAATAAAACCAGATCAAATAAGTCAGAGTAAACAAGATAAAACATCTAGGTTATTAGCTAGGCGTGATAGTAATTATGGTGGTTATGATTATGGTTATGGTGTTGCAACACCTTCAAATGGCACCCGTTACTTATTTAACAACCCCTTTCTTACTTATAATAATCGTACTATTAAAAAACCTATTATTACAAAAGCAGAGAAAGTTAAAATATCATTTAAGATTGAAATAAATTCTCTCTTTAATATTTTCGAGATGGTTGAATATCAAGATTGTTATTATCTAGTGAATATATCCGCCGATCAGCAATATTTCCGTATAAATATTTTCTCGTTTGACAAGTCAATAGCAAGAATGTTTTCATTTAGCGTTAAAGTGGGTGATACAAGTATAAACTTCTCCCCATATTATGACATTACGTTATTTCCAGGAATAAAGATCGATGAAAATGACCATAATACAACAATGGAGACTAAACGGTCTTTCTTAAACATATTTGAAGTTACTAACAAGCAAACTGAAATTACGATCTTATTGACATTGCATCCATTAAATCTTCCTCAATCATCCAATAATTTGAAAGACTGCAGCTGTTTTGATGTGATCAGAAGTATCACAGAATGTCCAGTATTTTTTCACTCATTTAATTTATTTGAACTCTGTAGGCAAGGGCATTCAATTTGTGTTAATTGTAGAAGAATGCTTTCTTGTTGTCCATTATGTAAAGATTCTTTAACATCTTTAAAAAACCACAATTTGAATGAATTAATAAATGATTTTAGAAAATATTTACATTTATGAAGAATATTTTGTGTTATCTTTTTTCTAAAATATGTAACGTAATTTGACCATATACTAAAACACTTAAACTCATAAGCAATTATGAGTAAATTAAATTCTTTTTTAAGTAAAATCAAATCTAAATTTTTTGTTTTGAAAAATTTCTCTGGTTTTATCCAAAAGTTAAAATTGGTATTAAGATATTGTAATATAATCTTCATCAACCTGATTATTTCCAGGAATAAACCTGGATAAAAATAAACATAGTACAACCATGGAGACTAAACGGTCTTTCTTAAATATGTATGGAATTTCTAACAAGCTAACTAAAATCACCATCTTATTGAAATTGCATCCTTTAAATACTCTTCCACCATCCAATAATTTGAAAGACTGCAGCTGCTTTGATATTATCAGAAGTGGCACATAATGTCCAGTATGTCTACTCATTTAATTTATTTGAACTCTTTAAGCAAGGGCATTCAGTTTGTGATAATTGTAGGAGAATGATTTCTTCTTGTCTATTATGTAAAGATTATTTGACATCTTTAAAAAAACACAATTTGAATGAATTAATAAATGATTTCAGAAAATATTTACATTTATGAAGAATATTTTGTGTTATCTTTTATCTAAAATATGTAACGTAATTTGATCGTATATTAAAACACTTAAACTCATAAGCAATTATGAGTAAATTCAATTCTTTTTTAAGTAAAATCAAATCTAAATTTTTTGTTCTGAAAAATTTTACTGGTTTTATCCAAAAGTTAAAATTTGTATTAAGATATTGTAATATAATCTTACCAACCTGATTATTTCCAGGAATAAACCTGGATAAAAATAAACATAGTACAACCATGGAGACTAAACGGTCTTTCTTATATATGTATGGAATTTCTAACAAGCTAACTAAAATCACCATCTTATTGAAATTGCATCCTTTAAATACTCTTCTACCATCCAATAATTTGAAAGACTGCAGCTGCTTTGATATTATCAGAAGTGGCACATAATGTCCAGTATGTCTACTCATTTAATTTATTTGAACTCTTTAAGCAAGGGCATTCCGTTTGTGATAATTGTAGGAGAATGATTTCTTCTTGTCTATTATGTAAAGATTATTTGACATCTTTAAAAAAACACAATTTGAATGAATTAATAAATGATTTTATTTTAGAAAATATTTACATTTATGAAGAATATTTTGTGTTATCTTTTATCTAAAATATGTAACGTAATTTGATCGTATATTAAAACACTTAAACTCATAAGCAATTATGAGTAAATTCAATTCTTTTTTAAGTAAAATCAAATCTAAATTTTTTGTTCTGAAAAATTTTACTGGTTTTATCCAAAAGTTAAAATTTGTATTAAGATATTGTAATATAATCTTACCAACCTGATTATTTCCAGGAATAAACCTGGATAAAAATAAACATAGTACAACCATGGAGACTAAACGGTCTTTCTTAAATATGTATGGAATTTCTAACAAGCTAACTAAAATCACCATCTTATTGAAATTGCATCCTTTAAATACTCTTCTACCATCCAATAATTTGAAAGACTGCAGCTGCTTTGATATTATCAGAAGTGGCACATAATGTCCAGTATGTCTACTCATTTAATTTATTTGAACTCTTTAAGCAAGGGCATTCCGTTTGTGATAATTGCAAGGGCATTCCGTTTGTGATAATTGTAGGAGAATGATTTCTTCTTGTCTATTATGTAAAGATTATTTGACATCTTTAAAAAAACACAATTTGAATGAATTAATAAATGATTTTATTTTAGAAAATATTTACATTTATGAAGAATATTTTGTGTTATCTTTTATCTAAAATATGTAACGTAATTTGATCGTATATTGAAACACTTAAACTCATAAGCAATTATGAGTAAATTCAATTCTTTTTTAAGTAAAATCAAATCTGAATTTTTTGTTCTGAAAAATTTTACTGGTTTTATCCAAAAGTTAAAATTTGTATTAAGATATTGTAATATAATCTTACCAACCTGATTATTTCCAGGAATAAACCTGGATAAAAATAAACATAGTACAACCATGGAGACTAAACGGTCTTTCTTAAATATGTATGGAATTTCTAACAAGCTAACTAAAATCACCATCTTATTGAAATTGCATCCTTTAAATACTCTTCTACCATCCAATAATTTGAAAGACTGCAGCTGCTTTGATATTATCAGAAGTGGCACATAATGTCCAGTATGTCTACTCATTTAATTTATTTGAACTCTTTAAGCAAGGGCATTCCGTTTGTGATAATTGTAGGAGAATGATTTCTTCTTGTCTATTATGTAAAGATTATTTGACATCTTTAAAAAAACACAATTTGAATGAATTAATAAATGATTTTAGAAAATATTTACATTTATGAAGAATATTTTGTGTTATCTTTTATCTAAAATATGTAACGTAATTTGATCGTATATTAAAACACTTAAACTCATTTAAGTAAAGTCAAATTTCTTTTTATGTTAGATTATAATTCATTATATTATAGTTAATAGTAGTTATATTAGTTATAATTAGTTTGATCAGAAATATTTTGAATCTGATAATACATTCTATATTCCGAATGATTTTAATAATCGGAAATCATTTAAGTACATGTAAATCAACAAATAAAGACGAATGAATCTTATTAATTTGTGTATGAGTTTTATCAACATATGTTGAGCGATGTGTTGTGCTATGGGGAACATTTGCTTATATAGGGTGATTTTTTTAGTGCGTCCGAATTTAAAATTCAAATAAAACAACAACCAAATTAGATGTCTTGAAAGTATTTATTTTATGTGAAACAACATTCATTGGCATTAGTGTTTGTAAACAATTTCGGACAAATGTGCACTTCGACTACTACTATTTCTGAAAAATGCATTCTGTCAATTCAATTTCCTACCACTTCTTGAAGTAATTGCGATCTTATGTTCGCAATCGTCCGAATTATGTTGGCTTCCAAGGCGTCAATACTTGCTGTTTTTTCGGCATAAACTAAATATTTAACATAACCCCCAAAGAAAATATTTCAAAGGCATTAAATCACATGACCTTGGTGGCTAATTAACAGTTAGGATCCTCGAAATAAGTTTCTCATCGAATTCCTCCCTCAATAAATCGATTGTGGGTTGCGTTACATTGTCTGTATGACATGTAGAGCCATCCTGTTGGATCCACACTTCTCCGAGATCAAAATTTGCACGTAGTCGAATCACAAAGTGCAACTTCCTACGAACGGTGACGAATTAATAAAATTTGGCTCTTCATCAATACTGCCAGCAGCGGCGATATTTTCTGTGGAACGCACATATTTTTGTTTTAATATCAAGCAGCGTGAAACTCGCTCGGAATTTGTCGATAATTTGGCGAATACATCACTCGGTTGAGCGATTATGTGCACCATAAAATTTACGAAATCCTCTAATATAAATTTGGCCCAGAGAACACTGATTTTGATCATAAATTTCGACAATTTGTAAGCGTTACTCTGATGTTAAAAAACGCCGGATATCCTGATGGATGAAGTGATAAAGATTCGATGAAGTGATAAGATTCGATGAAAAATGACAAGGTTTAAAATGGCAAGGCTTTTCATAAAAAAGGAGACAGGAAACTACAAAGTACAAAGTTTTCACCAAGATAATATCTAAAAGAATATTAAGAAAATTTAATGACGTACATCTAATATAGTAAGCATGGTTCAGAAGTGGATTCAGTACAATGGATCACATCCAGGTTCTACAGTAGGTCATAGAAAGACACAACTTTTATCGATTATGAAAAAACATTTGATTCAATCTTAAAGCAGGCCATAATAGATACATTGCTTAACCAAGGTGTAGAGAAAGCCTATGTAAACCTACTAAGATCTATATATGATGAAGCTTTAACGACAGTCTACCTTGATGATCTTGAGGTTGGAATTAATGTAGAGTGGGGTGTACGACAGAGTAACGCAGTATCTTCTTTTCTCGGCTTGCTTGAAGGAAGTTCCGTCATCTGGATTGGGAGCAGGATGGAATAAAAATCAATGGTGCAGACTTAAACCATCTTAGATTCCCAGATGATATCGTTTTTCTTTCACAGGATCTAGAGGAGCTGCAAAGAGCTAGAAAACGATTTGGCTTAATAATAAAGCGGAAGAAAAGTTAGGTTAGGTAGGAGTGGCGTGAAAAAAAGTCGGCCCTGAATATTGACCAGCCCATTAAATTGGGGGGAACCAACATTAAAATTGATTGTCTGGCGTTTGCTGATGATCTAGCAATTTTGGCTCAAGATGTATTAACGGTACAGAAACAGATTGAAATCATAAAAGAAATAGCAGAAAAGGGAGGACTCCAAATTTCCTTTGAAAAGACACGGTATATGGTAACATCAGACGAGTCTCTCAATTCAAATATTTGGGTGAAATAATCATGGAAAATGAGTTGGAAAAAGCGGCCAATAAGGGTAGATGTCAAAAAATGGAAACGGTATTGAGACTTACACAAAATATTTATAACAAAAAATGCCTATTTAAAAACACAAAACTGATAATTACAACACAGTTATTAAGCCAGAATGTCTAATGTGGCAGAAACGCTCATTTTGAATAGAAAGAGAGACATCGAGGACATTGAAAAGAAGGAAAGAAAAACCATAAGAAAAATCCTAGGCCCTAAACAAATAAATAGCACAACATACCGACTTCGAGGAAACCAAGAAATCAAACAATACACACATATACGTAGCGATATGAGAAAAAGAAGACTTAAGTTTTACTGATACATAAAACGGATGAATCCGAGTAGGCTAACTAGACAAATAGTCGAATTTTATGAAAATAGGAGTAGAGCTAAAGTAAAAATAATTAAATGGATTGCTGCAATTAAAGAGGACCTAAGATCAGCAAATATTACACAAAGTGAAATTCAGGATAGAGGCTGTTTCAGACACAACGTTGACGTTTGGAAGGTTGGCCAGAGAGAAAAATGTAGGAAGACTGGGACAACTTGGTCTGACGAAAGGAAAAAAGCTCATAGCGAAAGAATGAAATTAGTATAGGCGCAAAGGAAGGCTAACAACAACAAACGCCTCTAATTGTACTTCGCGTGGTCCATCAGGGCCTATATGTGAATAATAATAAATATCTATATATATATATATATATATATATATATATATATATATATATATATATATATATATATATATATATATATATATATATATATACATATATTTAAAAAAAACTTTATTTATTAATTAAGAAAATTAACTAAGGTTTCGCAATGTATTATATTTTACTCTTTACGAAATGACACTATACACTACAGACTAGGCGATTATACAATGGTGTTCGTTCTAACACTTGAAATACAAAGTAAAAATACTGTAATTAGACTCTCTGAAAATACATTTTAAGTATTATTTATAAGATTGTAAAAATGATGAAATGTATATAAAACGTTAAGAATGTTGTTTTATCAAATTCTTTAACTATTTATTCTATTGTCTGTGTGGACATAATTTGTATATATATATATATATATATATATATATATATATATATATATATATATATATATATATATATATATATATATATATATATATAAATATATATATTACCATCTAAAAATCTGGCAGACTGCAGTTGTTTGGATTTGATTAAGAGAAGTACATCATGTCCAGTATGCTTTCGTTCATTGACAGGTTTTCAAATATGTAAGAAAGGACATTTAACGTGTGGTAAATGTAGTAGAACAGTTTCTTCTTGTAAATTATGTGGAGACTCTTTTGCAACTTTGCAAAACTGCTTAATGGATTTACTAATTTTACTTTATAATTTACTAATATACTAATATGTTAAGAATGTTGTTTTATCAAATTCTTTAACTATTTATTCTATTGTCTGTGTGGACATAATTTGTATATATATATATATATATATATATATATATATAAATAAATATATATATTACCATCTAAAAATCTGGCAGACTGCAGTTGTTTGGATTTGATTAAGAGAAGTACATCATGTCCAGTATGCTTTCGTTCATTGACAGGTTTTCAAATATGTAAGAAAGGACATTTAACGTGTGGTAAATGTAGTAGAACAGTTTCTTCTTGTAAATTATGTGGAGACTCTTTTGCAAATTTGCAAAACTGCTTAATGGATTTACTAATATACGAGTTTGGAAATTATATAGCATATTAAAGAGAATTTTATGTTCTTTTTTTCTGAAAAATTCGAAATTTCATTACATTTGTACCTAAATCAAAAATAATCAATAAATAAAGAAGAATCTTATTAATTTGTGTATGGGTTTTATTAACATATGTTGAGTTATATGTTGTGATATGGGACGCTTTTGGAAGTAGGTCATATGCAGCCTCATTAGACAATCTCACCTTCAATAAGCAATGATAATAATTAAAACACTTGGTATTTGTTTCACAATATATTCAAGATATTCTCTAACATGTTTCGGCCTCACGACCATTCTCAAAGAGAGTTATGGATAAACTAAACTAAAGTTTCAAAGTGCTGTCTAATGGAAGTCGGTTTTTTCATCTCGTTAAATTTATTACACTATCAATAATTGGAGTATTTCCGAAGTCTAGCTGGGTGTTTGTTAGGTTTTTGCCGTCGAATATGGCTTTTTTAATTTCGAAAATTTCCAGGTAATTTACCAGCCTGCTTTTATTGCAGCTATGTATTAATTTGGTATTATTAATGTTAAAAAATGGTTCTGGTCTATACAATGTTCGGCAAAGCCCGTCTTTCTCTGATTGTGTAAAATTGAATATTTATGTTCTTTTAGCCTATCATTGAGCGATCGGCCCGTTTGGCCTATATAAATAGCGTCACACATATTATATTTAATTTCGTATACTCCAGATTTGTCACAAAATTTTGCTCTTTCTTTGTTATTGTTTAACATCGATGCAAGATTATTCTTATTAACAGAGATAATATTAATATTTTCGTTCTTTAACTGATTTGTGATTCTTGAACTTAATTTGTGAATATAGTTTATAGCATGCCAATTTTTAGAATCTTTTTCGGGTGTTGCGGCATAAAAATGTTTGGTGTTGTTTTTCTTAATCTTGTTTTTTATCATTTTATCTATGATGCTTGGCTGATATCCATTATTCCTTGCGATATTTTTGATAATATTAAGTTCTTTTTCATATCGTTTCTTATGTTAATGCTCCTGCATATAAACTTTGCAAACAACTCAACAGTGATCTACCATTATTTATCGATTTCAACTCGCCCAAAGCAATCAAAAATACAATAGAACTAACAACAAAATTAAAAAACATACAGATACCTCCCAATGCAAAGTTAGTTTCGTTCGATATAAAAAGCCTTTTTTCCTCCATTCCGGTACAAGATCTTAAAAATATCTTCACTGAAAGAATTCATGAATGCAATCTTGAAATCGTACACAAAAATGCTCTCATAGAAGCTATCAATGTATTTACCGAACAAAATTATTTTCTGTTCAATTCAAAATTTTACCAACAAACGAATGGATTACCAATGGGAAGCCCCCTGAGCCCCCTCCTGGCAGAAATTTATATGGCTAATTTTGAAAACAATTTATTTAGCGACATTAATTATACAAGACACATACATTTTTGGGCCAGGTATGTCGATGATATTATTTGCATATGGACCGGTAGAGAAAGACTATTGGGTCAATTTCTTGAATATTTAAACAGTGTAAACTCAAAAATCCAGTTCACAATAGAAACAGAGACGGATAATTCATTAAATTTCTTAGATTTAAAAATAATAAGAACACCGAATAAATTAGAATTCGAAATATTTAGAAAACCCACGTATACCGATACAATTATCCACGCAAGTTCAAATCAGTCATGGAATGTAAAAATGTCCACTTTTCATAGTATGACACACAGACTTCTAACGATTCCACTTAAAAAAGACAGCTATGAAAAAGAACTTAATATTATCAAAAATATCGCAAGGAATAATGGATATCAGCCAAGCATCATAGATAAAATGATAAAAAACAAGATTAAGAAAAACAACACCAAACATTTTTATGCCGCAACACCCGAAAAAGATTCTAAAAATTGGCATGCTATAAACTATATTCACAAATTAAGTTCAAGAATCACAAATCAGTTAAAGAACGAAAATATTAATATTATCTCTGTTAATAAGAATAATCTTGCATCGATGTTAAACAATAACAAAGAAAGAGCAACATTTTGTGACAAATCTGGAGTATACGAAATTAAATGTAATATGTGTGACGCTATTTATATAGGCCAAACGGGCCGATCGCTCAATGATAGGCTAAAAGAACATAAATATTCAATTTTACACAATCAGAGAAAGACGGGCTTTGCCGAACATTGTATAGACCAGAACCATTTTTTTAACATTAATAATACCAAATTAATACATAGCTGCAATAAAAGCAGGCTGGTAAATTACCTGGAAATTTTCGAAATTAAAAAAGCCATATACGACGGCAAAAACCTAACAAACACCCAGCTAGACTTCGGAAATACTCCAATTATTGATAGTGTAATAAATTTAACGAGATGAAAAAACCGACTTCCATTAGACAGCACTTTGAAACTTTAGTTTAGTTTATACATAACTCTCTTTGAGAATGGTCGCGAGGCCGAAACATGTTAGAGAATATCTTGAATATATTGTGAAACAAATACCAAGTGTTTTAATTATTATCATTGTTACTATGTTTCACCAAGAGCCAACCGCGCAATCAATCTAAAACTATTCAATAAGCAATATTTCGATTATTACCTCAACAAGCTTTATTAAGACATGACATATTTTAGAGGTTTTGAGACCTGAAGCCTATGCGATACTTCAAGAGAAAAAGAGACTACCATATTAAGCTGATGCCATGTATTATTACTGTAAATCAAAAAGAAAGGCTAGTTTACAAATTCGAGCCCTTTAAGTATGAATAAAAATATTTGTTTTTAGTCTAGAGTAGGTCTAATAAAAGATACTTTTCTCTAGAGTAAAAAAATAATATTGGGTTGACGCATAATTAAGTTCGCTGTTTATTTTTACTTTTAACTTGTTGGAATTTGCATTTTTTATTATTTTTTTTATAAACTTATCTTTCAGGTTTAGTATTGTTATAATGCGTGTTGAAAATCCTGAACATTTACGCCATATTATGCTCTCCCTCTTCGAGAAAGGATGGAAAGCAACAGATTCCGCGCGCGATATAAATGAACTGTTTGGTGAAAGAACAATTGGTGAGAGAATGGTTCAAAAATGGTTTAAGCGTTTCAAGCATGGTTATACATCGCTTAAAGATGAAGAAGGAAGAGGTCGACCATCGGATTTCAACGATCAGGCACTTCTGGCAGCGGTGGAAGAGGACGAAAGCTTGACAACACGAATGCTGGCAAACGATTTCGATGTCAATCAGTCAATGATTGTTCGTCGTCTCAAAAAGCTCGGAAAGGAGTGGAAACTGGCTGGATGGGTCCCCCACGAGCTCTCCGACGACAACAAAGTCGATCGCGTTCGAATATTTACCGATTTGCTGCAGCGAAACGAACAAACACCATTTCTGAAGAACCTCGTCGCTGGAGACGAATCTTGGCTCCTCTTCAAAAACATCAAAAGAAAGAAGGCGTATTGCGTATCGCCAGGTGTTTCGCCCAAAGGCATACCGAAAGATGTCCACTGTAAGAAGGCAATGTGGTGCGTTTGGTGGGACAGAAGCGGAATCATCCACTGGGAGATCATCTCAAATGGCATTTCTATTAGTGGAACAAGAATGGTTAGTGGTTTTTTCAATTTTTTTCTCCCATTTTTTGTTTTTTTGCAGATGAGCGTCAGCAGTGGCGAATTCCGGACAAAAATGACAAGCGGCTGTTCAACATTAACAGCGACGTCTATCTGGCTCAACTTAACCGCCTTCACGCTGCAATCGAGGCGAAAAGAAAGCGCAAAAAAAACCACATCGTGTTCCACCACGATAACGCCCGTCCTCATGTTGAGCGTCGTGTCGTCGAATCCATCGCCAATAAGGGATGGGATCTGCTCCCACATCCGCCATATTCACCGACTGAAGCACCTACGGACTACCACGTCAACAGGTCACTGAAAAATTGGCAAAGGAACAAAGTCTACGACGATTTGGATGACTTGGTTGCCGATGTTAAGGCGTGGATCGCCTCCAAGAATCGTGACTTCTTCGCCCGAGGAATCGACCAACTGCCAAGCAAATGGAAAGCAGTTCTTAAAGTCGATGGTGAATACGCTCCAGAATAATCACGAACTTAACTATGTTTATTTTAACTACGTTTATTAACGAACTTAACTATGCATCAACCTATTAAAAATTGAGAGTTGAGCTACCAAACATGGAGGCAAAAAAGGGTAAGATTTTACCCTACCGCCTCTTACGGTTACTTTTCTCACTGTTAGTTTAGTATAGTTTGTATTTTAAAAAGGCACTGTGTGTCGAAACAATTGTCATATCTAAAATTTTAAATATAGTGGAAATTTTTAGATATTAATCTTTCTTATTTATTTAGAAGTTTTTGAGTTTCTATTGGGATGGGCTTCTACCTACCATCTATTCCGCTCCCTCCAAAATTGGAAAATGTTTTAAAATAGAAGATGATGCGAAAAACAACGCGATAAAATTTTTTTTTGCAATAAAGATGCTAATTTTTAGCAAAAAGGCATTACCACTACATGAATGAAATGAAGGAAAGGCATTACCACTACAATGGCAAAAAGTTTTAAACAATAATGGAAATTATACAGGGTCTCTATTATGTATGGAAACGGTTGAGATTTCTTAATGAAATTTTGTACACAAACATCAGGAAAGGTTTGCCACTTTTTGGGTATATTTTTATTTTTTTTCTTGTCGCATATTTACAATCCAAAGCTAACTTGATTTTTTAATGGCAACAGTACTAGAATTTGGCATTTTTTATATGAAATTAATAAGCTGAAGAAGCTGATTAATGCTGAAGTTTGACGAGTATTTAATAAAGTACATGTGAATAAAAACATCACTAAGTCAACAGTTTCAAAAATGGTGAAAATATTCAATGACGAAAATATCCGGAAAAAAGTCCCGAAGTTCCGAAGAAAATATTGCTTCTGTTGTTGGCAGTCTTGATGAAGATCCAAATTTATTAATTCGTCACAGTTCACAAGAAGTTGGGCTTTGTTATTCGATTACGCGGAAAATTTGACCTGGAGGAGATGTGACCAACAACTGTTTAGCGTGAAACCTTCTCTTTCGAATGCAGTACCTTACGCTTCTGTAAACAAATCCGTATAACCGCAGCCTTCGTACGCATCACAGTTCTTTTTTGTTTCGCCAGAAAAATGTTAATGAATTGTTAAAGTAACGAATTGTTGTGAAATTTCACTTGAAACTTGGGAAAACCGCTACTGAAACTTATAATTTATTGACAGAAATGTATGGCAATGAATGTTTATCGCGTGCACGTGTTTTTTAGTGGTTTAAGCGTTTTCAGAGGGTTTTAGTGGTTTAAGCGTTTTCGCAAGGTTATGCGATTTGACGTCTTTAGATTATTTTCTTTGGGATTATGTTAAATCTTCGGTCTATGCCGATAAACTAGTAAATATTGACGCCTAGGAAGTCAACACAACTCGGGCAATTGCGGACATAAGACCCCAATTCTTAAAAAAGAGAGGTCGGAAATTGCGTTGAAAGAACGTAACTTGTCAGAAGTAATCGTGACGGTCATTTTTCCGAAATTGTTTTAAAATATTAACGCCATTGAATATAATTTCACATAAAGTAAATAGTGTTAAGGTTACATTTAAAGTTGTTGCATTATTTTTGTTCCCCGCTGTAATTTATTTTGTATATTTAATAACTCCCCCTCGTATCAGAGTCTGTTTCTTTAAACTTACCTTAGACACGATATAATTTTCAATATGTAAGTTCCATCTTTCCATTCCGGTATGTTGGTCTTTCGATCTTGTCTTTCTTTCTCAACAACTCTTCTCGACTTAGTTAGGCGTGGATCAGTTCGTGCTTATTAATTTAAATTGCGCTGCTACACTTGACAAACAATAGCTGCTCCTTCAAGTGACGGAGATAAAAACGGAGGACGGCACTTGGAGATAAAAAAGTATTTGCTACTTGCCTACGTGGAAGGTAATTTTATTCCGCAGCTTTATATACGTATCGAGAGAATAAACTGCCTTAAAGCAGAAATATGGCGACGATCTTAAAACACACACACGCAAATATATATATATATATATATATATATATATATATATATATATATATATATATATATATATATATATATATATATATATATTCGATCGACTGCAGGATGAAGGCCTCTTCAGCATGCTTCCAACCTTCACGGTCCTGGGCTTTCCTCTGGCACTCGGGTCCAATATACTTAACGATGTCATCAGTCCATCGTGCTTTCGGTCTTCTTCGCGGACGTTTGCGATCAAGCGGTATCCACTCCAGGATTGCCTTGGTCCATCTGTCGTCCCATCGCCTCGCTATATGGCCTGCCCATCTCCATTTCAACTGTTTTACTCTTCCAATGATGTCACAGACTTTTGTTTGTTCCCTGATCCATGCGCAGGACTTTCTGTCTCGTCTTGTAATGCCAAGCATACATCTTTCCATTCCCCTCTGTGCCACCCGAAGTTTTTGAATTGATTGCGATGTGAGTGTCCAGGTTTCACTTCCGTATGTCATAACGGGTAGAACGCACTGATCGAATAATTTTCTTTTCAGGCAAAGTGGGAGTCTGCTCTTAAACACTATGTTGAGCCTACCAAATGCCTGCCAGCCACATTTAACACGCCGTTCCACGTCCCGGGCGGTATTCCCCTCCATGGAAATCCTCTGCCCAAGATATACAAAGCTGTACACAATCTCTAAATCCCTTCCTAAAACTGAAATTCTTCTGTCCTGAGCGAAGTTATTGAACATAACCTGACTCTATTTCAGGTTTATTTTCAAGCCAAATGGTTCGCCAGCCCTTTGCAGTTCTTGTATGCGTCCTTGCAGCTCCTCTGGGTCTTGTGAAATGAGAATAATATCATCTGCAAATCTAAGATGGTTTAAGTTTGCACCATTGACCTTTACCCCATCCTGTTCCCAATCCAGTTTACGGAATACTTCTTCAAGGCCAGCCGAGAAAAGAATAGGCGATATTGCGTCACCCTGCCGTACACCTCGTTCTATATTAATTCCCACTTCAAGATCATCAAGGTGAATTGTGGCTGTAACTCCATCATATATCGATTCTAATAGGTTTACATAGGCTCTCTCTACACCTTGGCTAAGCAGTGCATCCATTATCGCATGCTTTGGGATGGAATCAAATGCTTTTTCGTAGTCGATAAAAGCCAAGCACAGTGGCATGGTGTATTCGTTGTGCCTTTCTATGACCTGCTGTACAACCTGGATGTGATCCATTGTACTGAATCCACTTCTGAATCCTGCTTGTTCTCTTGGTTGTGCGTCATTCAGTTTTTTTAATATTCTTTTAGAAATTATCTTAGTGAAAACTTTGTACATCACTGATAGGAGGCTTATTGGACGGTAGTTCTTTAAATCTTCCTGTGCTCCTTTTTTATGTAAAAGGATCACTTCTGCATTTTTCCATAAGCCAGGTACTTTTTGTTCTTTGAGGCATTTTGAGTATAATTTTGCCAGTGTTTTATGTAACGTCCGATCACCAGCTTTTAGCATTTCGACAGTTACACTATCCTTTCCTGGAGCCTTGCCGTTCTTCATCAATTCTATAGCATTTGTTACTTCCTCCACTAGGATATCTGGTATTATATATTGTTCTTCCGTGGGTATTGCTGTCCCTACTGGCTCTGATCTTCATATAACTGGGAATAAAACTTTCTGACAATCTCTAACATTTGGGTACGCGTCCTGCACACTGTGCCATCCTCACGCTTTAAAGCATATATTTGCGTTCTTTTGTTTCTCAGCTTCTGTTTAGCTTTGTTAATTCCTTTGTTTTCTTCCAGGGTTTTTTGCACTAGCTGCATATTGAATCGGCGCGTGTCCTCTCTGATACGTTTTCTTATAGTCTTGCAGAGCTCAGTGTACTCGACCCTGCCAAAAGGACTACCTGCATTTCTCATTGCTCGCCGTGTCTTCATTCAATCAATGGTCTCACTGGAGATTTTTGTTTGTTTGAGACATTTTTCCTCTGGTGCTATTGAAGCAGCCGTTTGAAGTACATTGTTGGCGATTTCTTCATATTGAACTGATATTTCCACCTCCTCTGGATCTTGTAACGCAGCAAACCGGTTTGACAAAGCAATCTCAAAATCGCTTCCTCTCTCCAGCAGTTTTCCAGAATCCACCTTGCCCTTCTTTGATCTTACCATTTTTTCGCGCTCTTTTCGACAGTCAATCCGAACCCTTGCTCGTACAATTCGGTGGTCACTTCCAACATTAAAATTGTTAAGGACAGTACAATTGGTAAATATTGTTTTATCGTTGGTCATGATGTAGTCAATTTCGCTTGTGAGCCCAGATGGACTTTTCCATGTCCATTTTCTGCTGATATTTTTCTTATAGAATGAATTCATAATATATAGTTCTTGTCCTTCAGCAAAATCAACTAATCTGTCACCTCTATTGTCTCGCTCACCAGTTCCATATGGGCCAGTTGCATTTTCGTCTGTTCTTGTTGTTCCAATTCTGGCATTAAAATCACCCATCAGGATTTTGTACCTACATTTCTCCTTGTATAAAAGCTGGGCCACATCATCATAGAATTCCTCAATTTCCTCATCTTTATGGCTTATAGTTGGTGTATAAGCTTGGACGATTTGAAGCCTAAACTTTTTATTCACTATATATATATATATATATATATATATATATATATATATATATATATATATATATATATATATATACACGAGAACAATATATAAATAAAGGTATCTCTCTGCTTGAAGACAAACACACATATATAGAATTGAGAAGGGATCCAACCACAAGCACACAAATGCATTACAATAAGTTGATAAACAAATTAAAAACAAAAAGAGAGATCAATGAACAGGAAGAGAAACATTTAAAAATCTACAACTCGACTTTGCCTAGACTATACCTTTTACCGAAAATACATAAACCGGAAGTGCCAATGCGTCCCATTGTCAGTTCAAAGAACTCCACAACCTATGAACTATCAAAAATGTTATCCACCACATTACAACTCGCATTTGATGACAAAAATAACTACAATGTAAAAGACACTTTCACATTTGTTGAAAACATGCAGAATATGACACTTCCTGCCGAACACTCTCTCATATCCCTGGACGTTGTTTCCTTGTTCACGAACATTCCGCAAGATCTCATAATTCAGATATTGAAAGACAACTGGAGAGAAATAAAAAGACATACATCCTTGTCATATGAAGGGTTTTTTGAAAGTTTAAACTTCATTTTAAACGGTACGTATTTTATATTTAACAAAAAATTTTACCAACAAAAGAAAGGCACGCCAATGGGCTCTCCAATCAGTCCAATATTGGCAACTATTACAATGGATCACGTGTTTCAACAAGCAATTGGAAAGTTATCATTTCATTTTCCATTCATTTACAAATATGTCGACGATGTAATTTGTGCAGTCCCCAATGAACATATAGAAACAACGTTGAACACGTTCAATAAGATACATAAAGACATTCAGTTCACATTAGAAAAAGAGATGGATAATTCGGTACCTTTTCTGGACACCAAGGTAATCAGATTACATAACAACAAGATAATCTTGGATTGGTACCAGAAACCCACTGCGGCAGGTAGATTCATCAACTACCATTCAAATCACTCCAGAAGCCAAAAATATAACATAATTGTCCAAATGAAAAACAGGATCACACGGATCAGCCATAGCACTCTGTTACAAAAAAATTTAAAAATTCTATACGAATTGTTTCTGAACAATGGTTACCCGAAAAATATATTGAAACGATTGATATACAGCGCACAATTCTATGATGGCCCTTTCGAAGACAACGGGCCAGAATTAGTTTACAAAAAAATCCCAAAAGTGAATGGTCTATCCCAAGGGGTGACAAAAGTATTCAAGGACTTTCCTCACATAAAAATCAGTCAATACAATCAACTAACGATCGCTAATCTGTTCACCAAAATCAAAGATACCATTCCAATCGGTCTACAATCAAATGTAATTTATAAACTGACCTGCAAAGATTGTGAACAGTCTTATATAGGACAGACCAGTCAGTGGCTTAAACAGAGAATGACATTGCACAAGAGTGACTGCCGTAATCACAACAACAGATGTGCTGTGGTTGACCATTTCCTCAGTACTGGACATAATATGGATTTCGACAATGTAAAAGTCATACAACAGATGAATAACTACAAAAAAAGACTGTTTTTAGAGATGTGTCATATAAGACAAAATAAGACCACGATGAATTTTAAATCAGATACGAGTGGTCTTAGCAGTATTTACTGCCATATTCTCAAATAACACCAAACAATGGATGTTCTGATGAACTGGACACGTACTTTACACTCGAGGTACGGAAAATGGCTGTGGCGGAATTGGATTCCTCATCAATCGAAAGCTGAAGGACAGTGTAGTAACATTTGAAAGTACATCTGACCGACTAGCCCAATGCGTCATTCAGCTGAATAAAAAATTTAAGCTTCAAATCGTCCAAGTTTATGCACCAACTATAAGCCATAGGAGTTGAGGAAATTGAGGAATTTTATGATGATGTGTCCCAGCTTTTATACAAGGAGAAATGTAGATACAAAATCCTGATGGGTGATTTTAATGCCAGAACTGGAACAACAAGAACTGACGAAAATGCAACTGGCCATATGGAACTGGTGAGCGAGACAATAGAGGTAACAGATTGGTTGATTTTGTTGAAGGACAAGAACTATATATTATGAATTCATTCTATAAGAAAAATATCACCAGGAAATGGACATGGAAAAGTCTATCTGGGCTCACAAGTGAAACTGACTACATCATGACCAACGATAAAACAATATTTTGCAATTGTACTGTCCTTAACAATGTTAATGTTGGCAGTGACCACTGAATGATACGAGCAAAAGTTAGGATTAAATGTCAAAGAGAACGAAAAAGAATGGTAAGATCAAAGAAGGGCAAAGTAGATTCTGAGAAACTGCTGGAGAAAGGAAGAGATTTTGAGATTGCTTTGTCAAACCAGTTTGCTGTGTTACAAGATCCGGAGGAAATGGAACTATCAGTTCAGTATGAAGAAATCGTCAACAATGTGCTTCAAACGATTGCTTCAATAGTACCAGAAGAAAAATGTCTCAAACAGACAAAAATTTCCAGTGAGACCATTGACTTAATGAAGAAACGGCGGGCAATGAGAAATGTAGGCAGTCCTTTTGGCAGGATCGAGTACACTCGACCCTGCCGAGCTCTGCAAAACTATAAGAAAACGTATCAGAGAGGACACGCGCCGATTCAACATGCAGCTAGTGCAAAAAACCCTGGAAGAAAACAAAAATAAATTAACAAGGCTAAACAGAAGCTGAGAAAAAAAGAACGCAAATATATGCCTTAAGGCGTGAGGATGGCACAGTATGCAGGGCGCATACGCAAATGTTAGAGGTTGTCAGAAATTTTTTTTCCCAGTTACATGAAGATCGGAACCAATCAAAGACAAAAATATCCACGCAAGAACAAATGCCAGATATAATAGTAGAGGAAGTAACAAATGCTATAGAATCAAAGAACAAAAAGTACCTGACTTATGGAAAAATGTAGAAGTGATCTTTTTACATAAAAAAGGAGCACAGGAAGATTTAAAGAACTACCGTCCAATAAGCCTCCTATCAGTAATGAACAAAGTTTTCACTAAGATAATTTCTAAAAGAATATTAAAAAAAACTGAATGACGCACAACCAAGAAAACAAGCAGGATTCGGAACTGCATTCAGTACAATGGATCACATCCAGGTTGTACAGCAGGCCGTAGAAAGGCACAACGAATACACCATGCCACTGTGCTTCGCTTTTATCGACTACGAAAAAGCATTTGACTCCATCTCAAAGCATGCAATAATGGATGCACTGCTTAGCCAAGGGGTAGATAAAGCATATGTAAACCTATTAGGATCGATATATGATGGAGCTACAGCCACAATTCACCTTGATGATCTTGAAGTGGGAATTAATGTAGAACGAGGTGTACGGCAGGGTGACGCAATATCACCTATTCTTTTCTAGGCTAGCCTTGAACAAGTGTTCCGTAATCTGGGTTGGGAATAGAATGGTGTAAAGATCAATGGTGCAAACTTAAACTATCTTAGATTTGCAGATGGTATCGTTTTCCTTTCACAAGATCCAGAGGAGCTGCAAAGACGCATACAAGAACTGCAAAGGGCTGGCGAACTGTTCGGCGTGAAAATAAACCTGAAAAAGAGTCAGGTTATGTTCTATAACTTCGCTCAGGACACTAGAATTTTTGTTTTAAGAAGGGATTTGGAGATTGTAGATAGCTTTATATATCTTGGGCAGAGGACTTCAATGGAAGGGGATACCGCCAGGGAGGCGGAACGGCGTGTTAAATGTGGCTGGCAGGCATTTGGCAGGCTCAACATTGTGTTTAAGAGCAGACTCCCACTTTGCTTGAAAAGAAAAGTCTTCGATCAGTGCGTTCTACCCGTTATGACATACCGAAGTGAAACCTGGACATTCACATCGCAATCAATTCAAAGACTTCAGGTAGCACAGAGGGGAATGGAAATATCTATACTTAGCATTACAAGACGAGACAGAAAATCCTGCGCATGGGAACAAACGAAAGTCTCTGACATCATTGGGAGAGTAAAGCAATTGAAATGGAGATGGGCAGGGCACATAGCGAGGCGATGGAATGACAAATGGACCAAGGCAATCCTGGAGTGGATACCGCTTGATCGCAAAGGTCCGCGAAGAAGATGATGACATCGCTAAGTATATTGGACCTATTACTACTTATACATTTATTTTACCATTTTTGATATTCACTTATGAAAAAAGAAATTAATCTCGCATATTTTCCATACAGTTTCGCCACTGTCAAGTACCAGATCGAAAAGAACTTGGTGCTTTAAAAGTAATAAGGTCATTTTCGACTTGTTCAAGGGATCTGAAGCGACAATCGACCAGGTGTTGCAGGGGTCGGAAGAGAAGAAAATCCGAAAAGTCTGGCGAAAAGTCTGGAGTGCGAACAAATCTCCCTACTCAACACGGTAATCGTTTTCGGAAACTCTTTTGATGTATGTGGCTTGCGCTAAAAACCAAACCAACACATAACTGAAGGCCCTCGGTCTTATGGCTGGGACCTCGGGGTGTAAATCCGTAAAAATGCGATAAACTAAATTACTACACCATGGATGACCTTCACATGCACTCCCTTATGCATGACTCTTATTCACATGTATTCAATTAATTAGGACAAAATCGATACCAGTCTCGTTCTAACGTAATCCAGGACACAACAAATTTTCAGTTTCGGATTGCTGGAAGATCTTCTTACAAGTACTCTTCGAAACTACATTATCTTCCGAAGCGGCATGTATATACTGAATGTCCACAGCATTTTTCTTTTTTAGTCGAAAAGCCAAAAAAAAACATGCAACTGATATTGATACAAAATACAACTGATTTTTCAGGTTACTTTTTTGAGAGGGTTCTTGTATTAGAACTCTTTCTGAAGCTTAGAGATGGCGTTTTCTGAAACTGAGATATGTAATTGAACTATACTCAAAATTTGAAAAGTATTCACCACCTAGCTTTTTAGAAAAGTGATATTTTCAAACCATTCTTATACAAAGTCTCTTATGGTACAATGATTTTCCCCACGGATTTTTCTATTTTTTTTCACTATTAATTTTCCAACTTTACAGAATAAAAAGTATCTTATGATTAAGTTTAATATTTGCAGAACGTTATTATATTATATATGAATAATATTGGCTTACCGATACAATTATTTAAATAATTGAAGTTAAACTTTTTTTGTTCAACTTTTGATTACTGATAACGAAATACTCGACAAAAGGTCATCATCATCAATCCGTATTAATCCACTACAGGATGAAGGCCTCTTCAGCATACTTCCAACTCTCGCGGTCCTAAGCTCTCCTCTGCCATTCGAGTCCAATATACTTAATAATGTCATCAGTACCATCGTATTTTTGGTCGTCTCCGTGGACGTTTGCGATTAAGCGGTATCCAGTCCAGGACCGCCCTGGTCCATCTGTCATCCCATCGCCTCGCTATATGACCTGCACATCTCCACTTCAATTGCTTTATTCTTAAAATGATGTCACTCACTTTCCTTTGTTCTCTGATCCATGTGCAGGTCTTTCTGTTCCGTCTAGTAATGCCAAGCATACATCTTTCCATTCCCTTCTGTGCTACTCGAAGTTTTTGAACTGACTCTGATATGAGTGTCCAGGCCTCACTTCCGTGAGGCCTTCCATGTCATAACGGGCAGAACACACTGATCAAAAACTTTTCTTTTCAGGCAAAGTGGTAGTTTGCTCTTAAACTAGTGTTTAAGAGCAAACTAGCAGATCTGTTGAGCCTGCCAAATGCCTGCCAGCCACATTTAGCGCGTTGTTCCACCTCCCGGACGGTATCCCCTTCCATTGAAACCTTCTGCCCAAGATATATATAGTGATCCACAACTTCCAAATCCGTTCCTAAAATAGAAATTCTTTTGTCCTCGTCAAATTTATTGAACATTGACTCTTCATCTGGTTTATTTTTAAGCCAAATGGTTCTCCAGCCCTTTGCAGCTCTTGTACGTGTCTTTGCAGAAGAACGATATCATCAGGGAATCTAAGATGATTTAAGTATGCATCATTCATCCTTATTCCATCCTGTTCCTAATCCAGATCACAGAACACATCTTCCAGGCAGGCTGAGAAAAGAATAGGCGATATTGCGTCACCCTGCCGTACGCCCCGCTCTACATTTATTCCAACCTCAAGATTGTTAAGGTGGACTGTCGCTTTGGCTTGATCATATATCGATCCTAGTAGATTTACATAAGCTTTCTCTACACCTTAACTAAGCAATACATTTATTATGGCCCGCTTTGAGATTGAATCAAATACCTTTTCATAATCGATAAAAGCCAAGCACAGTGGCATAGTGTATTCGTTGTGTCTTTCTATGACCTGCTGTAGGACCTGGATGTGATCCATTGTACTGAATCCACTTCTGAATCCTGCTTGCTCCCTTGGTTGGGCCCCATTAAGTATTCTTAGCATTCTTTTGGATATTATCTTGATGAAAACTTTGTACACCACTGATAGAAGGCTTATTGGACGGTAGTTCTTTAAATCTTCTCGTGCTCCTTTCTATATCATCTTCCATATGCGCTATTGCCACATCTTTTTGTCGAACCATGTGGATTAATAACGAAGTCAATTCGTTACTTTTTATAAATAAATAATAATATATTAATAATAATTTGTTTTAGTATTATAAATAATAATTCCGAATTTCTGTAACTATTTTAAGTTTTAGGAAAACAGATAACAATTATAATAATGTTGACTCATCCCTTATAGTTCTTTAAACAGTTTATAATAATTTCACAAAAGCGGCTGCATTTTTGAAGGGTAACGGGGGCCGAATACAATATTATTCTTTTTTTGGCGATTTATTACCTAAGATTATTTTTAGGCGATTAAAGGTAATATCCTTATCTTAACAAGCACAATCTGTATGAGTCTTATCGATACAAATAAAATATAAAATATTTCGATCGTATTGGACTTTTATTGGCTTAATATAATGCTTTCAAACTGTTTCGGTCTGGTCGTTATACTTCTCGAACAATATCACTTAGATTAGATTTATATAGATAATAAAAAACGTTCTATAGATTGCAGTTTCTTGCGAGTGTACGTTACCCAGTATTATGCTGGTCGAGTTACGTTATTACGTAGGGTGTTCCAAATTATCAGCTCAATGTTCGTGATGTATTAGGTATAGATATATATTATGTATTAGGTTCTCAATTTAATACGTTCTGTCTTTTTTATGAAAAAGTTTTACACATTTAATCTTTGAAATAATCTCCCTCACTTTTGTCACCTTCGTCACCGCCCCGCAGACGTTTCATATATATTATTATTAGGTGCGTGTAGACCAGGTTGGATCACGCAAAGCATCCTGACTCATTTTCGAGTGCTCTTTCTGATCCTCCACACCTCTCTCGTCCTTTCTCCGTGAATTCTCCTTCTCTCCTCCGTCCACTTTGTTCCTGATCTCCTCAAAACTTCGCTCTCTGATGCAACGTTCCACATATGTATTTTGGGTCTGTACGTTCTTCTATCCTCAATCTGTGTCGGACCCATTTGTGCCTTTATCAGATCAGCTCTGACTTGTGCGATCCATGGTATTGTTGACTTGACTCCATGTATGTACGTAAGAATTCTGTTGGTGAGTCTTGTCGGTGCGAGTCTACTGATATGTCCATAGGACTACATTGGACAT
The DNA here is from genome assembly GCA_031761425.1 of Cosmopolites sordidus. Taxonomy (NCBI): domain Eukaryota; kingdom Metazoa; phylum Arthropoda; class Insecta; order Coleoptera; family Curculionidae; genus Cosmopolites; species Cosmopolites sordidus. Next base: position 633,794 of record JARFXV010000008.1, read on the forward strand.
TCTCCCTGTGGTCTTTCTAGAATGTAGTCTGTATCCTTCCTCTGTCAGTTTTGGGCCGAGGATTTTCGTCATAATTTTGCGTCCTTCTTTTAGTATGTTTTCTATGCCGCTTTTAGTATGGAGTGTAAGTGTCTCGCCTGTGTATAGTGCCTCTGTTTGATTACTGTGTTGTAGTGTCTTATATTTGCGTGTGTGGATAGGCATTTCTTATTGTAGATATTGTGTGTCTTGCCGTATGCCCTCTTCATCTTCTGCAATCGAGTCTTCTGTGCTATCTTCTCTCTACTCCTGTGGATTCGAGGATCTCACCCAGGTATTTGAAGTGAGTGACCCTATTTATTTTGCCGTATTTGGTGTTCAAATTTTGGACATTTAATTTTGAGCAGAAGAATTCGGTTTTTTGAAAGGATATTTGTAGGCCAACTTTCTCTGCATATTCCATGAGGACTTCGATCTGTTTGTTGCCCTTTTTTTCATTGTCTGCGAGTATGGCTAGGTCGTCTGCGAAGGCCAAGCATGATATTTCTATGTTGTTTTTGGTTCGTCCGAGGCGTACTGGTTTCCAGTGTCCTTGATTTTTTAGTTCCATTTCCCATTCTCTTATGATTTTATGATTTTTTATATTTTTGATTTTATTTTTATTGATTGATTTTTTAGTTCCTTTTCCCATTCCCTTATGACTTTGTCCAGGACGAGGTTGAAGAGGAGTGGGGATAAGGGAGGGAAGGGAGGATCAGGAAGGGTTCAGAAATTTCTGGCATAAATTTCACTTTAGAGATTGTGTCGGTCAGTGTCTGCTTGATCAATCGTAGTGTTTTTTTGGGGTCGAGTCCTTGTTCTTCTAGGATGTTGAACAGAGATTTTCGGTCAATGCAGTCGTATGTTTTCTTGAAGTCAACGAACGTGCAGATGATTGGGACGTTCCTGATAGCTTTGTATTTCAGTACTGTTTTTAAGTTAAACATTTGTTCACTGACCTGAGTGACCAGGGCGAAAGCCTGCCTGGTACTCGCTAATTTTGTGTTCTAATTGTTCCTGTGTTCTGTGGAGAAGGCATGCTGAGAAGATTTTGTAAGTGACTTGTAGTAAGGAGTACTGTAGTTGTTCACATATGTTCTGTCTCCTTTCTTGTGCAGCGGGTGTATAAGAGCACATTTCAATTCATCTCGTAATTTTTCTGTTTTCCAGATGTTCGAGATAATTTGCGTGAGTTCCCACAGTGAGTTTGGTCCGAGGTTTTTCAATAGTTCCGCGGTGATACCATCTTCACCGGCTGTCCTGTTATTCTTCAGTTTTTGTATGTGCCTGTGAATCTCTTCCTGTGTTAGTGGTGGTGATTCTGAGTGGGTATAGATACAATTTTCGTTGGGGAATCTTCTGTCGCGTTCGGGGCAATTGAGGAGATTAGAGAAATAGTGTGCCAGCTCCTGACAATTCTTCTGATTGTTTAGCGCTAATCTCCCATTCGGCTTTCTAAAGCAAATATTTTGTGGTGTGTACCCACGGATTCCTTTTGCGAAAGTCCTATAAAAGTCTCTCGTGTTATAATTGCGGAAATTCTCCTCTATAGAGTCTAGTTTTCCTTCATGTACTTCCTCTTAGTTTGTCTAATAACTTTGGCCGTCTGTTTTCTAGTCTCGTTAAAAAGCTGTTGACTTTCTGGGGATTTTTTACTGTTGTACTCCTAAAATGCTCGTTTGCGTCGCTGCAATGCACTTTCGCATTCCGAGTCCCACCACGGATGTTTTCTGTTCTTTTTCAGTGGCATCAGTTCCTGTGTTTTTGTGTAATTTTTGTGTGGATTTTTTCCCATGTATCTGCCTGTTCCTTTTCCCATTCCTCTGTTATGTTGGATTCCTTGATCCTGTTCGTGTCGAATTTCTGTAGGTGTGCTTTCTTCTGACGAATTGTCCTTGGGGTGAATTTTACTTTGATTCGTGTTAGGTAGTGGTCTGAATCGATGTTTGCGCCCCTGCGGAGTTGAACATCGTTTCATATATATATATATATATATATATATATATATATATATATATATATATATATATATATGTATATATATATATATATATATATATATATATATATATATATATATATATATATATATATATATATATATATGAAAAACAGAAATTTTTTTCATCCGTACTTCCACGAACCACTGCTCGTCTCAAATCAGTCGCCGCCACCACGTCGAGACAAGTACCTCCCAGGACCGGTTTCTGGCCTCACGGCCGTCGTCAGCTGGGCTCGAGCCCAACGCAGGGAAACAGCTGAATCGAAACGAACTATATATATATACGAAAACGAAATATATATATATATATTTTTGTATAATTTTCGATATATATATATATATATATATATATATATATATATATATATATATATATATATATATATATATATATATATATATATATATATATATATATATATATATATATATATATATATATATATATATATATGATTGTGCGTTCTGTTTCACGATTGGAAAAACATGTATTATGTTTCTTCCGGGAGTACATCTGGTTGTCGAGTTGGTTCCTGTCGGGAGCTTGCAGACGTTTCACCAAAATCTCATTTGGAAGGCATAAGTTTCGTCTGTTGATGGTTAGACTCATCAGGGTACCGACATATGCTCTCTCATCAAGAATAGGGAGTCCCTCTCCACAATCAAACAACCCACATTTTCGCCGACTTCTCGTCGGATGGCTTATGCATGCAGTTTTATGCCCCAAACGTCAACATACGAAACATGTGATCTCCAATGTGAGGGATGGGTAGGGCTTCCTCCTGGTCAAGTAACTAACCAATGCTCATTATGGCGGAGACGTAGGTTGCTGTGTATTGTACATGAGATTGTGGAACCCAACGGTCGAGTGTGTATAACTCCTGACTACTGTTGTCTCATTGGACGCAGTCCAAAACTCCCTCTCTCTCTCTCTCTCTCTCTCTCTCTCTCTCTCTCTCTCTCTATATATATATATATATATATATATATATATATATATATATATACCAGGTGTCCCATTAAGGATGGATCGCGGCGCGGATCTTGAAAACTATTTATCCCATAGCTTTGGGGAAAAAAATTGTACTAAAAATGATCTTGAGAAATTCACCAAAAATGTTTTTAAGCTTCTAAAACGACCGCAAGAGGGCGTGACGAGGTAAATATTTCTAAAAATAATTTTTTTTGTGTTTTTCAAGTGTTAACCGAGAAGAAAAACTCTCAGTGATAATTAGCAAACTGCCTCCTACAACTTTGTTTTATGACATTTTGTCGTAACTTCGCGAATAAAGAAGTGGGGGGAGTTTTACCTATTTAGATAAAAAGTCATCTAATGTCCGTGTGCCTTAACCGATTTTCCTCAATTTGGATTCATTTAAAAGGCAATTGCTGGGACAATCAGATAATCTGGGAGATAAATTATTTGGTTTATAAATGAAACCGCGAGGTGGCGTTACATTCAACAATAGTTTTTTTGAAGTTTTGTTCATATATATGTTTATATATATATATATATATATATATATATATATATATATATATATATATATATATATAAACTGTTTATATATATATATATATATATATATGTATATATATATATATATATATATATATATATATATATATATATATATATATATATGTATATATATATATATATATATATATATATATATATATATATATATATATATATATATATATATATATATATATATATATATTATATATATGTATATATATATATATATATATATATATATATATATATATATATATATATATATATATATATGTGAAGCGTCTATCAACCAGGTAAAGTTGTAAAGATCGGAACAGATAAAAATCCAAAGGGTCCAAAGTCTGGACAATAATTCAGGTGTTATAAAATTAGTCCAAGTCGGTCATCATTTCCAGAGCCCGTTTTTTTTGCTGTATTTGATAGTGGACTGACGTGAACTAAAACAACCTGTTAACAACCAGGAATGACCGTTTGGCCAGATTGGAGCAACCCATAATGTACAAAGCGCCTACTCTAATTTTCGGCTATGAGTTTACAGATGACACAACCACTCTTGTGGATGTGCTATCAGTCTTTTTATCAAACGTACGACGCAAACGATGGTCTTGCTGTAGTTTTTGGACAAGATGGATCTTGTAAGGCACTAGATCTAGATCAGCGACCCCTATCGAAAGTTTGGATATATTTAAAAAAAAAACACCCGTTATATATGGTCACCTATATTAGAAAGAAATAAAAAGAAGATTTTATTTCGTATCAGTCACATTTTCCTTTGGACAAACTGTTTATTTTAACTTGACAGTCATCATTTTTTTCTCTTTTACTTACCAACAGATTTTTTTATAATCTTCTGAAAACTGTAATCCATTCTAAACTTTCCTGTAAAAATAAAAGTTAAGAGCTCAAACTCGAACTCAGCTTTATCATCCAGTCAGGAGAATCCTCGTCCACAGCGTAAAATTTTAGTCAGCTCTTCGCGATAACGCCTGAATATTTAACACCGTCTTTCCTTCCGATATTAAAGACCATAAACTCTTTTTATATCCCGAGCAGAAAAATAAATACAACTCGCCTCGTACGCATTCTAAACAAATCGGTTTATTTCCCGCGAAAATGGCCTAATCATTTTCCGTGTTGCTCTTTGGCTTTCGCAGAGAAAAACGCCTATTTTTCTCAACGTCGACATTATAGATTTAAACTTTCAAAACAGCTCGAGAGAGAGTAACATAATGGAGTGCCGAATATGCAAAAAAAGCATATATGCATGAAAAAATATACAACGATAATATGAGACTTAGACAATTTCATATCCATAAGTGATATTAACCTATGTCCCAAAAATAAACGGAAGGGTTATGTTTTAATTTAAGAGTCAACATTCCTTGGTAATCTGTGCAAATTTCGTGATTTTTTAGTATGTCCGAACTTACGATAGGGGTCGCGTAACTTGTTATTCGACTATTTGGAAAATTTGATCTGAAGGAGATGTGGTTTTTAACAGGATGGCTCCACATGTCATACAGCCAACGCAACAACCGACTTATTGAGAAAACAATTTGGTGGGAAAACTATTTCGAGAATCGGACCTGTTAATTGACCAGCAAGGTCATGGGACTTAACGCCGTTAAATTATTTTCTTTGGGGTTATGTTAAATCTTACTATTACTTATTAAATCAAACTATTGACGATTTGGAAGTTAACATAACTCGGACAACTGCGGACATAAGACCCCGGTTGCTTGAAAAGGTGATCGAAAATTGCACCGACAGAATGCGTCAGAACTAGCCGTGGCGCGAAATTGTTTTCAAACATTAACGCGAATGGCTGTTTTACCTTTCAAGCGTGCGGACGAGTTTAATTGTTCCAATCGTTCGAATTAAAGTAGTGATAAAAAGTGGTAGTGATAAGAAACGATACTAGCCCGGTGCCGTGCTGGAATTCTATCAAAAACGATTCAGTATAAAACTTAAATCTACTTACAAGGGCTTGTTCAAGCGTGGTGGGCGGCGGCGGTCATCTGCCATCATTACAACGCTACAGGGTCACAACTTAGCTTATCAACCGGCCTCTGGCGTGAAAACTAATGCTAATGCATCAGCAATGAGTGAAATAGACTTTGCAATGACTAGTCAGGAAGAAGTTGATGAATACTTAACTAAAGAAAAAAAATTGGAACGTGAGATTGAAACAAGAGCGTTCGAAAAAGCTAAAAAACTTCATGAAGAATTCTTAAATGAATTTCATAAAACCTCTGAATGGAAAGAAGTAAAGAGTCGCAAAACTAAGAGAAGTTCGCCGGAGATTATAAGAAACGTTAAACAAAAATTAATCACAGACTACAAGCATATAAACCCAAATAATCAATTCCAAGTATTAGAAAATGTCCCAGATGACTTTGATACAAATAAACAAGAAACTAGTACGAGTTTAACGCCAAAAATTAAACCTCCCCCTATTTTTTTATCAGGAATTGTAAAGGCTGATTTACTAGTTAAAACTTTATACAGCTATGAAGGATTGAAGGATAAATATTCCCTTAAATTAGTAAATGATGAAATCAAATTAATAACCGAAAATGAAGCAGCTTATAAAGTAGCATGTCAAATCCTGAAAGAAAAGGACGTAAAGCATCATACATACATGCCAAGAGATAAACGTTTTCAAGTTGTTATTAAACGGCTTCATTACACCATGAATATTGACCTGCTCAAAGAAGAAATCTCTATAATCTCTAAAGTAAAAATTGAAACTGTAAGACAAAAAAGACAGATACCGCAATGCGGCAGATGCTTGAAATGAGGACACACTCGAAACTATTGCACCCGACAGCAGAAATTCAATAAATATGGAGGTCTACATAGTAGCAAAAACTGCACAATAAGTGAACGAAAAGATCTTCGGTGTGTATCCTCGTCATTTATAAGGGTTCTAAAATTTATAAAGAACTTCAACAAAGAAACTTTCCCTCTCTTAGACCTAAAATCCAACAAGGCTAACAAAACAATAATATCCAATTGATGATAATAAAGTGAGAGAAGGTACTTCATTTGCTTCAGTCACTAATGGACTCAAATCGTCTAATAGTAACTTTGATGTTGCAGCTGCAAACCCTAATCAATCGGAAGAAACGATTAACAGACTAGAGAAATTAGTCGAGCAAATGGTGCAACGAATGGATACAATGATGAATGTTGTGTCTAAATTGCTTGATAAACTCAATTAACGTTCATGCATTTAAAAATAGCCCTTTGGAACGCTAATGGCCTAGTTAACCATGGCCCCGAAATATCAGTTTTCCTTAGAGAACATTGACGTGATGTTGATCTCTGAATGGCATTATACCAATCGAAGCAATTTAAAAATTCAAAACTATATAATATATAACACTCAACATCCGAATGGTACAGCAAGGTGGTAGTGCAATAATAATTCAAAAAACAATTAAACATCATGAAGCACTCAAGTTCCAGACAGCACATATTCAGGTAACTAATGTCGTAATCGAAGTTAATAGAGATCCAATAACTTTATCTGCCCTTTATTGTCCTCCACGTCACAATTTGAAAGAAGAGTACTTTTCCATATTAGGCAGTAGATTCCTGGCTGGTGGTGATTACAATGCCAAACACCTCAGATGAGGATCAAGGCTAATAACTACTAAAGGTCCAGACCTCATAAAATATATCGACAAAAATAATCTAAATACTTTGTCTATTGGTAGGCCCACATACTGGCCTAGTGATAGGAAGAAACTACCAGACACTATTGACTTCTGTATTATTAAAGGTATTCCTACTAGCAATTGTCAAATAGAACAAAGCTTCGATCTTTCTTCGGATCAGCTCCAACAATAGTAACAGTCAGTTCAAACATCATCAATGTAAAAAAACCAGCCGTACTCACTAATAAAAAAACGAACTGGGATTTGTTTAAACACTTGATTGATGAAAGAATACATACTGATATCCTGTTAAAATCTCCTGAAAACATAGACAAGGCTGTAGAAGATCTAATTATTACAATAAAACAAGCCGCCTGCGATATAACTCCTGAAATGAGTAGTCAAATCCAGAAGCAGAATTGCTCTGTAATAGCAAAACATGCAATTGCCAAAAAACGAAGACTACGCAAAAGGTGGATGCCAATTAGAGCCCCAGTAGACAAGACAAGATTTAACAGATCAGTGAAAGAGGTAAAAAAATTACTCAGTAATGAAAAAAATGAGGCAATTCAAAATTAACTTGAAGGTCTTACTCCCACTGAAGCTACTGATTACTCTCTGTGGAAAGCTACAGTAAAAATCAATAAAACACAAGAGAGCATACCACCAATCAGAAAACAGAAGGTGAGAACAGATGCTGATAAGGCTGAAACTTTTGCAATACATCTAGCTAATGTTTTTCAGCCATTTCCAATGAAAACTTTAGGAAAAGAAGAGGAAGAAATAACTTCATACCTTGAAACACCATTCCAAATGACACTTCCCATTAAAGCCATCAAAATTAGTGAAGTTAAGGCTATGATTCACAGAAACCTCTACCCAAAGAAAAGTCCAGGATTTGACCTTATAACTGGGCAAGTCGTTAAAGAATTACCGGAAAAAGCATTAGTGGTCCTTACACAAATTTATAATGCAATACTTAGAGTCGGCCATTTTCCATCACAGTGGAAAGTACGACAAATCATATCGATTCCAAAACCTGGTAAACCGACATTACACTTTTGCCAGTCTTATCAAAGCTTTTTGAGAAATTGTTCTTAAAGAGGCTGAAGCCAGTGCTTGATGAACTAAATATCATTTCAGAACACCAATTCGGATTTCGCGAAAGACACGCAACAATCGAACAAGTGCACAGAGTAGTGAAAGTTATTCATAACGCCTTTGAAGATAAAAAGAACTGCTCGGCTGCATTCTTGGATATTACACAAGACTTCGATAGAGTGTGGCATTCAGGCTTACTATACAAACTTAAATCAAAATTTCCTACACCATACTATCAGGTACTGTTATCATACTTGACGAACAGATCCTTCGCTGTCAAATATAAAGGAGAAATAACTAACATATATCCGATAAAACCAGGAGTACCTCAAGGTAGTGTCTTGGGTCCCATACTTTTTCAAATCTTCACTGCTGACCTACCAACTACGCCAAACCCGTTTATAGCCACCTTTGCAGATGATACCACAGTTATGGCAATAAGCTGGGTACCAAGATATCCATCTGAGAAGCTTCAGGAAGCTCTTGATGAAATAGAAGAATGGATAAAAAAATGGCGTTTAAAAATCAATGATGCAAAATCTCATCAAGTCACTTTTACCTTAAGGAAGGAGTCATGCCCGAGTGTAACACTTAATGGACATCAACTCCCCCAGGCAAACTGTGCAAAATATCTTGGAATGAGACTTGACTGAAGACTAAACTGGAAAAAACACAAATTTTGTGAACAACTTGGCTTAAAAGCATCCAAATACTACTGGTTAATAGGTAGAAAATCCAAATTATCGTTGGTTAATAAGTTAACCATCTACAAAGTGATCCTCAAACCCGTATGGAGTTATGGTATACAACTGTAGGGAACCGCGAGTGTATCCAACATAGAAATACTTCAAAGATTCTAGTCCAAAACCCTGAGAATAATTACTGATGCTCCTTGGTTCGTAACAAATCAAACTTTACCCCGTGATCTAAAAATAAAGTCTGTGCTAGAAGAAGCCAAGTGCGCGAGTGCGAAGTATCTATCGCGACTTGAAGTGCACCCCAACTCTCTTGCTGTCAGACTCCTGGATAATAGCCAAAAGCTTCAGAGACTGAAACGCTGTGATCCTTTAGAGATAAACATTACAAAATTTGTGTGACCATAGTTTCGTAAAACAACTATACATTCTCAAACACTACTTTAAAACCAAGATTTTACTGCTGTTTATCTATTCTATGTACCTAATTTTATACTCTTATTGGGGTTAATTTTTTACTATATTTTAAATAGTTCGGAGATCCGTCTGATCGTTCAATAGCTGTCTAGATGGATCTTTATTATATTTATAAATTTCACTAGCTTCTAAAATAGCTCACTCTTTGAGGAAACTTAATTTGCAAATAGCGTTTAAAACCACCCAGTCAACCAGTAAATGAATTTTTAATGCCAACGATAAAACATCAGATAATACAAAATCTGGAGTTTATATGTTAAGTTGCAACGAGTGCAGTAGCTGCTATGTTGGACAAACCGGCAGAAATTTTCAGACCAAATACAGAGAACATAAATCTGCATACATAGAAAGAAACAACACTCTAATTTTGCGAACCATTTCATAGAGACCGGACATATATTTCCCGAGATTACAAATTTGAAGATTTTACATACAGCGCCCAAAAGCAAAAAGTTTTCGATGGAGAAAATTTAGAAATAATCGACGGATTCTAATGGAACATCAGCCCATTAGGGTGCTTAGAATTGAATTTTTTAGAAGAATACGCCAGCACCGGGAAGAACCTCGCCCCATAATATACGGGGTGTTAGGTAAACATGCGGCAAAAATTAAAGGGTTTATTCGTTGACTTATTCTAAGCATATTTTGTTGTATGATGATTTTTGAAAAACCCCTTTGTTTCGAAGATACAGGGTGGACAAAATTTACGACATTAATAACATTTGATTATCAAAAAGTACACGTAAAGTTGCTCAATCTACAATCAATGTTCAAAATGACTTCTTCCAGCCTTGATACAAGCATTCAATCTTCTCGTCATTGACTGCTGAACTCTTCCAAACACACCAGCGTCGTTTCTAATTGAGTTACACCCAGCAATTATCTGATTTCGCAAATCATCCAAATTCTTTAATGGAGTAGCGTAAACTAATGAGTTCAGATATCTCCAGAAGAAATAATCCAGGGGGTTTAAGTCCGGGGATCGAGCAGGCCATGCGTGTGGCCCACTTCGACCAATCCAGCGATATCCGTATGTTGCTGTTAAAAAATCACGAGCAACCAAACTGAAATGTGGTGGTGCACCATCGTGCATAAACCACATTTCATGCCTTATTGCCAATGGTACATCTTCCAGAACCTCACGCACCGTTGCTTCCAAAAAGTTGCGATACACCTCACCAGTAAGTCTTTGTGATAGAAATACCGGTCCATTTAGATAGTCACCTACAACTCCAACCCAAACATTCAACGAGAACTGATGTTGAAAACTATCTCGCATACCTCATGCGGATTTTCATCTGCCCACACATGGTTATTATAAAAATTCCTTATTTCGTTTATTGCAAAAGTGGCTTCATCGGTGAAAAGAATTTGTGTCAGGAATAGAGGGATGCGAAGTAAAGTTTGCAATATCCATTGACATAATGCAATAAGTAGAAGAAAATCAACAGGTAGTAGTGCCTGAACGCGCTGAATGTGGTATGGATACAACAAATTGTCCTTAAGAATTTTCCAAACTGTCCAGTGACTCACATTTAAAGTATTTGCAATTGTGCCGTTCTTACAGTCAGTGATCTTCCTGATCCTTCAGTTCGTTTCAATGTGCCTGTTTCACGAAGACATCGATGAATGTTTTCGAAGATTTTTCGGTAGGGAACATTACGGGCTGGAAATCGTTCACTGTACAATCACCTAGCTTGTAATACATTGCCATCAGCAAGTCCATACATGAAATGCATGTCAGTCATCTCGGCGTTTGTATACATTATGATAGAGGGTTTCACTCACTATTTAAGACACGTCAAACAGCCAAACGTCACTCAATGTATGTAAACAAATGCGACCGATGAAATCCACTTACTAGATAAAACAGCTGTTCCAAGTGATCGAGATCGAGATCGAAAAAAAAAATTTTTGTACTTGATAAACTCATTGTCGTATACCCTACTTTTATTTACATTAATGATTTCAACAAATAATATAGTCGTCGCAAATTTTGTTCGCACTGTATCTTCGAAATAAAGGGGTTTTTCAAAAATCATCATAGGACAAAATATTCTTAGAATAGGACAATGAATAACCCCTTGCATTTTTGCCGCATGTTTACCTAACACCCTGTATATGGACGAGACGTACATTCACTCATCACACACCTACGAAAAGGATGGAGCGATGAAACTTTAGAAGGCTTACAAAAACCAATAGGAAAAGAAATGCGTCTGATCTTAGTACATGCGGGTGGTGACAAATCATAACAAATAACCAGTTCTGACGAAGCTACATTGTTATCGAAACAGGAGCAGATTAGATCATTTCCTGATGATGCTAACATGGCTAGCGAAACGTGCGTCGAGAAGTTAAAAAGAAAGTGATTTGGTGTTTAGTGGTAAATCTCTTCAAGTTTAGTGTTTCTCACCAAAGGTTCCAATAGAAGAATTAAAATACTAAATAAACTCAATTAAGTTAACAGCCGACGACCTTGTCACACGAAAATCATAGTTTTTCCGGAAGACCGTTGTGTCGTAAATTTATAGAGAAATGGCACCGTAAACTTTTCATAAGCTACAACGATACAGTATAAAACTCTTTTTAAACTGTTAATAAACGGCGGTAAAGTTCCAGCTTTGTTTCAGCGAGCTTGTACTTGTTTTGTAGCCTCACAATCTCCAAACAATTTTGTACCAGTTTTAAAAGTTGGGATTCCGAAAAATTTTTAGTTAAAAAATATTACTGACATAGCAGACATTGGGAGTTTACTTTTTTGGTTCAAACCGTGGCACATAAATCGATCGATTTTTTCTGACTAAACTTTATTTTAGTCTCCCCCTCAATAATTTCCTCCTTTATATCTCCTACTCTAAAACATCCCACTCTATAACCTCTCAATTTATGACCTACAAATTATATTATGCCTCGTTCTATAATTTTTCAGTTTATAATCTTCCATTCTATATTCCCGCACTTCATAATCCGTCACTTTATAATCTCCTACTCTATAATCTTCCACTCTATAATCTCCCTTTCTATAACCTCCTACTATATAATCTCCCACTCTATATCTAAAAAAACACAGTGAGATTGTTGTAATTTATATTTAAGGAAAATAATTCAACTATTGCAATTCAATGTGAATTTAGGCGAAAATAATCGTAAGTTTCAAGAATTTGGGACAGTTGGGGTGGGGCCCCGAATCAAAGCCCCAAGAACACTGCGGAGGAGTCTCTACACAGAAACCACAGAAACGTCGATTCAATGACGAAGTGGACAACCGCAAATTTCTCCATGCAGTTTACACCTTGTTTACATTTTGTTCTAATATAACACTTTCGTTCAAGAATTTGTATTTCTATCCCATCAATATTGCACCCATAACGCTGCTTTCGAAATTTCTTTTACATCCTCTTTATTTTCCAGATTTGCCCTTGAGTGATTACCCTTACCTCGCAGTGTTACGAAGTGTTATTATGAAAGCAAGTGGTATTTCTGGATACATATCATAATAGCATCATGGTATATATAAAAATTATTGAATTAAACCTATAAAATATACTTTTCCATGCATTGTAACGTTTGGGTGTTCACCCCCTTTACATCTATACCATCATCATCCTTCGTATTTGTCCAATTCCGATCTCCGGCGGACGTCACTGGTTTTCTGCTTATATCCGTATCCGTAACCCTCCCGTTTTTCCAAGTTTCCTCTCCGGCCTAGCCCCCAAAATAAAGTGAGACGCTACCCTTGGATAAACGGAATACTCGTGGGATATTAATTTTTTCCTACGACAAAACTCTAATTCACTTAGTCTATCCGGATTAGGAAAAATAAATCAGCTTTGGATCTTTTTTTTCTGCTGCGGATTTGTCGACACAGTTGCCACCCTTTTTTTTTTGGTTTTAGCAGTTCGCAAAAGTTTTTTTTCATCTCCTTGTCGATGCCGATAGAACACGTCAAGATCCAGAAATAATTATAGTATAAATATATATCTTTCATTTATACAAGGTGGTCTTTGAAACTGACGTTTTTTAATATATTTATTAATTTTTTACAAAATATTTCATTTATCATCATATCATATTTATGAACACACGTTCGGAATCATTCTAAAAAAGTTGCTTTTACTCTTTCCAATGTTTCTTCAATTAAATCACGTATAGTGGACGTTAGATTCTTCAGTGAACGAAGATTACCGTTTGATTTCAAGTACCTGCAAAAGAAGTTGCTCGATTAGGCAATGTACCTCAAACAACACATTCCTGCTAGTGATTCCTCGTGTAGGACGTTGTGGTTTGATAATTTTCAAACATGGTTACCTAGCGAGCTGTTTTAAGGTTACTGTGGCTGCATCTTCTTCGAAAATTGTGCACTTGCCAATATCATATAACGACTTGGTTTTTAAAATTGTGCAGCGGTCACTAGTGCAATTTACGGAGATTTTCTAAGGCCTAAAATAACTAGTATTGTTCATCGATTACTCCATTTAAATGGAAACGAGCTTCATCGCCCTTAATGATGGTCGTATCACGTTTGAGCAAACCTGAAGCTCAAATCCTTATCCAAAATTCACTTTGCAGTGCTTTTACTAATCCCCAATTCGGAAGAGTGCCGATTGGCAGGGCTAATGGGAATTCTCATCATCATTATCATCTTTAAGTCAATAGTCTTCTTGGAGCTTCGGCTGTTGCAATCTTCTGCTTCCATTTGGCATAGCACTTGACACTGTCCTCCCATCTGAGCCTACGTCTTTCCGGTTTTTTTCTACCGGTTTCTGATTTCTTTCTGCTAGACATTCTATCACCAGTTATTCTGATAAAATGACCTATTCAGCTGAGGCGTCTGAGCTTGATACTGGACTCAACGTCTCCTCCAGACTGGGAATAGAGGGCGTTTGTATACTTTGAGGCTGTAGCGGCGTCTCCAAACTCCATCTTCGTAGACTTCTACAAAAATTCTTCTTAGTAGCTTTCTCTCATTTAGAGTAGATTTGCGTCGGCCATAGTTAGAACACGTGTTTCTGAGGCGTATGTGAGATCCGGCAAAAATCAAAGTCATCATATCATATTTATGAACACACGTTCGGAATCATTCTAAAAAAGTTGCTTTTACTCTTTCCAATGTTTCTTCAATTAAATCACGTATAGTGGACGTTAGATCCTTCAGTGAACGAAGATTACTGTTTGATTTCAAGTACCTCCAAAAGAAGTTGCTCGATTAGGCAATGTACCTCAAACAACACGTTCCTGCTAGTGATTCCTCCTGTAGGACGTTGTGGTTTGATAATTTTCAAACATGGTTACCTAGCGAGCTGTTTTAAGGTTACTGTGGCTGCATCTTCTTCGAAAATTGTGCACTTGCCAATATCATATAACGACTTGGTTTTTAAAATTGTGCCGCGGTCACTAGTGCAATTTACGGAGATTTTCTAAGTCCTAAAATCACTAGTATTGTTCATCGATTACTCCATTTAAATGGAAACGAGCTTCATCGCCCTTAATGATGGTCGTATCACGTTTGAGCAAACCTGAAGCTCAAATCCTTATCCAAAATACACTTTGCAGTGCTTTTACTAATCCCCAATTCGGAAGGGTGCCGATTGGCAGGGCTAATGGGAATTCTCATCATCATTATCATCTTTAAGTCAATAGTCTTCTTGGTGCTTCGGCTGTTGCAATCTTCTGCTTCCATTTGGCATAGCACTTGACACTGTCCTCCCATCTGAGCCTACGTCTTTCCGGTTTTTTTCTACCGGTTTCTGATTTCTTTCTGCTAGACATTCTATCACCAGTTATTCTGATAAAATGACCTATTCAGCTGAGGCGTCTGAGCTTGATACTGGACTCAACGTCTCCTCCAGACTGGGAATAGAGGGCGTTTGTATACTTTGTGGCTGTAGCGGCGTCTCCAAACTCCATCTTCGTAGACTTCTACAAAAATTCTTCTTAGTAGCTTTCTCTCATTTAGAGTAGATTTGCGTCGGCCATAGTTAGAACACGTGTTTCTGAGGCGTATGTGAGATCCGGCAAAAATCAAAGTCATCATATCATATTTATGAACACACGTTCGGAATCATTCTAAAAAAGTTGCTTTTACTCTTTCCAATGTTTCTTCAATTAAATCACGTATAGTGGACGTTAGATCCTTCAGTGAACGAAGATTACCGTTTGATTTCAAGTACCTCCAAAAGAAGTTGCTCGATTAGGCAATGTACCTCAAACAACACGTTCCTGCTAGTGATTCCTCCTGTAGGACGTTGTGGTTTGATAATTTTCAAACATGGTTACCTAGCGAGCTGTTTTAAGGTTACTGTGGCTGCATCTTCTTCGAAAATTGTGCACTTGCCAATATCATATAACGACTTGGTTTTTAAAATTGTGCCGCGGTCACTAGTGCAATTTACGGAGATTTTCTAAGTCCTAAAATCACTAGTATTGTTCATCGATTACTCCATTTAAATGGAAACGAGCTTCATCGCCCTTAATGATGGTCGTATCACGTTTGAGCAAACCTGAAGCTCAAATCCTTATCCAAAATTCACTTTGCAGTGCTTTTACTAATCCCCAATTCGGAAGAGTGCCGATTGGCAGGGCTAATGGGAATTCTCATCATCATTATCATCTTTAAGTCAATAGTCTTCTTGGAGCTTCGGCTGTTGCAATCTTCTGCTTCCATTTGGCATAGCACTTGACACTGTCCTCCCATCTGAGCCTACGCCTTTCCGGTTTTTTTCTACCGGTTTCTGATTTCTTTCTGCTAGACATTCTATCACCAGTTATTCTGATAAAATGACCTATTCAGCTGAGGCGTCTGAGCTTGATACTGGACACAACGTCTCCTCCAGAGTGGGCATAGAGGGCGTTTGTATACTTTGTGGCTGTAGCGGCATCTCCAAACTCCATCTTCGTAGGCTTCTACAAAAATTCTTCTTAGTAGCTTTCTCTCATTTAGAGTAGATTTGCGTCGGCCATAGTTAGAACACGTGTTTCTGAGGTGTATGTGAGATCCGGCAAAAATCAAAGTTTTGTACACTCGGATTTTCCTACTGCGGGTCAAGTTCCGTATTTTCAAGTTTTTACACAAGTCGAACTAACATTCGTTGTTTTTAGAGCTGATTGTAGATCCTAGGTAGGTACTGACGAGAGGCTTCGAAGTTCTTGTTGTCTACTGAGAAGTTTTGGAAGAATTCTCATCATGGGGCCTCATAAATTGTTGATCGTTGAATTGATTCAACAAATGACAGACGTCATGGCAATTACCAATGTATTTAATACGACGACAAAAATTCAATCACTTCTTTATTTCAGGCATGTAAACAACGTCGAGGCAACTCAATTAACTTAAAAGCCGACGACTTTGTCGCGAGAAAAATCATAGCTTTCCCTGAAACACGGACCATCGTAAATTTATAGAAAAATGGCACCGTAAACTTTTCATACGCGACAACCATCCAGAATAAAACTCTTTTTAAACTGTTAACAAATGGCGGTAAAGTTTTAGCCTTGTTTCAGGAAGATTACATTTTTCTTTAGTCCACCCCCTCTAACAATTGTGTACTATATTTAAACGTTAACACACTGAATACTTTAGAATAAAAAACTTGAAATAATGTATACTAAAACGTTCGGTTTTGTAATTAAATTATGTAACATAAAATAATAGTAATTATACAGGGTGTTTGGTGCATTGTTTGCCCAATTAAAAGTCTCTTGCTATCTCCTCAGGGTTTAATGAAAATAAAAATTACATGCAAGCGACCTCTAGTTTTTTTATGGACTCGCAAAGTTTTTGGAAGAAGTAAAAATAAATTTAAAGCTCAACTTTATATTGCATATAAAAAAAAACTAAAAAGTATCATGTTCTTCGAATTCTTTAAAAAGTCTAATCTCTGGTTTATCCTCTTTCTATCGGTATAAACTCATAAAAACGTTTTACTGCCTTCACTAATTTGCTAACTTTGTGAATTGGGATATGGAGGATAAAATTGGAAATCATGCAATTGCACCACATTACTTACCTGATCCTCACAATGGGGATAATTACCTTGAGTTCCTGCCAAAAGTCTTACCCGAATTGTTAGCTGAGGTTCCAATATTTATACAGGAGTATTGTGTTCTAAAATGATGGTTGTCCTGCACACTATAGCTTAACAGTCAGGGAGTATTAAATAATGTTTTCCCAAATTCATGGATTGGGGGAGATGGTCCTATTCCATGGCCTCCAAGGTCCCCAGACCTATCCCCGTTGGATTTTTACATCTGGGGATGGGCAAAACAACTTCAACGTCACAGAAGTTGAAACCAGAGAAGATTTATTCCAACGCATAGAGCCGGCTTTCGTCATAATTAAAAAAGATATTCTTTTACGTACTATTACAGTAGAAATGAGGTGAAGATTGCGCAAGGAGGTCAACAATTCGAGCAAGATTTGTGATTAATTAAAACATTGACTATTAAGATTTTATTGGTAGTTCAAGTCCAAGGAACGTTAGTACCCTATGTAAGAAAGAGATAGTAGCCAGGCTTCACTGAGCAAGAGTGAGATAGCATTTTCTACCTACTTAGCGTATGTTATTTACGCAAATAATTAATATCGAATATAGGTCAAATGCACCAGATAAGACAGATGCACCAAACACCCTGTAAATGAAATTTTTCCTATTAAATAAATAATTTTCGGGCTTTTTCTAGCTGTGGATCTGCCCTTATTGTCGCGAGCTTTTCTTCGGATTTAGGAGTTTTTAATTTTTACGAATACTCTTCAAGGATGAGGATATAAGACTCGTTTGCCGGATACTGTAATACAGGGTGGCGCACAGAAAACGCATGTTTTTTTATCTAAGCATAACATTGTTTATGTTCAAGATCATTTTATTTTGTAATTACAGCTAAATTAAAGTCAAGTGTCGCTCTTCTTCGCAGTCGCAGATCTGCAATCTCTATTGAAACTTATGCATCACTCTCAACATCATTTCTTCTGGTAATCTTGTGATTTCTTGACGAATAGAAATTTTCAGTTTCTGTCGTGCAATTTCAAGTCGTCATGCAGAATGCGTAGTAACGATCGGCGGCATATATCCAGAGCTGAAGCTTGGCGGTTAGTGGAACGCGTACGTCGAGAAGTTAAAAAAAAAGTGATTTGGTGTTTAGTTGGTAATCTCTTCGGGCTTTCAACTTTGCTTAAAACTTTATACATAAATTTAAAGAATGATGAAGAAGACTAAACTCTAATAGAATGAAAAACTTAAATTAAAAGAAAAATAAATAAAGGATTGAAGAATTGCAGGTATGGCGGAACAGGAGAATGTCTGGAAATAAAGGATTGAAGAATTGCAGGTATGGCGGAGCAGGAGAATGTCTGGAATCAAACGACTGAAGGATAGAAGGATTCAATGAATGGGAATGGAGGAATGAAGGAGTAAAATAATAAAGAAACAAATGAACGGATGAATGAAGCATTGGAGAAATGAAGGAATTAAGGACCGAAGGAATAATGGAACGAAGGAACGAAGGAAGGAAGGAAAACTAAACACTAAAAGAAAGCAAAACTTAAACTAAAAGAAAAAAAACGAAAGAATTGAAGAATTGCAGGTATAGCACAATAGAAGAATGTCTGGAATCAAACGACTGAAGGATAGAAGGATTCAATGAATGGAAATGGAGGAATGAAGAAATAAAATAATAAAGAAACAAAGGAACCGATGAATGAAGAATTGAAGAAGTGAAGGAACTATGGAACGATTGAACAAAGGAACGAGGGAATAAAGGAACGAAGGAAGGAAGGAAGGAACGAAGGAACACAAGAATGAACAAATAAAGGAATGAAGGAATGAAGGAATGAAGGACCGAAGAAACAAAGGAACGAAGGAACAAAGAAACGATGGAATGAAAGAACGAAGGAAGAAACGAGGGAACGAAATAATAAAAGAACGAAGGAAGGAAAGAAGGAAGGAAGGAAGGAAGGAAGGAAGGAAGGAAGGCAGGAAGGCAGGAAGGCAGGCAGGAAGGAAGGAAGGAAGGAAGAAAGGAAGGAAGGAAGGAAGGAAGGAAGGAAGGAAGGAAGGAAGGGAGAAAGAAAGAAAGGAAGGAAGGAAGGAAGGAACGAAGAAGCAAAGGAACGAAGACACAAAGGAACGAAGATACAAAGGAACGAAGATACAAAGGAATGAAGACACAAAGGAACGAAGAAACAAAGGAACGAAGAAACAAAGGAACGAAGGAATAAAGAAACAAAGGAACAAAGAAACGAAGGAATGAAAGAACGAAGGAACGAAAGAACGAAGGAACAAAATAACAAAGGAACGAAAGAAAAAAGTAATGAAAGAACGAAGGAACGAAAGAATGAAAGAACGAAGGAACGAAAGAATGAAGGAACGAAGGAACGAAGGAATGAAGGAGGGGAGGAGCGATGGAACGAAGAAATTAAGGAGCGACGGAACGAAGGAGTGGTGGAGCGGAGGAACGAAGGGATAAAGAAATTAAGGAGCGGAGGAACGAAAGAATGAAAAAAAAGAATAAAGAAATGACAAAGAGAATTAAGACAAATTAAAGTTAATTAAAGGATTAAGACCTGATAGGATTGAAAAATCAAGGAATGAAGTGAGGATATAAACGAATCGTCTAGTTAATTATACAGGGTGTAAAGGAACTACATTTCGTAAATTTAGCCAACGCTTCTTCACATAATTTGAAAAAAAAGTTCCTTTTAACAAGAGTAATAACCTAAGGGTTTCCGTACTTAAAAACTTAAGAGCACCCACGTGGAGCATCGTGATAAAGCGCCTATTCCATTCAGTTGCCTTTCTGAATTATTAATATAATGTTTGAAGAATTTACCCTTTATGAGATTACCACCCGCCATCAAGATGGCATGTTGCCATGGCTCGGCCTTGACGGTTGGTTGACGCTATGGTGTCGGCTGAATGGAAACGGATAGGGCACCCACGTTACCTTCTGGGTTAAACCACTTATTCGATTCAGTTGCCTAATGCTTGGTTAATGTAATGCGTCACGGTTTATAATTTTTTATCTCCTGATGATTATAACTTAGTTAGGGAAACATACGTTGAGAAGTTCAAAAAAAGTGATTTGGTGTTTGGTTGGAAATCTCGTCATGCTTAGTAAACTCAATTAAGTTAAAATTCGATAATCTGACGGTCAGAAAAATCCTGGCTTTCCGTTACTAGTAACACGAACTGTCGTAAATTTATAGAAAAAATGGCACCGTAAAGTTTTCATAAGCGACAACGGGCCGGTATAAAACTCTCTTGAAACTGTTAACAAATGGCGGTAAACTTTCAGCTTTGTTTCAGTATGTTTGTATTTTGTTACGACCGACGACCTTCTCCATACAGAATTTTACTAAAAAATATTACTTTGGTAACTTTTCATCTTTGGATCATTTAAAATGACATATTTTGTATCAGTTGCATTTATTTGTTCAGGAAATTTTTCTTGCCACGAATCGATTGTCTGAGATGTGTGAAAGAAAACATTGTTTATAACCATATTTATTAGTTCACCACTAACAATAAAAAAAAATAAGTCATATCACTTCTTCAGCGCAAAAACGGCAACAAACAGCCACTTTCTGAGGATGGAGAGGTTCTCAATCATTTGAGGATCGACTCAATTGCTACAGTTACGTTTGTTCATAAATTCATTAAGGTAGAAGTGCGCTTGGTTGGAAAATATTATGTTTTATCCAAACTTGAGGTTGCCTTCCAAGTGTTCTAGAGCCTAAGTGGTGTATCGTGTATTTTTCCATGGTGTAGTGACACAATATATTGAACTCAGCAGTCTATGAATGTCATTTACATTTCAAATAGTGTTGTCCTTATTACGTTTCAAAGTTCTGACACTCTTATTGGAAAACTCTTTACTTCAACTTTGCTTCAAGCTTTGTACTTAAAATTATAGAATGATAAAGAAAACTAAACACTAAAAGAAAGAAAAAGGAAAGAAAAGGAAAAGGAAAGAAAAAAATAGGAGACTGTCTGGAATCAAACGACTGAAAAACAGAAGGATTAAATGAATGGAAAGGGAATGGAGGAATGAAGGAATGAAGGAATAAAATAATAAAGAAACGAAGGAACGGACGAATTAAGCATTGAAGGAATGAATAGAACGAGGAAACGAAGGGACGAAGGAGCGAAGATACGATTGGAACAAAAGAACGAATGAATAGAGAAAGGAAGGAACGAAAGAACGAATGAACGAAGGAACGAAAGGATGGAGGAACAAAGAAACAAAAGAAATGAAGAAATGAAGGAATGAAGGGACAAAAGAATGAACAAAGAAGAATAAGGAAATGACAAAGAGAATTATGATTAATTGAAGTAAACATGAAGGATTAAAAGATTGAAAGATTGAGGCATTATAGTCTCAAAAAGTTTCTTTTAACAAGAGTAAAAACCTAAAGGCTTCTGCGAAAAAAAATTGCAAGGTTTTTAAATCGCTAATTGAAAAGCTATGTTAAGAGTTGTCATAGTTATTTTAAGCAAATATGGTTAAAGGCATACTTGATAAATAATAAATGGAATAAACTAGAAATAAACTAATGAACATTGCAAAAACAATTTTTTGAAAATTAAAAATTAGCCACACATCAGCCAAATAATCGAAGTAACAATGTACTATTGTAGTTCTAAGAAGTATCCCCTAATTGAGATGATTACCTCCAATTTACTCGTATTTATTCATATCAAATTAGAAATGTACCAGGAGTTTTTTCGAACACGTTCAAGACAGTTTAGAATCACAACTTAGTTTTATTATTAGTTATTAGTTTTAGTTAGTTATTAGTTTTAAAAAATTTAGCCTAATTAAATTTTCTTGCAATTATTAGCTTGAAGCAGTACATTTATTCGCAAAAAGTGACGTAATATATTGAGACAATGTCCCGAGTGCCTTAAATTTAATTAGCAATATGAATGGCGTGATTAATTAATTTGCGTAGTGTTTCAGTTGAATCCCGAATCGGTCCCGTTCGATAGTTTGTTTAAATAGTTTTAAATTAATCGGAAAGTAAGATTGATGGGACTCGAAACGGGGACCCCCCTGATGCCAACTTTGATATATAGTTGTTAAAGTGTTTAACATCGGGCCATAGTTATGCCAACGGTATGTACCGGGATTTCGATTAAGTTTTATTCGGGTAACGGTTGCCGTTATGGCCCTCGCTTGATTTATGGCCATTCATCTTGTTTAATACGCTTCGCTGTTGCGATGTCTTGTCGTTTCTAATCACCTTCAGTATTTGCAGTAACAAATTGATAGTAAACTTACCAGGTGTGGCGGTCAATAATTCTTATTTTTTTTAAGAGATGACGCTGGGAGCAAGGTTCGGTTCACAGTCTAATCTTTTATGTCAGTTTGTTGCAACGACAGTACTCTTCAAACCACCATTGACGTTAAACGACTTCGAGTTAGCGTTATATTTTTATCGTGTGGTAAACATGTCGAATTTCAAATGTATTTTGTTCGTCGTTTTAAGATATTTCGTTGCCCTTTGGAAAAATGTTAATTGCGCCAATAAATCTCAATACAAATATTTCTAGTTTCTTAAAAGGCGCCAGAGCTGAAGTGGTTTACTTCTGAATAATTTTGGTAAAAATAAAATATAGTTAAATTATGATTAAATAATAATAATAATAATAATTATTATTATTATGTATGACTAAAACATTGTTTATTGGTTTGTGTATTTCGAATTTATTAGTACAATAAAAATAAACAAATAAATAAATAAATTTATCTATTAGTACAATAAAAATTGTAACTTAAATTTAATTATCCATTTAATTCGGTTTCGCTCTCACTGTCACTTTGATCTATATTAATAATAAGTGTTTATACATTATTTATAAATTATGCATAAGAATCTACTATTTTAACAACATCGTTAATCAAATTTGTCCAACTTTCTTTGGGAATACTATCTACAACTTTCCTAATTAATTAGGAAGCACTTGAACTTAGAGTCGGAGAAATGTTTTCTGCTCTAACATTCGATTTTTACCTGATGCCACATATGCTCAATTGGAATAAAAACATATTAATACGGGGAATTCCTTTTTAATGTTAAATGTCTTTAATATTTCTAGATTATAATTTTTATATGTATTCTCAACTATCATTGTCCATAACAATTACGCATTCCTTAGGGACATTGGACAAAAGGGTATTTATAAACCAATCTTCAAAAAGTTCTACTGTGGTGTCGTCATGGTAGTCCAAACATGTTTAATATTTTTGGAGGACAACCGTTCACAATTTGGAACCCATCCATCCTTGGAACCAGCATGTAAAATCTAATTATTTTTCCCTTATTCGCTGGGGCTTTGGTTTGGTATTTTCTACCCGTGTATCGAACAATGTTTCATCAAAGTAGATAATGGGATGATTTTTGAATCTGTATTTTTTTTATAGAGTTTAAGTAGTCAAACCGCCATTGTCGCAATCGTTGTGATTCCATTAATATGTCTTTTATTAATGGTCCGATATGCAAAACCCATTTGAGATAATATTCTCCGGAGACTAGTTCTGCTGCAAAGAATGTTGGTTTCATCTTTCCTTAGTCGATGTTGCAATGAATACAATGCAGGCACCGTTTGCCCTTCATACATAGCATAAATTTTGCTTCGAATTAAGTCTTGGTCGCTTTGGTTAACATATTTGCTTTTACGAGAACCACTATGGACTTTTTTGGCTTCGTCACAATATCTTTAACCGTAGACAATCGAGTTTTCGTTAATGAATTTCGTTTTTGCTGCGGCTGCATTTACATTAAGCCCCCTATTTAATAAAGAAACATACACATTTTTAACAATTTTCTTAGGAATAACTAACTAACAAAAATTGGTTTGGAATAACAAAACATCCGATCGAAATTATAGAACTGCATTGTTTAAGAAAAGAATGCACACTACACTAACATATTTCGAAACTACTAAACCAGGTATAATATTAATTATATCTATTTACCTGTTATTTTATTAGGCGCGGTCCTGTTTACGTTTCTTGCAACTTTGCCGGGTTTTGTTACGGCAGGGGTTGTTAAGAGTTTATTGCAACCAATCGGTCAACGATATATTTTGAAACGCACTATACTTACTGCTTTTCTGTTTCAATCAACAGAAAAGGGCGATTGAAAGTCGTCGTATACTTGTGGAAATTTATGGTGACAATGTTCCATCGCAAGACGCTTCGGGGCGTTGATTTAAATTATTCAAAAATAGAGAATTGGACTTGAAAGACTAAGAACGCCAAGATCAACTGAAAAAATTTGAAGATGCCGAACTGGAAGCATTGTTGAAAGAAGACAATATGCAAACCGACCAATAAATAGCAGAGAGGTTCAATCTTATTCGCCGATCCATTTGTCATCGTCTACATGTCATGGAAAAGATCCAGAAGGCAGAAAAATGGGTAGCACACCAGATGAACGACAGACAGATGCAAAAGCGAAATCGGTGTGCGAAGTTTTGCTTGATCTTCCAGGTTAAAATCTCCGCCCGTGAAGCGACCAAACCACCTGTCGACCGTGCTCTCTCCAACACAAATTTCTGCGTAGACGGCGCAAATCTTGTTTTTTATGGGACTGATGACGAAATTCTGTTCACAAGTAAGCCAATTAAAGTAAACAATCGACCAGAAGCGGCGTGGATTAGCCAACAGAAATTACATTTATTATTTTTCCTTTATTTGGATTTTTCGCCACTATCTAAAACTCAAAAAATATCAAAAATACCTGTTTTTATGTAAATAAATAATCACTGGGTAAAAACAAAAAACCAAACGGAGACAAATTTCTCAGTGATTCTTTTTTTGTAATAAATTTACCTAACGAACAAAATTTTAAAGATATAAAAATGTTATACAAATTTTACAAACTTTTAACGTTAACGTTTTGGAGGGTCCCCTCCCCTCGTTTTTAAAACTAAACTAAAAAATAAATTAATTTAATTTGTAATATATAAAGTAACGAGTGAAAGTAAATATATTTTTTTTGTGTATGTCAACGATACTTACATTGTTACATTGTTGTCAATGTAGGAAGAAAAATATATGAACACGCCACAATCATTCAGACATTACTTAGAAATGACATTGTTTTCCATCGAGATAAAGGCAAACTACACATGTCCTTTGACTTTACGGTCACACAATTTAACTTTGTGTCATTTAATACAAAGTTGATTGGGATCTTTTGTTCCATCCACTGTACTCTATCAACTATATCTATTTAGATCGCTTTAAAACAGCTTGGATGATTAAAATCTTACTTTCCTTGAAAACGTGAAAAATCATCTGGATCCGTTCTTTAGCCAGAAGTCTCAGAAACCCTATGATCGTAGAATTGGGGGGGTGGGGGTTGGGTTGGGGTGGAAAGCGGCCATAGGGCAGAACGGTTCATTAAATTTACTTTTTACACATAAAATGTTTCTCAGTTTTTCAATTTTCTTTATTCGCTTGTTTTTTCTGCTGCACCCTGTATTTATAATTGACAATTTTACTATATTAGGGACCATAGATCGTGACCATCCACGTAGTTATATAGAAGAATGTATATTTCCATCAAAAACTAAGCGAGCGAAATAGGTATAGGTATAATTCTTTATTTAGACAACGTATTTTTGCGGAATATATGGCCCAAGAGAGGCAGTACCTATTCTCACGGCTGCCGTTTTTACTCGTGCCTGATGTATTTACTGCCGGAAAATTCAAAATAAATAAATTTGTTTTTCGCGAGCTACATACGAGCCTTAAATTTAATTTCGTTTGCCACAGAACGCGCTAAGTTATTTTTGTTACGCAGTTACTTTTCGAAAATTTCAATTTACGCCCATGGAGTCCCTATTTCCGTGATAAAATCCAAAGGCTTTAAATTAATGTACTGAACGTAAATATCTCTTAAATATAATGCATTTTAAATATTTATCGTATAGGAACAAAAAAATGTAACATCAATTATTTTTTAACCAATATTAAAATGCGACTAGAATATAACCGGAGTGCAGTGTTATCAGCTGTTTGAATATATTTAGTACGGACACCAGGAGCTCGGAGGACTTACCAGGTGTGGCGGTTAATGATTCTTAATTTTTTCTTAAAAAAAAAAAACAGGTTTAATTTGGGAGAAAGGTAAAAAATGGTTTATTCAAGGTATGCGCAGGTATATCACAGGCTGCACATCCCTCACACACACATTTGTGTATGCCCTCCAAAAAAAAAACTTTCATTTGAAAGGTCTCAATCATTATTAGTCAATACTCGGAGGGAGTCTGCTCCTTCGTTTATAACAGTAAAATATTGGGCGATAAAGTTAAATGAGACCGTATGAGCTGTCAAGACCAACGTCGTTGTGGCAGACCAAATGAGGTGACCGAGCCAGAAATTATAAATAAAATCCGCAAAATGGTATTGGATGAACGTCGCAAAACCGTCTATGTAGTAGACATATACGTGCTTCAAAAAAGATATATGGAGCTAAGTAACTAAAATTATCGTCAGTCAAATCGCATATATTTATATATATATATATATATATATATATATATATATATATATATATATATATATATATATATATATATATATATATATATACGGCTGCTTCAATAGCACCAGAGGAAAAATGTCTCAAACAAACAAAAATCTCCAGTGAGACCATTGATTTAATGAAGAAACGGCGAGCAACGAGAAATGCAGGTAGTCCTTTTGGCAGGGTCGAGTACACTGAGCTCTGCAAAACTATAAGAAAACGTATCAGAGAGGACACGCGCCGATTCAATATGCAGCTAGTGCAAAAAACCCTGGAAGAAAACAAAGGAATTAACAAAGCTAAACAGAAGCTGAGAAACAAAAGAACGCAAATATATGCTTTAAAGCGTGAGGATGGCACAGTGTGCAGGACGCGTACCCAAATGTTAGAGATTGTCAGAAGGTTTTATTCCCAGTTATATGAAGATCAGAGCCAGTCAGGGACAGCAATACCCACGGAAGAACAATATATAATACCAGATATCCTAGTGGAGGAAGTAACAAATGCTATAGAATTGATGAAGAACGGCAAGGCTCCAGGAAAGGATAGTGTAACTGTCGAAATGCTAAAAGCTGGTGGTCGGACGTTACATAAAACACTGGCAAAATTATACTCAAAATGCCTCAAAGAACAAAAAGTACCTGACTTATGGAAAAATGCAGAAGTGATCCTTTTACATAAAAAAGGAGCACAGGAAGATTTAAAGAACTACCGTCCAATAAGCCTCCTATCAGTGATGTACAAAGTTTTCACTAAGATAATTTCTAAAAGAATATTAAAAAAACTGAATGACGCACAACCAAGAGAACAAGCAGGATTCAGAAGTGGATTCAGTTCAATGGATCACATCCAGGTTGTACAGCAGGTCATAGAAAGGCACAACGAATACACCATGCCACTGTGCTTGGCTTTTATCGACTACGAAAAAGCATTTGATTCCATCTCAAAGCATGCGATAATGGATGCACTGCTTAGCCAAGGTGTAGAGAGAGCCTATGTAAACCTATTAGAATCGATATATGATGGAGCTACAGACACAATTCACCTTGATGATCTTGAAGTGGGAATTAATATAGAACGAGGTGTACGGCAGGGTGACGCAATATCGCCTATTCTTTTCTCGGCTGGCCTTGAAGAAGTATTCCGTAAACTGGATTGGGAACAGGATGGGGTAAAGATCAATGGTGCAAACTTAAACCATCTTAGATTTGCAGATGATATTATTCTCATTTCACAAGACCCAGAGGAGCTGCAAAGACGCATATAAGAACTGCAAAGGGCTGGCGAACCATTTGGCTTGAAAATAAACCTGAAAAAGAGTCAGGTTATGTTCAATAACTTCGCTCAGGACAGAAGAATTTCAGTTTTAGGAAGGGATTTAGAGATTGTGGACAGCTTTGTATATCTTGGGCAGAGGATTTCCAGAGGATTTCAAACCCCCCCGAAATAAGCCAAATATTACCTAATATTATACCGAAAAAATACGAGGAGTGAAGAGTTAAAGAAATTAATTTAACCATTTCATTTAAAGTTAAGAACTTTATAAATATGTCGTAATTTTTCCGTTGAATATATAGGTATTAAATTTCATGTAAGTATATTTTTGTTGCTTTATTTACATCAAACTATGTCACCCCCCCTCCCCCACCCAAAACTAAATCCTGGTTACGCCCGTGTTTGGGAAGATCCATTACTTCCACAACGAAACCGAGCAGGTGTGGGTCAGCGATTTAACTGACGATAATTTTACTTACCTAGCTCAATTTATCTTTTTTTTTCTGTAAAAAATTATTTATTATGTAAAATTTAAGAAAAATTTAAAATTTAAAAAATTCACAGCTGAAAGACTTCCAAACTTGAAATTCGCAGGGTTGTTTGGGGATAGAATGAAGAATATTCTCTGAAGATTTTAAAGCGTTTTGATATATATATATATATATATATATATATATATATATATATATATATATATATATATATATATATATATATATATATATATACACACACAGTGTGTCGCATTTAAGATAAAGACACCTCCACATTTTCGCTATTTGAAGAAATACAATTATGAATTTTTGCACAGACAGATTGATGGGTGACGTTTTTTAAAATGCTCAACTGAAATCTGAACTTTAAATTAAGCCTACTACGAGTTCACAAACAGGGTCAATTCTCGATATTTTGCTTCGCGTTAGATATATCAAAAAAAGTTATTTGAAAAAGTTGTTCGGGATGTTACTCTAATCCCATATAAAAAAGTTTCATTACAAAATTCGCATTTTTAATTTTGTCATTATTTTGGTCTATACACAAAATTATTACAACAGAACCGAAAAATGTATTCGAATAGACGAAGAACTAGTTGAGAGAGATCACATTTGATATTTAATTATTTGTATTATGAAAATTATTGTTATATACTATATACTTTTTCCTAAATTTGATCAATTACCAAAAATTGTTACCCGTTTTGGGGCTTCAAAAAAAGTACCCTTCAAAAAAAAAATTACAATATATATTAATATGGTGAATATTTCCCAGGGCTAATTACTGCTCAGAGAACATGAGATTCTCAGGCGATAAAAGAAAACATTATTCGGTACTTAGACATTTATTATCATCATTTAAAAAAATATCATGGAAGCCAAAGAATAGGAGAGGGATTTTTGGTTATAATCAGAAGCCGGTCGCGTTGGTGCGGCGGTATGAGCGTCTGCTTTGCCGAATCCGCGCTGGAGCGGTAGCTGGTTCGATTCCAGCGCTCGGATGGTTATTTTTCTTTCTTCTGTCCGTTTATCTTTCCTAAATGTTTGTGATTGTTTCTAGGCAAAAGTGTAAAATCCGACTACGAATTACCCCTCAGTCACGCCAGTTAAAGGCTGGGTAAGGCCGGATGCCTTCTGAGAAGTGTTCTGCGTTGGTCACTCGCCAGTCGGTAGGTTTCCTGATAGACTTATGGGCATGCACATAACCAAGGGTTTATAGCCCGAGGGGGGTGCTGGCCTGGGTTTGTCGGAAGCTGATGACCGTGGTTCGGAACCCACGTTAAGCTGTAGGTCCAGTCGCTAAATAGCCTAGTTGCTGATGCGCCTCTAACCCAAACACTTTACTTTTATAATCAGAAATTAACTATGTTAGTAAAATACAGGCACTTTAGTAAAGATGTCTTATAGATAAGAAACAGTAATAAACCTAATATAATATGACTAGTAAGATGATAACTTATCTTTGGTCAGTCAATCCACGAAACTCCCCGATGAGTGTCGCACGGGCCACGTGAGGCGGAACGTTGGTCTGTCTACCCCTTACGGTTTCCGATATCCCGTGGGTCTGCTCCTGTGGGTCGTGAGGACTTCGAGGACACCCAAAGACGTGCGTGGAAAGAAGCCAAAGATTCACCCGGATTAACCACGTGTAGAGGAAAATATGAAATTAGGGATTCAATCCACAACCAAAAAAAACCCTATCTGGGTTAAAAAAGAATTATTCGTCGGACGACAAATAATCGTACGGCCACGAGGGTTCTCTAACTACGATGGTCCAAAATATACCTCGATAGGTTTCGGGGGCAGCTCGCAGTGTGTTAGCAATAAAAATCCAGCAAAGCTGACAAATAAACTCGGCACTATTCCCAAAATATCCCAAACTCCAAAACTCTAATCAGCGGAAATTCTGCACTGGGTCAAGGCCTATTGCTGCACTGTCGACTGCTCTCGAAGGTGGTCGGAAGGAGAAGAGATATGAGAAGACCAAAAATGGTTCCTTCCAAAATCAAGCCCGCGAAGTAATTTTGTAGCTCTCCGCTAGAGTACTGCCAATCAACCAAACTACCAGTACCGGACTGAGATGAATGACAGTGAGTGAAAAGTGTTTTGTAGTGATTCCAGGAAGATAAAGATAAACTAACGAAACATGGTACCGACCCTCTGCCAAAGCCTAATCAAATATGAGCAAGAAAATACGTAATCAACTCTTACAAATTCTCGATACGGTCGCAACAAAGTACGGCCCTGTATCCCGACTTACTACGCAGTACCGGATATGCAAAATAACCACGCACCAGGCTCGACGCAAAATGTACTCCATTTCCTTTTCACTACCTTCGCCAAAATGGCAAAATATGGAAAGTCTAAGTAACTGAAATTCCAACACAATACAACCAAACCTGGTAAGCAAATATAACCGTAACAAATAATAAAATAATTATTCCTTTCTAAGTGCTATTTATTTTACTGAAATATTTGAATACATGACACTATTGACAATATGTCAAGTTTTTACTCACCATGGCACACTAATTATCAAATTAAACAAATAAACTTTTTAATTCCGAACAACTTTTTCTAATAATCTTTTTCGATATCTCTAACGCGAAGCAAAATATTCAGGATTGACCTTGTTTGTGAATTCGTAGTAGGCTGAGTTTAAAGTTCAGGTTTCAGTGGAGTATCTTAAAAAATGTGATCCATCCACCTGTATGACTCTGCAAAAATTCAAATCTGTATTCCGTCAAATATCGGAGATATGGGGGTGTCTTCACCTTTAATGCGACACACTGTATATATATATATATATATATATATATATATATATATATATATATATATATATATATATATATATATATATATATATATATATATATATATATATATATATATATATATATATATATATATATATATATATATATATATATATATATATATAGTGTTACTTTATAAAAAAGTAACCACTACCCCCATATCTACGCTATTGTTTATTTAATTTGCTATTAACTACACCTTCAAGTTTTTATTTCAAATCGTTTCATAATGATTAAGCAATTTTGCGGTTGGGACCACCCTGTATATTCTACTTTATTTCTGACATATAAAGGAACAGAAACAATGGAGGCGATATAAAGGATATCTACATTCGACTGGGTAGGAAAAAATCAAATAAAATTCCATCTGACCCTCGTCTTTTCGCTATAATATTTTCATGTCGACACCCACTTCATATGCTCAGTCCTGATATTACACGCCGGCACATTCCAAAAACAAAGAACATCCATTTTAAATATTGATACCTGCGTCAAAATTCTGGAAAACGTCAAAAACACCTCCTGCCACATAGTCGTCCAAGGGGAAAAAGTACAAACGGTCCGAACGCTAACACGACAGCTCTCAGATGGAAATGCGGTTATTCAACACATTTCAATTGTATTCTATATATGAAAAGGGGTTTTGGATAAGGGGACGAGGAAACTCTTTGACATTGCCTGATACTTTCTTTACAGGAGAAGGTGGGATAAGATAAAGGTACATCTTAAAATAGGTTAATGCATTGTTCAATGTTTTTGTGCCCTATCTCTTATCTAGGCTTGTCTTTTTACCATTCTTAATTGTTTACCTTTCAAAACGCCATTGATGATTAAGAGAGTTCGAGTTCGCCATGTATTTTTTTCGTGTGGTAAACATGTTAAGTCTCGATCCAAATAAAGAGGATTTGAGTTCTTGTTTTCTTGTTCGATCAAAGAAAAAAACGCGAGTGCACGCCGTTTTACTAGGGTAGTCCCAGAAGTACCCAACCTAACAAAGAAAACAATAAATCTGGGAAAAAATATGTTTATTTATATCGTTGACCGATTGGCTGCAACAAACTCTTAACAACCCCTGCCGTAACTAAGCTCGGCAAAGTTGCAAGAAACGTAAACAGGGCCGGGCCTAAAAAAATAACTGAAAAAAATATGAAATTAATTTTATACCTGGTTTAGTAGTTTCGAAATATTTTAGTTTAGTTTGAATTTTTTTCTTAAACAGTGCAGTTTTATAATTTCTATCGTATTTTTTGTATTCCTAAACGTGCTAAAAATGTGGCGTTCTTGGCAAGATAATGATCATTGTGCCTCTGGTAGTGCTAATTTTAAAAGAAAACATTTATCACATGATGTTAAGTCATTAGAGGCTACGATTTTGTAACGATAAAAAGTATTATTATTCTTAATTTCTTAGTATTATTCTTAATTTCTTAAATTTTACATAATAAATTAATACTTATCAATTATTTTTTACAGAAAAAAAGATATATGGACCTAAGTAAGTAAAATTATCGTCAGTCAAATCGCTGATCCAGACCCGCTCTGTTTCGTTCAAAAGTAATGGATCTATCCATATATATGCAGTGTTAGAATTCTTTGGACTGCGTCCAATGAGACAACAGTGCTGAGTGTCATTAGACACCCAACTGCTGGGTTCCACAACCTCATGTGGAACACACAACACCCTGCGTCTCCGTCTAAATGAGTATTTTGTTGATTGCTTGACTGGGGAATGGACCCCACTCATCCCTTCCATTAGAGGGGCACATGTTTCGTCTGTTGATGTTTAGACTCTTCAGGGCACCGACATGTGGATTGACTGTGGATGTTCTCTTTCGCCATCCGACGGGAAGTCGGCGAAAAATATGGGTTGTAGACTGTGGATGGGGTCTACATGTTCTTGACGAGAGAGCACAGCTCTGCAACCCATATTTTTCGCCGACTTCCCGTCGGATGCCCTGAAGAGTTTAAACATCAAGAGACGAAACATGTACCCTCCACTGGAGGATTAGTGGGGTTTATTCCCAGTCAAGCAATCAACAACAAGCTGATATATATATATATATATATATATATATATATATATATATATATATATATATATATATATATATATATATATATATATATATATAAATATTGGAAAAACATATCGAGAGGTTTTTTGTGCAAGGTAGTTCCGTTAATGCACGTATTTTTCTGTTTTCTGCGGTGGTTTAAATTCCGCACGTATATAACAGCAGATCTCCCATTTCTATCAGGGTGACGTCGCACGCGATGCAGGACGATTTTCGGACGGGGCGTTGATGGAAACTGTCGGCCCCTTTTAGGCAAAAGGGTCTCACTTCTCCGAACCAGGCTCGAAATAGAGTAAACAACGCCCAGTTGTCAAGTGTCACGCGGCGTGCGGTGGTGACGAGGGCCTGCGACCGAGACATCGGTTCGACTTTGGGGTTCACAGGTTCTTTCGTCTTTTCATTTCTTCGTTTGGAGTGAGAAAAAATTTCAAATTTAGAACTTGACGCTACCTGGACTTTAAAAGTTAAAATTCACACACATACACACACTTATATATATATATATATATATATATATATATATATATATATATATATATATATATATATATATATATATATATATATATATATATATATATATATATATATATATATATATATATATAGTGTGTATATGAATAAACAGTGTAGTCAAGTTTGAAATTATATTCGACAGATTAGCCCGAAGCGTCATTCAGCTGAATACAAAGTTTAAGCTTCAAATCGTCCAAGCTTATGCACCAACTATAAGCCATAGAGATGAGGAAGTTGATGAATTTTATGACATTACTTTTATGCCAGAATCGGAGAAGCAAGAAGTGGTGAAAATACAACTGGCCTATATGGAAACGGTGAGCGGGACAATAGAGGTGACAGGCTGGTTGACCTTTCTGAAGGACAATAACTCTGTATTCGTTTTACAAGAAAAATATCAACAGAAAATGGACATGGAAATGGAATGGGATGGACAATGGAAAAGTCCATCTGGACTCCCAAGTGAAACTGATTAAATCATGTCAAACGATAAAGCAATATTATGCAATTCTACTGTCCTTAACCATTTTAATGTGGGAAATGACCACCAAATGATACGAGCAACGATTAGGATAAACTGTCGAAAAGAGC
This sequence comes from Cosmopolites sordidus, assembly GCA_031761425.1. Taxonomy (NCBI): domain Eukaryota; kingdom Metazoa; phylum Arthropoda; class Insecta; order Coleoptera; family Curculionidae; genus Cosmopolites; species Cosmopolites sordidus. The sequence goes on from JARFXV010000008.1 coordinate 668,580, forward strand.
GCGAAAGAATGATAAGATCAAAAAGGGGCAAAGTGAAAGGGGCTTCTGGGAAGCTGCTAGAGAGGAGCAGAAATTTTGAAATTGCTTTGTCGAATCTCTGTGCTGTGTTACAAGACCCGGAGGAGATGGAAATTACAGACCAATATAAAGTGGATTGAAACCAGTGTATTGAAACGGGTTGATGATATGATATGATATGATATGATATCTAGAGATATTCGTCCCCTATCGGTATTAACAAAAATCTTTATCGTGGAACGGAACGAGCAAGATATAGATTTCGCTGCGCTCGTATACTGTCACAATTTTTATTTACGCCAGAAAAGAGGAAACAAAATGGATAAAGATATTATTCGGTAACCGTGAGATTATTCCTGTGTAATAATAGAGCAGATTTATGTTCGTAAGAGTTCTAACGACAGCAACATTATTAGAACAAGATATATTTAAAATGCTGGTTTGTATTTTAATGACATTTTAATATTGGTTTGTTTTAATTAGATTTGTCAATGTGGACAAAACTTTGGGATTAGTAATATTATTACTGCTATCCCTAATAATATTAAATTGTTTTTAATGTGTGTGAAATATTTTTCTCTTTTTCTACCCCACTAAAAACGTTTCTCAGAATGTTTTCAATTTTTTTTTACCCAATCGAAAAAAGGTATAAATTTTTCACAAAAATTGCTCTTTTTTTCCAAATACCTATAACTTTTTCAAAAATTGACTAAATGAGCCGTTCAACATTAATTCAAAAGGTAGGGGTTATATTTACAATGGTTATTTATACGGGTTGAAAATAATTAAAAAATTTAATTCATGAAAATGTTAATTAATTATTATGACTTGAACAAAAAAAATACAACGAACCATAGTTTTTACCAGGGACGATTTGTCTTAGGTTTTATAAAGTCTAGTGGTGGCGTTGAATATAGTGTCCCGGCCCCAACGAGAAGAAAAATGATCGCGCCCTGGAAGTACATTAGATCTGGGGCGGGGTCAGGCAGTTTTTTTGCTCGTTGCGGCTCGAAACTTATGCTCGGGGAATTAAGCTGGCGTGGAGTGGTTTGATTTAGGAAAGCCATCGTATGTAGTGTGGGGAGAGGAATTTTTCCATTATCTCAAACATACATTTTTTCTTAACAAAGATTTACATTTACTTCCATGCATACATTTCATTAAATTTGGGTATTACTACGATGTAATAAAAATAATTGCGTTTTTAGGTACTTTTTTTTAGGTTCTCCGTTGCCTATAAAATTCGGTTTGACGTTTTTTTTAGTGTTCTTGTTTTAGAATGAGTTAAAAATTCAGGAATTTTTGAAAATGCAGAGGGGTTCACTTACAAGTAACTTTCAGACTGGAAGAATATTTAATGTTAGAGTTAAATCCTTCCTAGCGTACAGGATCTTTATATGCATCCAGAAAAAAAATCCAGCTAGTGCAAAAACTTAATCTTCATGATTTCCAGGTGGGATAGAATTCAGCTGCACCTTTTCAAAGCTTGTAGATAAGGTAATAATAATAATAATAATAATTTATTAAATCCTCGAGACAATACAAATATGCATGGATCAAGTCAAAACAAGAGCATGCACATTGCCACAATTCTGTGCATACAAAGAATATATAACATTTAAACTTACATATAAATATTTTATTCTTGATAAGGTATATAATTTAATAATTTAATAAAGTATTTATTCAATCCCCACAACAATAAAAATATTCATGATTAAGTCGGATTGACAGAATTGACAGAATGTTCAGTGATACGACCTCAGAAATAATACATGAAATGATAATATTGCACAAATAAACATTGTATACATAAATAAGTATTGAATCTAATTATTGATACGACATATATTCTTCTAAACTATAAAAACTTTGACTTATAAGAAATTCGCGGACTAATTTTTTAAATTCGTTGTCATTCTGAATATGTTTAAATCGTTGTGGCAACTTATTATACAGCTTCACACCCCTATAAGTTCCTCAGAGCCTCGTGTGTCATAGTGATGAAAATCACTATTTTTTACGAATGCTACAAAATTTTGTTTAACAAAGATGATCCAAAATCCATAATATCCAGATCTCCAAAATATATAGTGATGGTAGAGTCAAAATCCTGCATTGTTTAAAAATTGGTCGACATGTTGCCAGTAGTGACACCCCACCCATCATTCGAATTATCTTTTTTTGTATTTTGAAAACATGTATCAGATGAGGCGATCCACCCCAAAATATCAAACCGTACCTAGTGCGACTGTACTCTGCATAGTAATATGAAGGCACAATATCCGTGGTACCAACCCGTTTCAACCTATAAACAGCATATGAGACAGCAGCTAATTTCTTGCATAGTTCAGCTATGTGTTCATCCCAGCAAAGTCAATTATCAAGATGAACACCCAGAAATCTAGTACAGGATGTTTGCTGTATAGACTTGCCGTTAATTTTTAGTAAATATGACTCCGTTATAGTGTGTGTTCGAGGAGTAAAAGCAATAAAACTGGTTTTGTCTACGTTAAGGGATAAAGGTGTAGAGTGATTTACAGCGATGATATTTTCTTCGGAACAAAGTTTTTTGCCTTGTTTTTGTTTTAATATCGAGAAGGTTGAAATGAGTTCGGAGTATGTATTAGCTACATATGCACGGAGCTATAATATGCACCATAAAATCATTTAGCACCATGAAGTGCTCTATAAGGTTGGCGTACCTATTTTGATAAGATATTTAGACAATTTGCAAGCGTTGTTTATATGTTAAACATTTATATATATATGAATAACTGAGCATATCCCTTAAATCACGGTTAGGAAACTGACTAAGTCGGGGATTTTTTAAAAATTATTTAATACCAACTCAAGATTGGAGAAACTTGTTTCTACCTATGTTTAATAGAATAGAAAGAGAAAAAGATAGAAAGTAATGACAGTTGTCATCAAGGCGTACTAATTTGTACACAACATTCACAGCACACTTTGTGAATTGCATATTTTTCAGCCATGCACAAGATTTGTAATGGAATATTCGAACGCGAATATCTCGCAAACGGCGTGAGATATCAATATTGACCAAGGGTGACTTTTTTACGTAGAAATTATGTCTCTTCTCTATTTTTAAGTCAAAATATTCGCAGTTTTATAGGGTAAAACAAAAAATAAGCGAGTTAATTCCTCACAAAGTAGGTAGCAAGCGTCCTCTAGGGACTGGGCTCAAACTAGTACCAAATTCGGATTTGTCACTTTTGAAAACCCAACTGCTCCGATTTTGAAAATGATGATATCTTCAACCGTTTTTAAATTATCTCAATTTTTCGATTATTTAGTTTCAGTTTCTCAAAAAATATCAAAAATACCTGTTCTTATTTAAAGAACGAATCACTGGGTAAAAACAAAAACCAAACGGAGACAAATTTCTCAGTGATTCTTTTTTAAAATAAATTTACCTAACGAACAAAATTTTAAAGATATAAAAATGTTATAAAAAATTTTACAAACTTTTAACGTTAACGTTTCAGAGGGTACTCTCCCCCCGTTTTCAAAACTAAACTGAAAAATAAATTATATTAATTTGTAATATATAAAGTAACTAATGAAAGTAAATATATTTTTTTGTATATTTCAACGATACTTACATTGACAACAATAGATTTTCATGACAGTGACATACTACCAAAATATATATATATATATATATATATATATATATATATATATATATATATATATATATATATATATATATATATATATATATATATATATAGGTAATGTTTATTGTGTGATTGATTATTGTACTGATATATATATATATATATATATATATATATATATATATATATATATATATATATATATATATAAAGGAAAAAAATATATGAACACGCCACAATCATTCAGACATTACATAAATTAACTAATGTTATAGGAAGACTGTGGACAAGTGTTTTTTCATAAACAGATTATTCAGAATACTTTTTAATTAAAAACATTTGTATTTTTCATTAACCGAATTTACGTTACTGGGGTACAGAAAATCTACAATTGAATGATAAAAAGCGTCTCTATAGTGAGAAAGTATCTTGTGCAGTTTCTGAACAAAGTATTACTGAGCCTCTCTTTTTTGGAAATGAAGAAGGACGAGCAGAAATCGTACATGCTGAGCATTATAGGCATATCTATGAAAACTTTTTCTTATTAGTTTCAGCAGGATGGTCCATACTGCAAGGGTTACAATAGCGCTTTTGAAGGAATATTTCCATATCGATTCACCTCCAAAAAAAAATAGAGAACTAAGGTAGTCCTCAAAATCTCCGGATCCCAGCGCCTTTTATTTCTTTCTTTGGGGCGAACCTTATTGTTGGCGTTAATAGATCTCAAACACTAGATCCACCCACTAACTCTAACCATGTTAGCATCATTAACCTAGATTGAATAATGTCCTGAAGATGCAAAAATGGTTAGCGTAATGTGCATCGATAAGTTAATAATAAGTAATTTGGTGTTTAGTGGAAAATCTCTTTGAGTTTAGTGTGTCACTCTAAAAGTTCCAGTAGAATTATTGATTGTTATCTTGTTTTAAATGAACGATTATATTATCTTATTAAATAAATGACAATTTATATAACTTCAGCATTTCGACTGGTTTATGTTAAAGCATAAAATATAAAGAAATAAAACGAAATCCTGCAGATTTTTATGGAGAGGTTAATATTCCTTTCTGAACATTCCCTATTTAAGATTATGTGAATTTTATGCGTTTTTTATTCGGTCCTTATCATCAAATATTAAAACGAAATACTCCAATCCCTAATAGCTTTCTTTCATACAAACAAGCAAAAAAATAAGGGTAATTTCATTTTGAAAACAACTTATTGACAATAAATAATGTAGAAATGTTTCGATATACGTACGCTGTGCGAAATTAATCATGGACCGACGTCCTAAAACAAACAAATATTTTCGGAATAAAAGAAAAAGTGGGAGGGCGGCCTTCGCTTCTTGAAACTTTGTTCTTTACACGGCTCCAGGAATTTGTAAGGACATCTTACAAAAGATGGATGGGTGGGTATTGACGAGGAAACGCGCGAGCGAGGAAAACTTTATAGCACAATTGGCGCCTTATCTGATTAAACTTTATCGATGATTTGTTCAATAAGTCTTTTCTTTACTGCAACTGTCATTATTACATTACACAAATGAATGTTTATCCTCTCATTCATTTCAGAATATTGTCGTCCAATAAAAGTGCTTAACATACGAATTGATTTATGCATCTCCTTAAGTACAGGGTGGTGGAAAACCAAATACATATTTTTGAAAAATAATAACTTTTTTGTTCTTTGTAGTTCTTAATTTTTTTTTATATTTTACAGAATTCAAGTATGACTCGAAGACGGCCAGGTCAGTTGTGAGGTTAATCCTTGTACATTAGAGGTCTGTGCTTTCCATCTCTCGACGAGATAAGTATATACTGAACTGGACGTGGTTTTTGTGGGAAAAAGACTAAGGCACCATCACACCCCGACTTATCTTGGCATCACCCTGGACAGATCCCTCACTTACTGGCGGAATATCTCCGGTATGGTACAGAAAGTTAAGACCTTCCTTGACGACTTTTGCAACAAGTGGCTGAGCCTTTTGGTATATTAAGGCGGTTTGAGCTTCAATGCTGGGCTCAACTGCATCAATTGTTATTAATAACGTTTTCCAGAGATGGTTTCGTTAGGCTGGAGTAGCTCATATTAGATCACTCCGAGCTACTCCCACCAGATGCACAGCATTAGCTTCTTGACATGAATATTCGCCGTTGAAGTTGATGCGTGGCCGGGCTAACCCCACAATTTTTTCGCTTTGGATTGTCTTAGTGAATCCACTATTCGTCCTTCGTCACGGTTCGATGGAAAAAAACGTCTCTTGGCTTGAGTTCATACGGAATCCAATTTCCTTGTTTTTGCACCATACAGATGACCTTGCGACGGTTTGAAATAGCTTGTTGAGTCACTCCCAAGGTTTCAGTGAGCTCCTCTTGAGCTTGGTATGAATCTTGGTTCAATAACGCTTTCAAATTCAGCGTTTTCAAACTTGGCCTACCTTCGCGTCACTTTTAAAACGCCGGAACAAGTACTTATACGTTTTTATTGCTAGAGCATATTCCCCATATGTTTCACACAGCAATCGACGTTCATCAGCTGCACTTTTTTTCAAATTAAAACAAAAAAAGCAGTGCTTTCAGCAAGTTGTATTTGTTGGCATGAAGGTTGATATGGTTAGAGCTTAAAGAAAGTATGTTGTTTACACTTTAGCGAAATGACTCGTACTGATTTTTAGAGCGAAATTACTTATGCTATGCTTAAACATGAATATAGTTACAAGATGGTGTACATACATCGGCGTTCGTTTCTCTAACGTACATGTTTAGCGAAACGCTTAGTATTGGTGGATGTATCGCTAAGTTTAATGTTTCACACTGAATAATTCGCAATAGCCAGCGCAATATATAAGAAAGCAAAAGGAAACGACAAAGTTTTTGTTGTGGAAACATTGTGTGGTTAGCACCAATACTCTCAATGATAATTTTATTATCCTACATAATGAGAATAAACCCAAAAAATTAAATCTTTTTAGAAAGCGATCAGCTAGACTTGAATGGTTCACCGTTATTAAACTTATATTAGAGACGTCGACAAAAAAAATGGATTTCACCATTATCAGTTTTATGGCGTTATTAGGTCGATGGACACTTTAGGTTGTGGTTACTTTTCTCACTGTTAGTTTTCAACGTTTCCTTTTAGGCCTATACACTTTTCCAAAACAACTCTCCAAAATACGCTTCTGTCTCGGCGATAACCTCTTCATTTGAGCTGATTTTTTTCTTGCAAGCTATGTTTTCGAGTTAGGGAATAGAAAAAAGTCGCTGGGTGTATGCTGGGTCGCAATTCGTAGCACAGTTCATGCAATTTGACCGCGACAATTAAAGATGAATTTGTCGGTGCGTTATCGTGATGGAAGAGCACTTTCTTCTTAGACAAATGGGACCGTGTCTCCTTCAATTTTCTTTATCTTCTTCAATTATCTTTATTTCTTTGTTAAACTTCATGAACCAAATTACCCAATAGAATGTGATATTGCTTTATGATACTTCTCATTTTTATCAATTTTAAGACAAACTAAACAATAACCAGCCATATAATATTGAATAGAATAAAATTTTAATGAAGTTTTAAAGAGTTTTCCACTAAGAGTGTTGGAACATTGAAAAGTCATAGTGGCAACACTGTTTGAAATATAAATGTCAGTCATAGACTGCTGTGTTCAGTACATTGTATCAATTTGCCATGAAAAGACGCACGAATCAACAGTGCTTGCAACAGATTCTTGTACCACCAATATTATGCGATCTCACACACTTGGATTAATTTTTGTGGGGTGAGGTAAAATCTTAGGGTTGCACAAATAAACCGCCGAACAATTCATGACCTTAAACGAAACATTTCGATGCGAAATCGTCGAAGGTGGAACCTTAAAAGGACGAATCTTTACGGAATTAGAAAAATGCTATCGTCTATCAATAAAAATTTTAAGACATTTGTCGGTGTAAGAATAAGAATTCCCCAAAAAGTGTAAGTCCAAGAGGCTACAGTAAAGAAGCATGACCAATCGGCTTGAAATTAATGGAGCGTTACTAAAAATTAAGCTACTTCCAGATATGAAACGAATGAACGATTTCTAATGAATTATTATTTTCCTGCTCTAGCATCGACATACGTGATGTATTTGAACAATGACAGTGTTATTTTGAATAAAATTGATTATCTTTAGTCTCCTACAGGAACTGGCTAACTTAAAACATTCCCATTTTCTGTTTCAAAGTAAACCCCAGCTCGCAATAAAGCAAAATATAAATAAAAATACATGACTATTTAAATATTCTTCAGTATTTCTACATTTTATGTCGAAAGATAAAATAAACAAAAAAAAAACTGAATTACAGCAGATTTTTATGGAGAGGTTGATATCCGTTTCTGAACGTTAGCTATTTAAGAACATAAGAATTTTATGTCTTTTTTTTTCAGTGGACGCTTTCCATTAAATATAAAAAGAAAGCCCCGAAATCCCTAATAGCTTTCTATTTAATAAAAAATAAAGATAATATTATTTTTAAGAATAACATAGCTATAATGATCTTTAGATCCTAAGATGTTGTACGGAACTAATCACGAACCAATATGTAAAAAAAGCAAAACCAAATATTCTCAGGATGAAAGAAAAAACTGGGGACGGTGCCTCTCGAAACTTTGTTTTTTAAGGATTTCGGAAACTTGTAAGGTATAACATACAAAAGATGGATGTGTATTGATGTCGAAAGGTTTGAACAAGGAAAAGTTCTGAGGGCGATCGGCTTTATCAAATTATATCAGGACAGTGCTATTAACTGAAAGAAAAAAACAATACAATAAAATATTTTAGTCTTCTTATCAATCGGTGCTGTGTCCATTTTCAATTATCAAGTTTTTAAAGTGTCCCTTAGTCTTTTACATATGTTAAATCAGTTTATTTTCATCTCCTAAGTTCCACACACTGCGGAACCTATCCGAACCCGAATATTTTACCGCCTCATATTAAAACGCCATTTTGCAGCTTTAAAATAAGGAATAATATATGAACCTATTGTAAATATATCCTCGAAAGTCGATTTTCATAAACGCGATGTTGTTTGATTTCATGATTGAGTAATTGAGCAACAAACAATTTACTTTAGTCAACACTTGGAACTAAATATAGAAGCAGAATTTCACGAAAATCAGTGAGATGGCAAAATCCGACAATTTTTGCGAGGTATAGTATGAAAAAAAGTGAAAAAATTGCAATTTTTGGATGTCATCATCATCAGCCTGTATCGATCCACTGCAGGATAAAGGCCTCTTCAGCATGCTTCCAACTTTCACGGTCCTGGGCTTTCTTCTGCCACTCGGATCCAATACATTCAACGATGTCATCAATCCATCGTGCTTTCGGTCTTCTTCGCGGACGTTTGCGATCAAGCGGTATCCACTCCAGGATTGCCTTGGTCCCTCTGTCATCCCATCGCCTAGCTATATGGCCTGTCCATCTCCATTTCAATTGCCTTACTCTTCCAATGATGTCACAGACTTTTGTTTCTTCCCTGATCCATGCGCCGGATTTTCTGTCTCGTCTTGTTATGCCAAGCATACATCTTTCGATTCCCCTCTGTGCCATCCGAAGTTTTTGAATTGATTGCGATGTGAGTGTCCAGGTTTCACTTCCGTATGTCATAACGGGTAGAACGCACTGATCGAATACTTTTCTTTTCAGGCAAAGTGGGAGTCTGCTCTTAAACACTATGTTGAGCCTACCAAATGCCTGCCAGTCACATTTAACACGCCGTTCCACCTCCCGGGCGGTATTCCCCTCCATTGAAATCCTCTGCCCAAGATATATAAACCTGTCCACAATTTCCACATCCCTTCTTAAAACTGAAATTCTTCTATCCTGAGCGAAGTTATTGAACATAACCTGACTCTTTTTCAGGTTTATTTTCAAGCCAAATGGTTCGCCAGCCCTTTGCAGTTCTTGTCTTCGTCTTTGCAGCTCCTCTGGGTCTTGTGAAATGACCCAGATCACCATTGATCTTTACACCATCCTGTTCTCAATCCAGTTTACGGAATACTTCTTCAAGGCCAGCCGAGAAAAGAATAGGCGATATTGCGTCACCCTGCCATACACCTCGTTCTATATTAATTCCCACTTCAAGATCATCAAGGTGAATTGTGGCTGTAGCTCCATCATATATCGATTTTAATAGGTTTACATAGGCTCTCTCTACACCTTGGCTAAGCAGTGCATCCATTATCGCATGCTTTGAGATGGAATCAAATGCTTTTTCGTAGTCGATAAAAGCCAAGCACAGTGGCATGGTGTATTCGTTGTGCCTTTCTATGACCTGCTGTACAACCTGGATGTGATCCATTGTACTGAATCCACTTCTGAATCCTGCTTGTTCTCTTGGTTGTGCGTCATTCAGTTTTTTTAATATTCTTTTAGAAATTATCTTAGTGAAAACTTTATACATCACTGATAGGAGGCTTATTGGACGGTAGTTCTTTAAATCGTCCTGTGCTCCTTTTTTATGTAAAAGGATTACTTCTGCATTTTTCCATAAGTCAGATACTTTTTGTTCTTTGAGGCATTTTGAGTATAATTTTGCCAGTGTTTTATGTAACGTTCGACCACCAGCTTTTAGCATTTCGACAGTTACACTATCCTTTCCTGGAGCCTTGCCGTTCTTCATCAATTCTATAGCACTTGTTACTTCCTCCACTGGGATATCTGGCATTATATATTGTTCTTCCGTGGGTATTGCTGTCCCTGACTGGCTCTGATCTTCATATAACTGGGAATAAAACCTTCTGACAATCTCTTACATTTGGATACGCGCCCTGTACACTGTGCCATCCTCACGCTTTAAAGCATATATTTGCGTTCTTTTTATTCTCAGCTTCTGTTTAGCTTTGTTAATTCCTTTGTTTTCTTCCAGGGTTTTTTGCACTAGCTGCACATTGAATCGGCGCGTGTCCTCTCTGATACGTTTTCTTATAGTTTTGCAGAGCTCAGTGTACTCGACCCTGCCAAAAGGACTACCTGCATTTCTCATTGCTCGCCGTTTCTTCATTAAATCTATGGTCTCACTGGAGATTTTTGTTTGTCTGAGACATTTTTCTTCTGGTGCTATTGAAGCAGCCGTTTGAAGTACATTGTTGGCGATTTCTTCATATTGAACTGATATTTCCACCTCCTCTGGATCTTGTAACGCAGCAAACCGGTTTGACAAAGCAATCTCAAAATCGCTTCCTCTCTCCAGCAGTTTTCCAGAATCCACCTTGCCCTTCTTTGATCTTACCATTTTTTCGCGCTCTTTTCGACAGTCAATCCGAACCCTTGCTCGTACCATTCGGTGGTCACTTCCAACATTAAAATTGTTAAGGACAGTACAATTGGTAAATATTGTTTTATCGTTGGTCATGATGTAGTCAATTTCGCTTGTGAGCCCAGATGGACTTTTCCATGTCCATTTTTTGCTGATATTTTTCTTATAGAATGAATTCATAATATATAGTTCTTGTCCTTCAGCAAAATCAACTAATCTGTCACCTCTATTGTCTCGCTCACCAGTTCCATATGGGCCAGTTGCATTTTCGTCTGTTCTTGTTGTTCCAATTCTGGCATTAAAATCACCCATCAGGATTTTGTACCTACATTTCTCCTTGTATAAAAGCTGGGCCACATCATCATAAAATTCCTCAATTTCCTCATCTTTATGGCTTATAGTTGGTGCATAAGCTTGGACGATTTGAAGCCTAAACTTTTTATTCAGCTGAATGACGCATTGGGCTAATCGGTCGGATGTACTTTCAAATTTTACCACACTGTCCTTCAGCTTTCGATTGATGAGGAATCCAATTCCGCCACATCGGCCATTTTCCGTACCTCGAGTGTAGAGTACGTGTCCAGTTGGTTCCACTTTGATTAACTCTTCACCCTTTCTTCGTGTTTCACAGAGCCCAATAATATCCCAATGTATGTTGTCAAGTTTGATTAACAGTTCTTGCAATCGGGCCTCAGTTTTCATAGTCCGTATATTTAACGTTGCAATGTCAAAAGTCCAATGGCAGCCTGATCTAACCCGGTGATTCTTAGCGCCCTCAGGTCTTCCCGCTGCCGTAGGTAGTTGCCCCTTGGCCTCCGGGGAATGAGGGCCGTGTTTGAGGTTGTACTGTCATATTTCAACATATTGAAATAGCATGTTGAAAGTATGAACCGTAATCTGCCACGCTGGTCCAATGCGGGTTGGCAGATTTTGGATCATGTTAGTCTGAGGTCTCCGCCTTGACCTGTCCGCCAGGGGTGACCCTCCCAGGAGCATAGACTCCAGACGGCATAGCTCAAAGCTTCATAGCCCTACTCAAACCCCTTTACCACGTCAAGGTCGATCCACAAAGGGGATATATATATATATATATATATATATATATATATATATATATATATATATATATATATATATATATATATATATATATATATATATATATATATATCAATCAATCATTATCAATCCATAGTGCTTTCGGTCTTCGTCGTGGACGTTTGCGATCAAGCGGTATCCACTCCATATATATATATATATATATATATATATATATATATATATATATATATATATATATATATATGCATATATGTATATAACCATTGATTTTATTGATCAAAATACAGCATATATAAGCCATTCAATAAGAAGTCGGCGAAAGTGTGGTTTTTTTGATTGTGGATAGGGTCTCCTTATTTTTTGCGAGAGAGCATATGCGGTGCCCTGATGAGTCTAACCACCAACAGACGAAACATATGCCCTTCAATGTAGGAGATGGGTGGGGCTTGGTCCCGGTCAAGCAACTAATAGAATGCTCATATATAGGTCTGTCAAAAAAACCGTGAGTTTATTTTTTTAGTTGCTTTATCTCAATAGTTTGGCAAATCATTATGGAACAGTGTTCTGTGCACCAAACTTATCGAATGGTGAATTGAACTGGTGAATTTAAACTTTGTGATGTATTCGACGAATTATCGACATATACCGAACGCATTTTACGCTGCTCGATATTGAAACAAAAACAGGACACGGAACTGTGCGTTCCGAAGAAAATATCGCCGCTGTTGCTGGCAGTGTTGAAGAAGATCCAAATTTATTATTATCAATTGAACGCCATTCGCAGGAAGTTGGGCTTTTATATTCGACTACGTGGATTATTTAATTCAGAATTTGAATAGTATTAATCTGGAGGAGATATGGTTCCAACAGCTGTTGGAACACATGTCATAAGAAATGAAACTTTCTAAATTGAAATTAATCATTAGTCATGTGGATTACAGAATTAAATGAAGGCTCTGTATAAATAGAACATAGTTTAGTTTTAGAACTAGATTGAATCATTTCCTGGTGATGCTAACAGGTTTAGCGAAACGCGCGCCTATAAGTATAAAGTAAAGTGTAATATATAAACTTCTTTGAGTTTAGTGTTTCGCTGCTAGGGTTCCAATAAAAGAATTAATCGAATGAAAAGAGAAGTACTTTGCAGACCTTACGCAAATGTACATTAGGAAAACGATACATTTTTTGAACCGCTCAGGTAAGACTGATGGAGAGTTAAGAATCTAGATTGATCGTCTTTAGTATCTCGATATTTTATGGCAAAATATAATAATAGACAGCAGATTTTTATGAACAGCTTAACATCCGTTTCCGAACATTCGCTATTTAAGATCATATCAGATTTTATGTCCTTTTTTCATTAGGCCCTTACCATTAAATATTGAATCGCAATCATAAAAAAGGATCTTTCATTTTGGAAACAGCTTATCATCAATAAATAATGTAACGTTTCGACACGTGTACAGTTTACCGAATCCACCGTCCACGATAAACAGAAATACAATAGTTTCCGAATAAAAGAAAAAGTTTGAGGCCGGCCTTGGACTGTCGAAACTTTATTTTTTACGCGATTTACGAAAGTTATAAGGGCGTAATGTACACAAGACGGATGTGTATTGATGATGAAAATCGCGAGCGAGGAAAAAGTTTGGAGCGCGATCGACGTCTTACAAAACTAAACATCTGGCCGTGAGCTGAAGAAAAATCCCTCCTTGTTTAATTCTTTAAATATTACTTTATGTGATAGATTTACGGTGAGTTTAAGACATTTTTTCTATGTTATTAGGTTTTCAACTTAATTCTGAGCCTTTTTTAACTACCTTTAACAGCTATTTAATTTATAAAAAGGTAACACAAAATTAATCTTGCAAGTAATCTCTCCTACTTTCTATATGCTTTTAAGTAACTGCTGAATCCCAAATCAAAAAAAATCTGAAGGGGACATGTAAGTGTATATGAAGTATTTTGTATTCCTAAATCCGAAACTGATAAGCTCGTTAATGTAACACGTAATCTCCCTAGTGCCGGAGAGCACACAATACCGGACAAAACAGGTTGGAACTTGAAATAACGTTCGTAATAGCGTTTGTCCATAGAAAGACGTCAAACTCGACCGACAAATCCCCCCCGCGGTGCGGGAGGCGTCAGTCTCGCTCCATACGGTTTACAAGTCACAGGTCAGACATTTTGCGCGGGAATTCGTTGCTTTACATTGACATTCTTTTTTTAGCGGATTCATTAATAAACTTCATTGTAATCGAAATTATACTACTATATGTTATTCCCCTAAGTCCGGACAGTAACAGATTTCCTCCCCAGTACCGGACAAATCGAATTAGACCAATCCAAGTTCCCTAGCACCGTACAAATATATTTTCACAAAATAGTGTGCTTATTTTATTCCATATAATCTTGTAATGCTGTTATTTATCTTTTTAGATCATTTAACATATTGGAGACGAAGAAAAAATATATCTGGGATGCAAATAATTTAAAATTACCAATTGATACGGTTTTAAACCAGAAGATAACAATAAGATAAGCTTCCGAGCGTTTTAAGGTACCAAAAAGCACTTTATTTGATAACCGCTGCATGCCTCTGTCTAAAAAAGAGTTTTTAAAGCTTGCCTATGACTTAGCTAAAAAGTGTTCAGACGTCTATGTTTGTGATCATGGTAAATTTTTTTAAAGTTTTCTTGAAACTGTTATTATCTCGATGTTTAATTTTGGTTCATGTTGAAATGTCAAGAATTATTTTCTTAAAAACTATTCAATAATTAAAAGACATGTCCGGTCTTAAGGGAGTATTCTAGTCTAGGAAGCTCGAATTTCGAGCGTTTTTTAAAGATTCTTAAAAAAAGCAATTGATATTTTTACTATCCATTTTTTTATGGCTTATTTATTCATATTTCGAGAGTACATAAAAAAAAATATATAAAAATTTCAGCAAGTTATGCGTCGTTGAAGTAGAGGGGGAAAAAAGCCGTGTCCCGGTCGTCATGATATCTACCCTCCTGGTCATTTGCAAAATAAAATTATGGATAATTTTTTATTAGTATAAATGCCAGTATCGTATGAACTAGAAAAAGTGTCATAAAATTTTTTTTTCGCAAAATGGTGGCGACTCAAAAATTGTGGTCGATTTTCCCACTAATTTTTTAACTTTCCCGAATTTTTTTAAAAATATTAAAATTAAAAAATTTAAAGTTTTTATTGATTCATACGATAGAGGAATATATAAAGAATATTCATGCTAAATTTTAAGTAAATCGGTCGACTAGAACTTGAGATATTATGTCAACCGCATCGAAAAAAGTAGTTTCGAGAAAAACGCGTTTAAAGTTTTACGTCAGGCAGTGTAAGTGATAGATGCGTACATATAAATTACATTCTCTTAATCAACCATCCCAGCTCCATACATCGGGCACTCTTCTACTTCATATTGCTGATTTTCAGCGTATAAGCCTTCGTCGCCTATCGTTACAGCCGCTCCGACCAAACCGGTCTGGGTGCTACGTTACTAAAATGACTATAACTTTAAAAATAATTCGAATTTTGAATAATCCTTTTAGGGAGATATTCCTGAATATCTAAACTATCGAAATATGGAATTTCAATATGGAATTCAAATTTCTAGACTAGAATACCCCCTTAAGAGTTCGAATTTATACTTGTCCGGTACTGGGTGCCAAATTTCAATGAAACCAAAAACTAAACCAATGATTGATTCCATTTTGAGTGTCTAATGTGATTGTTTAAATGAAAATGAAAAGTATTTAAATAAAACATAATTGTTCAATTTTTTGTTTATTAAAAACTTTATGTGTCCGGTATTGGGGAGTCGCCCCCTACAGTTTTTTCGTTGCAGGAGGTTGGTGGTGGGGAAGAGGAGCCGACATTTGACGTTTGGAAGGTTGGCCAGAGAGAAAAATGTAGGAAGACTGGAACAACTTGGTCTGACGAAAGGAAAAAAGCTCATAGCGAAAGAATGAAATGAGTATAGGCGCAAAGGAAGGCTAACAACAACAAACGCCTCTAATTGTACTTCGCGTGGTCCACCAGGGCCTATATGTGAATAATAATAAATATCTATATATATATATATATATATATATATATATATATATATATATATATATATATATATATATATATATATATATATATATATATATATATATATATATATATATATATATATATATATATATATATATATATATATATATATATATATATATATATATATATATATATATATATTTAATATAAACATCCAAAAAGTGTTAAGATATTATTGAGGATTTCCTTTTGTATTCTGTAGCACTTTTTCCTTTTGTATTCTGTAGCATCATCTCTTTTTAAAAACCAGCAGTAGATGGGTTCCAGCGTCCTGATGTCCTGGTGAAACCTTTACCATTCATTTCACAATGCGTTGATCGATTCTAATGATGTCAGTCTCGTTTTATAAAGGAGATACAGCTTTCAGATCATATATTGTTTCAATAGATGATCAATTCTTTTATTAGAACCTTCGGCGTGAAACACTAAACTCAAAGAGACTTTGACCAAACTTTGACCGCTAAACACCAAATCAATTTTTTTAAAGTTCTCGATACAACCAAGTTAGCATGTTCAGGAGATGCATCATCAATGGTTTCGCTAACCATTTTAGCATCATCAAGAGATTATTTAATTATTTAACTAGATTAAATCACCTTCTAATAATGCTAACATGGTTGGAGTTTAGTGGTAAATCTCTTTGAGTTCAATAGATGATGCTAGTAATTTTGGCGAAGAACGTTTGGGGCGACACTGGTACGTTCCCGTAACGCATATGATGACACATAATTTACACCTCATGAAAATATAATCCAAATAATGAAATATTTTGTGTAATTCTTCTAACGAAAACCTTATTGTGTGCCGGAGGCGGCCGTTGTCTGTTACGTATCTCGAACTGTCAGCCCGTGCGGTATTTTCTCCTTTTCGAAAGACCGATTTCCCTAAAATAAAACGACAGAAGTAAAATAAAACGTGCCAGCAGCGGCAACATTTTTATTCTCTCGACTCGAAAATAAGTTCGAATCACGCGAAATATCATGTCGCTACGGAACCGGCCACTGAAAACTACACGAAAAAGAGGAGAACGTTTGCAAATTGATGAGAAAATAAATAAAAAAATAATCTGTGACATGAACTTACATCAATAAATCATTGTGCCATCAGAGAATATATAAAAATAATTCATGGTGTAATTATACTGATCAACACAATTCATTATCTTCCAACTAACATGCAATGCAACAGTCCATTTCTTTTCAATCTTATCATGAACGAAATCATACAGAAAGTGACATTATTAAGCAGGTTATGCTACGGGAGTTGCGATGATTCTGGCAAAAACAGAAAACGACTTACAAAGGCAATGGCTTAATTTTTATTTATGTTGGTCGCTTAAGTAAGTCTACGCAAAACATCCCGACATCCCGATCTCTTCTAAATCCGGAGTTTTTAAGAAATAACTTAATAAAACTAAAAACAGCTGGTAGTGTGTACCCAAGGATCCGTAAAAATATTGTTACTAAGTAAATATTCTTCTTTGTAAAGTGAAAAATCCTCTCAATCCTCAGCGCACAAAATTACTCAAGAGGTAGGTTGTTCTCAGTTAAATGTGTGGGCCACTTTACAGGGACAATTATCATCCATACAAAATGAGAAGCTTAGAAGAATTGCGTGATAATAATTGATGATGACATGAACTGACATCAATAAATCATTGTGCCATCAGAGAATATATAAAAATAATTCATGGTGTAATTATACTGATCAACACAATTCATTATCTTCCAACTAACATGCAATGCAACAGTCCATTTCTTTTCAATATTATCATGAACGAAATCATACAGAAAGTGACATTATTAAGCAGGTTATGCTACGGGAGTTGCGATGATTCTGGCAAAAACAGAAAACGACTTACAAAGGCAATGGCTTAATTTTTATTTATGTTGGTCGCTTAAGTAAGTCTACGCAAAACATCCCGACATCCCGATCTCTTCTAAATCCGGAGTTTTTAAGAAATAACTTAATAAAACTAAAAACAGCTGGTAGTGTGTACCCAAGGATCCGTAAAAATATTGTTACTAAGTAAATATTCTTCTTTGTAAAGTGAAAAATCCTCTCAATCCTCAGCGCACAAAATTACTCAAGAGGTAGGTTGTTCTCAGTTAAATGTGTGGGCCACTTTACAGGGACAATTATCATCCATACAAAATGAGAAGCTTAGAAGAATTGCGTGATAATAATTGATGATGACATGAACTGACATCAATAAATCATTGTGCCATCAGAGAATATATAAAAATAATTCATGGTGTAATTATACTGATCAACACAATTCATTATCTTCCAACTAACATGCAATGCAACAGTCCATTTCTTTTCAATATTATCATGAACGAAATCATACAGAAAGTGACATTATTAAGCAGGTTATGCTACGGGAGTTGCGATGATTCTGGCAAAGACAGAAAACGACTTACAAAGGCAATGGCTTAATTTTTATTTATGTTGGTTGCTTAAGTAAGTCTACGCAAAACATCCCGACATCCCGATCTCTTCTAAATCCGGAGTTTTTAAGAAATAACTTAATAAAACTAAAAACAGCTGGTAGTGTGTACCCAAGGATCCGTAAAAATATTGTTACTAAGTAAATATTCTTCTTTGTAAAGTGAAAAATCCTCTCAATCCTCAGCGCACAAAATTACTCAAGAGGTAGGTTGTTCTCAGTTAAATGTGTGGGCCACTTTACAGGGACAATTATCATCCATACAAAATGAGAAGCTTAGAAGAATTGCGTGATAATAATTGATGATGACATGAACTGACATCAATAAATCATTGTGCCATCAGAGAATATATAAAAATAATTCATGGTGTAATTATACTGATCAACACAATTCATTATCTTCCAACTAACATGCAATGCAACAGTCCATTTCTTTTCAATATTATCATGAACGAAATCATACAGAAAGTGACATTATTAAGCAGGTTATGCTACGGGAGTTGCGATGATTCTGGCAAAAACAGAAAACGACTTACAAAGGCAATGGCTTAATTTTTATTTATGTTGGTCGCTTAAGTAAGTCTACGCAAAACATCCCGACATCCCGATCTCTTCTAAATCCGGAGTTTTTAAGAAATAACTTAATAAAACTAAAAACAGCTGGTAGTGTGTACCCAAGGATCCGTAAAAATATTGTTACTAAGTAAATATTCTTCTTTGTAAAGTGAAAAATCCTCTCAATCCTCAGCGCACAAAATTACTCAAGAGGTAGGTTGTTCTCAGTTAAATGTGTGGGCCACTTTACAGGGACAATTATCATCCATACAAAATGAGAAGCTTAGAAGAATTGCGTGATAATAATTGATGATGACATGAACTGACATCAATAAATCATTGTGCCATCAGAGAATATATAAAAATAATTCATGGTGTAATTATACTGATCAACACAATTCATTATCTTCCAACTAACATGCAATGCAACAGTCAATTTCTTTTCAATATTATCATGAACGAAATCATACAGAAAGTGACATTATTAAGCAGGTTATGCTACGGGAGTTGCGATGATTCTGGCAAAAACAGAAAACGACTTACAAAGGCAATGGCTTAATTTTTATTTATGTTGGTCGCTTAAGTAAGTCTACGCAAAACATCCCGACATCCCGATCTCTTCTAAATCCGGAGTTTTTAAGAAATAACTTAATAAAACTAAAAACAGCTGGTAGTGTGTACCCAAGGATCCGTAAAAATATTGTTACTAAGTAAATATTCTTCTTTGTAAAGTGAAAAATCCTCTCAATCCTCAGCGCACAAAATTACTCAAGAGGTAGGTTGTTCTCAGTTAAATGTGTGGGCCACTTTACAGGGACAATTATCATCCATACAAAATGAGAAACTTAGAAGAATTGCGTGATAATAATTGATGATGACATGAACTGACATCAATAAATCATTGTGCCATCAGAGAATATATAAAAATAATTCATGGTGTAATTATACTGATCAACACAATTCATTATCTTCCAACTAACATGCAATGCAACAGTCAATTTCTTTTCAATATTATCATGAACGAAATCATACAGAAAGTGACATTATTAAGCAGGTTATGCTACGGGAGTTGCGATGATTCTGGCAAAAACAGAAAACGACTTACAAAGGCAATGGCTTAATTTTTATTTATGTTGGTCGCTTAAGTAAGTCTACGCAAAACATCCCGACATCCCGATCTCTTCTAAATCCGGAGTTTTTAAGAAATAACTTAATAAAACTAAAAACAGCTGGTAGTGTGTACCCAAGGATCCGTAAAAATATTGTTACTAAGTAAATATTCTTCTTTGTAAAGTGAAAAATCCTCTCAATCCTCAGCGCACAAAATTACTCAAGAGGTAGGTTGTTCTCAGTTAAATGTGTGGGCCACTTTACAGGGACAATTATCATCCATACAAAATGAGAAACTTAGAAGAATTGCGTGATAATAATTGATGATGACATGAACTGACATCAATAAATCATTGTGCCATCAGAGAATATATAAAAATAATTCATGGTGTAATTATACTGATCAACACAATTCATTATCTTCCAACTAACATGCAATGCAACAGTCCATTTCTTTTCAATATTATCATGAACGAAATCATACAGAAAGTGACATTATTAAGCAGGTTATGCTACGGGAGTTGCGATGATTCTGGCAAAAACAGAAAACGACTTACAAAGGCAATGGCTTAATTTTTATTTATGTTGGTCGCTTAAGTAAGTCTACGCAAAACATCCCGACATCCCGATCTCTTCTAAATCCGGAGTTTTTAAGAAATAACTTAATAAAACTAAAAACAGCTGGTAGTGTGTACCCAAGGATCCGTAAAAATATTGTTACTAAGTAAATATTCTTCTTTGTAAAGTGAAAAATCCTCTCAATCCTCAGCGCACAAAATTACTCAAGAGGTAGGTTGTTCTCAGTTAAATGTGTGGGCCACTTTACAGGGACAATTATCATCCATACAAAATGAGAAGCTTAGAAGAATTGCGTGATAATAATTGATGATGACATGAACTGACATCAATAAATCATTGTGCCATCAGAGAATATATAAAAATAATTCATGGTGTAATTATACTGATCAACACAATTCATTATCTTCCAACTAACATGCAATGCAACAGTCCATTTCTTTTCAATATTATCATGAACGAAATCATACAGAAAGTGACATTATTAAGCAGGTTATGCTACGGGAGTTGCGATGATTCTGGCAAAAACAGAAAACGACTTACAAAGGCAATGGCTTAATTTTTATTTATGTTGGTCGCTTAAGTAAGTCTACGCAAAACATCCCGACATCCCGATCTCTTCTAAATCCGGAGTTTTTAAGAAATAACTTAATAAAACTAAAAACAGCTGGTAGTGTGTACCCAAGGATCCGTAAAAATATTGTTACTAAGTAAATATTCTTCTTTGTAAAGTGAAAAATCCTCTCAATCCTCAGCGCACAAAATTACTCAAGAGGTAGGTTGTTCTCAGTTAAATGTGTGGGCCACTTTACAGGGACAATTATCATCCATACAAAATGAGAAGCTTAGAAGAATTGCGTGATAATAATTGATGATGACATGAACTGACATCAATAAATCATTGTGCCATCAGAGAATATATAAAAATAATTCATGGTGTAATTATACTGATCAACACAATTCATTATCTTCCAACTAACATGCAATGCAACAGTCCATTTCTTTTCAATATTATCATGAACGAAATCATACAGAAAGTGACATTATTAAGCAGGTTATGCTACGGGAGTTGCGATGATTCTGGCAAAGACAGAAAACGACTTACAAAGGCAATGGCTTAATTTTTATTTATGTTGGTTGCTTAAGTAAGTCTACGCAAAACATCCCGACATCCCGATCTCTTCTAAATCCGGAGTTTTTAAGAAATAACTTAATAAAACTAAAAACAGCTGGTAGTGTGTACCCAAGGATCCGTAAAAATATTGTTACTAAGTAAATATTCTTCTTTGTAAAGTGAAAAATCCTCACAATCCTCAGCGCACAAAATTACTCAAGAGGTAGGTTGTTCTCAGTTAAATGTGTGGGCCACTTTACAGGGACAATTATCATCCATACAAAATGAGAAACTTAGAAGAATTGCGTGATAATAATTGATGATGACATGAACTGACATCAATAAATCATTGTGCCATCAGAGAATATATAAAAATAATTCATGGTGTAATTATACTGATCAACACAATTCATTATCTTCCAACTAACATGCAATGCAACAGTCAATTTCTTTTCAATATTATCATGAACGAAATCATACAGAAAGTGACATTATTAAGCAGGTTATGCTACGGGAGTTGCGATGATTCTGGCAAAAACAGAAAACGACTTACAAAGGCAATGGCTTAATTTTTATTTATGTTGGTCGCTTAAGTAAGTCTACGCAAAACATCCCGACATCCCGATCTCTTCTAAATCCGGAGTTTTTAAGAAATAACTTAATAAAACTAAAAACAGCTGGTAGTGTGTACCCAAGGATCCGTAAAAATATTGTTACTAAGTAAATATTCTTCTTTGTAAAGTGAAAAATCCTCTCAATCCTCAGCGCACAAAATTACTCAAGAGGTAGGTTGTTCTCAGTTAAATGTGTGGGCCACTTTACAGGGACAATTATCATCCATACAAAATGAGAAACTTAGAAGAATTGCGTGATAATAATTGATGATGACATGAACTGACATCAATAAATCATTGTGCCATCAGAGAATATATAAAAATAATTCATGGTGTAATTATACTGATCAACACAATTCATTATCTTCCAACTAACATGCAATGCAACAGTCCATTTCTTTTCAATATTATCATGAACGAAATCATACAGAAAGTGACATTATTAAGCAGGTTATGCTACGGGAGTTGCGATGATTCTGGCAAAAACAGAAAACGACTTACAAAGGCAATGGCTTAATTTTTATTTATGTTGGTCGCTTAAGTAAGTCTACGCAAAACATCCCGACATCCCGATCTCTTCTAAATCCGGAGTTTTTAAGAAATAACTTAATAAAACTAAAAACAGCTGGTAGTGTGTACCCAAGGATCCGTAAAAATATTGTTACTAAGTAAATATTCTTCTTTGTAAAGTGAAAAATCCTCTCAATCCTCAGCGCACAAAATTACTCAAGAGGTAGGTTGTTCTCAGTTAAATGTGTGGGCCACTTTACAGGGACAATTATCATCCATACAAAATGAGAAGCTTAGAAGAATTGCGTGATAATAATTGATGATGACATGAACTGACATCAATAAATCATTGTGCCATCAGAGAATATATAAAAATAATTCATGGTGTAATTATACTGATCAACACAATTCATTATCTTCCAACTAACATGCAATGCAACAGTCCATTTCTTTTCAATATTATCATGAACGAAATCATACAGAAAGTGACATTATTAAGCAGGTTATGCTACGGGAGTTGCGATGATTCTGGCAAAAACAGAAAACGACTTACAAAGGCAATGGCTTAATTTTTATTTATGTTGGTCGCTTAAGTAAGTCTACGCAAAACATCCCGACATCCCGATCTCTTCTAAATCCGGAGTTTTTAAGAAATAACTTAATAAAACTAAAAACAGCTGGTAGTGTGTACCCAAGGATCCGTAAAAATATTGTTACTAAGTAAATATTCTTCTTTGTAAAGTGAAAAATCCTCTCAATCCTCAGCGCACAAAATTACTCAAGAGGTAGGTTGTTCTCAGTTAAATGTGTGGGCCACTTTACAGGGACAATTATCATCCATACAAAATGAGAAGCTTAGAAGAATTGCGTGATAATAATTGATGATGACATGAACTGACATCAATAAATCATTGTGCCATCAGAGAATATATAAAAATAATTCATGGTGTAATTATACTGATCAACACAATTCATTATCTTCCAACTAACATGCAATGCAACAGTCCATTTCTTTTCAATATTATCATGAACGAAATCATACAGAAAGTGACATTATTAAGCAGGTTATGCTACGGGAGTTGCGATGATTCTGGCAAAGACAGAAAACGACTTACAAAGGCAATGGCTTAATTTTTATTTATGTTGGTTGCTTAAGTAAGTCTACGCAAAACATCCCGACATCCCGATCTCTTCTAAATCCGGAGTTTTTAAGAAATAACTTAATAAAACTAAAAACAGCTGGTAGTGTGTACCCAAGGATCCGTAAAAATATTGTTACTAAGTAAATATTCTTCTTTGTAAAGTGAAAAATCCTCTCAATCCTCAGCGCACAAAATTACTCAAGAGGTAGGTTGTTCTCAGTTAAATGTGTGGGCCACTTTACAGGGACAATTATCATCCATACAAAATGAGAAGCTTAGAAGAATTGCGTGATAATAATTGATGATGACATGAACTGACATCAATAAATCATTGTGCCATCAGAGAATATATAAAAATAATTCATGGTGTAATTATACTGATCAACACAATTCATTATCTTCCAACTAACATGCAATGCAACAGTCCATTTCTTTTCAATATTATCATGAACGAAATCATACAGAAAGTGACATTATTAAGCAGGTTATGCTACGGGAGTTGCGATGATTCTGGCAAAAACAGAAAACGACTTACAAAGGCAATGGCTTAATTTTTATTTATGTTGGTCGCTTAAGTAAGTCTACGCAAAACATCCCGACATCCCGATCTCTTCTAAATCCGGAGTTTTTAAGAAATAACTTAATAAAACTAAAAACAGCTGGTAGTGTGTACCCAAGGATCCGTAAAAATATTGTTACTAAGTAAATATTCTTCTTTGTAAAGTGAAAAATCCTCTCAATCCTCAGCGCACAAAATTACTCAAGAGGTAGGTTGTTCTCAGTTAAATGTGTGGGCCACTTTACAGGGACAATTATCATCCATACAAAATGAGAAGCTTAGAAGAATTGCGTGATAATAATTGATGATGACATGAACTGACATCAATAAATCATTGTGCCATCAGAGAATATATAAAAATAATTCATGGTGTAATTATACTGATCAACACAATTCATTATCTTCCAACTAACATGCAATGCAACAGTCAATTTCTTTTCAATATTATCATGAACGAAATCATACAGAAAGTGACATTATTAAGCAGGTTATGCTACGGGAGTTGCGATGATTCTGGCAAAAACAGAAAACGACTTACAAAGGCAATGGCTTAATTTTTATTTATGTTGGTCGCTTAAGTAAGTCTACGCAAAACATCCCGACATCCCGATCTCTTCTAAATCCGGAGTTTTTAAGAAATAACTTAATAAAACTAAAAACAGCTGGTAGTGTGTACCCAAGGATCCGTAAAAATATTGTTACTAAGTAAATATTCTTCTTTGTAAAGTGAAAAATCCTCTCAATCCTCAGCGCACAAAATTACTCAAGAGGTAGGTTGTTCTCAGTTAAATGTGTGGGCCACTTTACAGGGACAATTATCATCCATACAAAATGAGAAACTTAGAAGAATTGCGTGATAATAATTGATGATGACATGAACTGACATCAATAAATCATTGTGCCATCAGAGAATATATAAAAATAATTCATGGTGTAATTATACTGATCAACACAATTCATTATCTTCCAACTAACATGCAATGCAACAGTCCATTTCTTTTCAATATTATCATGAACGAAATCATACAGAAAGTGACATTATTAAGCAGGTTATGCTACGGGAGTTGCGATGATTCTGGCAAAAACAGAAAACGACTTACAAAGGCAATGGCTTAATTTTTATTTATGTTGGTCGCTTAAGTAAGTCTACGCAAAACATCCCGACATCCCGATCTCTTCTAAATCCAGAGTTTTTAAGAAATAACTTAATAAAACTAAAAACAGCTGGTAGTGTGTACCCAAGGATCCGTAAAAATATTGTTACTAAGTAAATATTCTTCTTTGTAAAGTGAAAAATCCTCTCAATCCTCAGCGCACAAAATTACTCAAGAGGTAGGTTGTTCTCAGTTAAATGTGTGGGCCACTTTACAGGGACAATTATCATCCATACAAAATGAGAAACTTAGAAGAATTGCGTGATAATAATTGATGATGACATGAACTGACATCAATAAATCATTGTGCCATCAGAGAATATATAAAAATAATTCATGGTGTAATTATACTGATCAACACAATTCATTATCTTCCAACTAACATGCAATGCAACAGTCCATTTCTTTTCAATATTATCATGAACGAAATCATACAGAAAGTGACATTATTAAGCAGGTTATGCTACGGGAGTTGCGATGATTCTGGCAAAAACAGAAAACGACTTACAAAGGCAATGGCTTAATTTTTATTTATGTTGGTCGCTTAAGTAAGTCTACGCAAAACATCCCGACATCCCGATCTCTTCTAAATCCAGAGTTTTTAAGAAATAACTTAATAAAACTAAAAACAGCTGGTAGTGTGTACCCAAGGATCCGTAAAAATATTGTTACTAAGTAAATATTCTTCTTTGTAAAGTGAAAAATCCTCACAATCCTCAGCGCACAAAATTACTCAAGAGGGAGGTTGTTCTCAGTTAAATGTGTGGGCCACTTTACAGGGACAATTATCATCCATACAAAATGAGAAGCTTAGAAGAATTGCGTGATAATAATTGATGATGACATGAACTGACATCAATAAATCATTGTGCCATCAGAGAATATATATAAATAATTCATGGTGTAATTATACTGATCAACACAATTCATTATCTTCCAACTAACATGCAATGCAACAGTCCATTTCTTTTCAATCTTATCATGAACGAAATCATACAGAAAGTGACATTATTAAGCAGGTTATGCTACGGGAGTTGCGATGATTCTGGCAAAAACAGAAAACGACTTACAAAGGCAATGGCTTAATTTTTATTTATGTTGGTTGCTTAAGTAAGTCTACGCAAAACATCCCGACATCCCGATCTCTTCTAAATCCGGAGTTTTTAAGAAATAACTTAATAAAACTAAAAACAGCTGGTAGTGTGTACCCAAGGATCCGTAAAAATATTGTTACTAAGTAAATATTCTTCTTTGTAAAGTGAAAAATCCTCACAATCCTCAGCGCACAAAATTACTCAAGAGGTAGGTTGTTCTCAGTTAAATGTGTGGGCCACTTTACAGGGACAATTATCATCCATACAAAATGAGAAGCTTAGAAGAATTGCGTGATAATAATTGTGATTGGTTAGATTTGGAACATGGAATTTTGCGACTGGTTTTTGGACAAGAAGTGTCAGCAACCCAATTTCGAGAAGCACATTTTTTACTGCGACTTAATTATTACTTATCTGATCTTAGCACGTTGACTGCCACGTAGGTCCCATGGGACCAGCTTAAATAAATTTTCTGAGGCCGCGCTGGACCTACGGATCAACAGGCTTTCACCTACCTATGGAGCCGGTGACCCGTTTTATAATATAATTATAGTTTGAGGGGATAAGCACGGCCTCAGAGAAGAAACTTGAAGAGATTTACCACTAAACACCAAATCACTTTTTTTGAACTTCTCGACTCACGTTCCGCTAACCATGTTAGCATCATCAGGAGATGATTTAATCTGTCATTGAAACATGTTAAACATAAAAATGGTTTTCCTTCGCAATCATCGCAATAGGTGTTAACTTTGATTGTACGATTGGTAGTATATTTTCTGCCATGATGATTGTTGATTTTTTTATAAAATTTAGAGAGTAAATTCGTTGCCGTTTTACCAACGGTTCATTGTCTTTATCAATGATTTCGTTTTCAACAGTATTTACTAGGTATCTTATTACTTCCCTTTTCAACTGCGTAATCGTGATATTACGTTCGATAACCTTCTTATATAATGTAAAAGCATTTACCATGGAAGTTGTAAGTAAAAGCTCAAATGCAATTTTCCTGTACTTTTCCAGAACTGTTGCCCTGATTGTAATCTCTTATGATTTTAGGTATATTATCTACATTTCTACGTATATTTCTTTCTACCATTTCAGCGTCATGCTTTGTAGACAGCATAAGTTCTTCTCTTTGGTCTTTCCACTTTAATACTATTATCTCATCTTTGTTCTCCACTGCGACTTCACCTTTTTTAAGTTTTTTGTTCACAACATCCTTTGGTACCGGTTTGCGGATTTTTTTCGTATTGTACCAATGGAGTGAGTATGACAATCAAGCATTCTTTTAGCCAAAGGTAAACTGGTATACCAATTGTTTGTCACTAAAGTTCTGCCGACTCCGATAATATCTTGGGTAAGAAATGTTATGATAGCTTCTGGAGTTACTCGTTCGCCGTTTTCTTTGCCTTCGTCAATATTGATATTATATGTGTAGCCTGTGCCTAAACATAACCTAAAAAGTTTGTTACCATACTTGCGCCTTTTCGATTTTATGTATTGTTTTATCGACAATCTTCTTCTAAAAGGCAACATAGTCTCGTCGACACATACGTATTCTTCGGTAATATAAAGATCTTTATAGTTCTTCAGGGGTTTAACAAAGGAGATTATTTTAGCAAGTTTGTCTCCAGCGATAGCTTGATTATTGTCTGCAAAATGATTTGTTCGGAGCAAAATTTCAAAACGATTACGGTTTAGTACCGAACGAGAAAAATATGTTCAGTAATGGATCTGTTGACCAATAGTCAGCCAACGCAGGTAGTTTTACTAGTCCCATCCATGCCATTAGTCCTAAGAAATGTCTTATTTCAGATTTAGTTGTTGGCATTCAACTAAGATAGCGAGAATTATTACTTGTATTCATTTCAAGCAAAAAGCAACTAGAATAATGATTTGTTTGATCCACATTATAGGAAATAATCGAATCGTCTACAATAGCTTCATAAAATTGTCTTGGACTTGTAATGTCTTATTACTGGCCCCCATTCCCCTTCATAGTCTAAAAAAGCCGGCGCCAGCGTTTCTGATAAATCAGACTGCCCCGAATTTCCAGCTTTAGGTTCGTTTGGGTTAGGGATGCAGGTGCTGCTATGAATTGCCTCGCTGATATTATCAAATGATGGAATCGATAACTTTGGTTAACTTTTTGTTGCTTTTGCTGGTTTATAGAACTTCTGACGAATCAGATGGTTGATATGAATCGCTATCAGAGTCTGGAAAAGGCTCTATGAGTGACTCATCTGAATCTGAATCGAAAACATTGTTCCCAAGATCTTCTATTTTTTTTTTGTGTAAGGGGTATTTCAGACATCTAAAATTGTTTCGAATTATCGCAGTAAGCCGACCGCGGTGGTCTAGTGGGTGAGCAGCTCGCTTGGCGATCGAAGGGCCCCGGGTTCGAATCCTGGTGCGGGCATGGATGTTTGTGTGTGTTTCGGTGGTGGATGACATGAAAAAGGCTAACTCTGTTGAGTAATACCGGTGCTGGCCAAAATACTGTCTAGGTGAAGGCCAAAAAAAAAAAAAATTATCGCAGTATACAAAAAACTGTAGTATTATACCTTACCTTATCGCAAAAATTTTGTTTATCACTACAGAGAATGTCATACAAAAAAAAATTAAAAAGCAAGTAGATATAACCGATGATAATAAAATGATGATTAACGCGTAGAACAACCGTACCGTACTACTTCTATAGTCCGTCAAAGCAATATAACTGCTCAGATCAAGGTTAAGGGACCAGCGGCGCCATAGGGGCATTTTAGTGGAGATTCTTTTAAAAGGGCCCATAGGACCAGCGCGTAAAAATTGTAAAAACTTCAAAAAACAAAACAATATTTTTGTTTTAACTGTATGGAAAGTTAATTATAAGCATAATAAACGTATTGTGACACTTGGCCCTACACAAAAGAAATGTGTTTTTTTGCTTGGCAGTCAACGTGTTAGCAACTGAATTAAAATGTTATTTTTATAGACATTCAAATACAAGAGCTTTCAAATAACACAATGACATCACAATAATGATGACTCCTTTCAAACAACACCATTTTTGTTTAAGCTCCAAGATCTCCCATTGATGTGTTAGCTTCTTTTAAGGGGATATTCTAGTCTAGAAATTTGAAAAAAAAATCGATTTTTTTTTCCATATTTCGATAGTTTAGATATTCAGGAATGTAAAATATATATAAACCACATATTTTCAATTAGAAAATAATTATTATCAACAAAATTTCGGAATGGCAATGGGTTCTTCTCTTTCTCCTTTGATGAGTAATATCTTTATGGAGGAACTCGAGAATGACATTAAATAAATCTCTTAAAAAGCTATTAATATGGCTTAGGTATGTTGATGATATTTTTGCTATATGGCAACATAGCATTGACGATCAAAATATTTTTTTATAAGATATAAATTCTCGAGAGCCTACAATTAAGTTTATTTTAGAGATGGAGAAGGAGAATAAATTGCCATTCCTCGACACTTTAATAATAAAACAAAACAACACATTAAAAACTACAGTTTACAGAAAACCGATAAACACAGATCTCAATTTCTTTTCAAATCACTCAAAATCAGTCAAAATAGGAGTAATTAAAAGTTTATATGACAGAGCAAAACTTGTTTGTACCGACAGTGATACACTACAAAAAGAAACAAATCACATAAAAGACATTTTTGATACTACACAAAAAAGACAAGTTATTAATAACAATAATAATAACTCTCAAACAATTAACCTCACAATTCCTTATATCCGCGGTATTTCTGACACAATTAAAAGAGTAGGAAATAAATACAACATAAGAACGACATTTAAAACAAAAAATACTCTTAGATCTCTATTAACAAAGACTAAACCAAACAATATACAACAAAATACCAAAAATGTGGTTTATAAAATTCCCTGCGAATGTGGCAAATTCTATATAGGTGAGACATCTAGACCGTAAGATGTTAGAGTAAAAAACCTTCTTAGAAAGGGAGATTTTAATAAATCTAGAATTTGTCAACACGCACGGGAATTGGGTCATAAAATCAATTGGAATAATTCCAAAACGGTAATAAAAGAATCGGTAACAAAATACAGAAGATTAAAAGAAACCGCTATAATTAATTTAAATAAAAATAATTGTATTGCTATGCCTTCGGTAGATTTAAATTTAATATGGTTCCCAATACTAAAGAATACAATTAAACACATTTAAATATCTGAATACACAATCAGTACAATAAACAATCACACAGTAAACATTACCTATATATATTTTTTTTGGTAGTATGTCACTGTCATGAAAATCTATTGTTGTCAATGTAAGTATCGTTGACATATACAAAAAAAATATTTACTTTCACTCGTTACTTTATATATTGGAGCCACATTAGCTGTGGTGTCTAAGGCGTCAGCCTTACGTTACGGCAGTTAATGTGCAGCGGGTTCGAATCCCGTACTAGGCAAAAAAGTTTTTCTAAATTCTTGTGAATGTTTCTAGGTAAGAGTGTAAAATCTGACAAGGAATCACCCCTCAGTCACGCCAGTTCGAGGCTGGGTAAGGCCGGATGCCTTCTGAGAGGTTTTCTACGTTGGTCACTCGCCAGTCGGTAGGCTTCTCGAGATACTTTCGGTTAAGCACAAAACCAAGGGTTGATAGCCTGAGGGGGGTGCTGACCGGGGTTTTCGGTAGCTGATGACCGTGGTTCGGAACCCACGTTGAGCTGTAGGTCCAGTCGCTAAATAGCCTTCTCAGTTGCTGATGCGCCTCTAACCCCAAAACTTTACTTTACTTAATATATTACAAATTAATTTTTTAGTTTAGTTTTGAAAACGGGGGGAGAGTACCCTACGAAACGTTAACGTTAAAAGTTTGTAAAATTTTTTATAACATTTTTATATTTTTAAAATTTTGTTCGTTAGGTAAATTTATTACAAAAAAGAATCACTGAGAAATTTGTCTCCGTTTGGTTTTTGTTTTTACCCAGTGATTCTTCCTTTAAATAAGAACAGGCATTTTTGATATTTTTTGAGTTTTAGATAGTGGCGAAAAAACCCAAATAAAGGAAAAAAAATATTCAGGAATATCTCCCTAAAAGGATTTTTCAAAATTCGAATTATTTTTAAAGTTATAGTCATTGTAGTTACGTAGTACCCAGACCAGTTTGAGCGGAGCGGCTGTAACAATAACGCACTGAAGGCAGCAGCTACCTGAAGATGAATAACTTTCGGTCCTTTTTTTTTCATTATACGCTGAAAATCAGCAATATGAAGTAGAAGAGGGCCCTATGTATGGAGCTGGGATGGCTGATTAAGAGAATGAAAGTTATATGTACGCATCTATCAGTTACACTGCCTGACGTAAAACTTTAAACGCGTTTTTTTCGAAACTACTTTTTTCGATGCGGTTGACATAATATCTCAAGTTCTAGTCGATCGATGTACTTAAAATTTGGCATGAATATTCTTTATATATTCCTCTATCGTATGAATCAATAAAAACTTTAAATTTTTTAATTTTAATATTTTTAAAAAAATTCGGGAAAGTTAAAAAATTAGTGGGAAAATCGACCTCAATTTTTGAGTCGCCACCATTTTGCGAAAAATAAATTATGACACTTTTTCTAGTTCATACGATACTGGCATTTATACTAATAAAAAATTATCCATAATTTTATTTTGCAAATGACCAGGAGGGTAGATATCATGACGACCGGGACACAAATTTTTATATATATTTTTTTTATGTACTCTCGAAATATGAATAAATAAGCCATAAAAAATGGATAGTAAAAATATCAATTGCTTTTTTTATAAATCCTTAAAAAACGCTCGAAATTCGAGCTTCTAGACTAGAATACCCCCCTTAATTCCCGCCGACTACAGATTATTTCAGTTAATTCAGTTCAGCTAATTATTATAAAATGGCTACTCCAATAAAGAAATGTGATATAAAATTTTTTATTTCGAATTTTAAGGTTTGCCAAATTATGTTAAAAAAATACGGTGTTGCCACTAAAAAATATTGTTTTAATAGCTACTGAAGAAATTTGGCAACATCGGAAAGCATTATTTGTACATTATTCTTAGTCAAGTTATTTCCTACAACTTTGCTATTGAAACTACTAGTCTATAACTTTAAATAAAAAAGTTACACTGTATATAACGTTGTTAGGTTCATTTTCCATCAGTTGTTTTCTTTTAGGACAGTCTGTGTAAATCCCCATAGTGATTTTTTTACATACAACGTATGCCAACCGACCTGGACACAAAAGACTGCATTTATCACGGCATACGTCACAAACAGGTCGCATTACGGCCGGCGATCTTTTAACACATCCCCCCTCGAAAACGGTGACGTCTGATCTCGCTTTGTTATTTATAGAGAATAATGACCTATGGGGTGCAGCTAATTGCGCGAGGGCGCCTGAAGATATATATTGGGACCGCACGCCGTGAAATTGTCTAATTTATAGAACACGCATAATAGGTCGGCGCTTGTTTCGCAAAAGAAACCCTGATAAATGGCACTCCGCTGAGCAATTAAACCCTTTCAGGCCATATAAAAATAATAATTAACGGCATTTACGGCACGTTCGTCGTCATTAAATCACGCTACAGTACCATAGAGCAGTTACGCTTAGTCAGATTACTTATTCACTATGATGTCGTTTTTCTTCACCTGAAATATTCTGAATTAACGCCGATTATATATTCAGAAATCTTCATTTAGACATTTTCATTCACAGTAAACCATAAAGAAAAAAGCGCTGGGTGCCAGCTTTGGAGGATTGGGAGGTTTTAGTATGATCCTAACAGTTTTTATGTGATCAGTACAAGAATGATCCGGTCTGAAGCCTGCTGATCTGGAGGTATTTCTGCTTCTATATGTGTTACCAATCTTGTTAGGTTTGGTTAGGCCAGTGCAAGAGTAACTACTGTGCTTAGTAATGTTATATCACGCCAATTGTCACAAATACGTAGGTCACCTTTTTCCAATCATCGGAAACATTGTTTAATTCCCACATCTGATTTATTAAGGGTCGTAACAATTCAGAACACGACTCAGGGTCTGCCTTGAGTAATTCTGCTGGTATATTATCCAGTTCCGGGGCTTTGTTGTTTTTTAATGCTCTCGAATATGCATCACAGTTAATGAGAAACTGCCTGTTTTCTTTTTGTTGTTTTGCCATAGATTTTTTTTTTTGGATAGATTTATCAGGTAAAGAATTTGCAGTTAATTTTGTCTAAAACAGATCATTTTTTTGATACTGATGCGATAAACGTGTTAAGCTAATTCAATAACCAAATAGTACAAAAACTAGTGTTGCTAGAGAGAAGTAGTAGAAGATGAACTTCATTCAGGAAGAGTTTCCATGTCAAGCAATGAGGAAAGCGTTACTAAAAATCAAGATTTTAGAATCAACTATCAATTATCAATCAATCGATACCAGAATCAAGAGAAAATCAATGATTTTGTCATGAGGAATCATCAGTAAATGCCGAGGTGTGTGGTATACAATACATGGCTTTTAAACAAGATAATGCCCCATAAGACACTGCAATAAATATTGATCAATTTCTCGCTAAAAATGAAACAAACACCATTCCAGAAGTACTATACTCACTAGACATGGCAACGGGAGACTTTTTCATGTTATTCTATTGGAAAAACCACAGGCCGCTTTGAAGAAAATAACTAGAAATCGAGTACGAAAACTGTGTCCAGGATCGAAAAAGGGTGTATCTGTCTATGTAAAGGAATCTTTGAACGTCCTCTTCGCCCACTTCAAATCGTCAGATTAAGTTCAAACTTTACACGGACAATACAATAATTTAATAAGTTCGTTCCATTATTCTGAACAGGTTCGTCAGCATCAAGGATTTACTTTCGGAGAGGGAGCCTGAGACACGGTTACAAGGAAGGCAATTCGAAAAGAAAATTTTCGAAAATAAGTAATAGTTTAAAAAACAATCGAGCTCCCCACGCTTTGTTCACAATGACACATTAATTTTCTCGTTCGTCACTTTATTCCTATACTAAAAATTATTTTTTACTTTTTTTGTTCGGTTTACCATTAAAGCGTGTTTTTTAAAACTATAATT
Source organism: Cosmopolites sordidus (assembly GCA_031761425.1). Taxonomy (NCBI): domain Eukaryota; kingdom Metazoa; phylum Arthropoda; class Insecta; order Coleoptera; family Curculionidae; genus Cosmopolites; species Cosmopolites sordidus. The sequence continues at coordinate 703,697 of JARFXV010000008.1, forward strand.
TTTTGTGAAGTATCTGTATATATTGTACTTTTCCCATTATATCTTCCGATCTTAGATTTCACTTAAGGTGGTGCTTTTGGAAACGATGCCAGATCTGAATGGGAAGTCCGTCGTGGAGATGTATGAAGAGGGAGGCTTGGTGTTGGTTGAGCCTACGTCTGCGGTAAAGTCTGATATGATGTTGAAGGCGCTGAAAGGGATGCACTATTAATCAGTTCTGTACATACAGTCTCTTGCTGATCAGATTGCTCAGGGGTAATTTCTCCGATAGGTTGGTCAGTGACACTAGCCGAACCAAAATCAATATCCGGAAAAATATATTTGTTAAATGGCCATATGCCCGTGTACGTAAACCCTTGGGTAATGCTAATTGGTGTTGCAGAAAATGAAATATCTTCTTTAACAAGCCCTGGTAATTCATAAATAACACTGGGGAACAATTTGAAAAATAATTTCTGTTGAGTTTGACATTTAAGCTGTTTTATGCGTAAATTGTCATGCTAATTCCAAAACTTTATTTAGTTTTTTTCTATCACGTCAAGTTTTTTCTCTACAGTTGTTACGCATCCAACTAAGCTTGGCGAATCACAGAAGTCGCTACTGCTCTCCTACCGGCGAACCTTCTTCGACCTAGGAGTGGGGGCGTGAGTGACGTTGCGTCATCCAAAACTAGTTCGGTCAGTTACGCATGAGATGCTAAAGTATACGGGTCTGTGTCGCTCTGATATAGTGAAGTCAAAGTATACATACACAACTATAGATTTTTGTTATGTCTGTCTCTGGTAGTTCTCGTCGTAAGTGCTTAAACAGCCCTGATTCATTTTGTTATATATGTGGCAGTCGAATATATCGAACTGGTCGTCAAGATCTGACCTAAGACCAGGTGATCCAAACATTTTAAATCAGCCACTTGTCGACAGAAAAAACATTGTATTTCCGCCTTTGCATATAAATTAGGTCTCATGAAGCAATTTGTTAAGGCTTTGTCAATTGAAGGAGACTGCTTTGAGTATATCATTTCGGTATTCCCTAGCCTGTCATATGAAAAGATAAAGACTGGTGTGTTTGATGGTCCACAGATTCGGCAACTCGTTAAAGATGAAAATTTCACTGAAATAATGACCGAACTTGAAAGGAATTCTTGGTTGGTTTTTAAAAATATTGTTAAAGACTTTCTTGGAAATACACGACCCCCGAATTACATCGAAATTGTCCAACAACTCTTGGAGAGCTTTAAAAAGCTTGGTTGCAACATGACCATCAAACCGCATTTCTTACATAGTCATCTTGCTAACTTCCCAGAAAATCTTGGTGCTGTTAGTGATGAACAGGGCGAGCGATTCTACCAAGATCTAAAAGTTACGGAAGCGCGGTATAAGGTAGATGGGATGTCAGTATGATGGCTGACTACTGTTGGAGCTTCAAGCGAGAATGTCCACAAACTAAACACTCCAGGAAAAGCTATAAGAAGAAATTTTTACCATAATATCTTTTATTTATTTTTTGTATAAACACAATTTAACTTTTAATAATATGTTAACCTCTGTATGAATAAAATATTCTAATCTATTTGGTCAAATCTCGCCTTATTTCCTTTCGTATGTACACTTTTAAGGTAAAATGAGGGGTATGCTGTAGCTTAAGAACTTGACGTGATAGAGAAAAACTATGAATATGTTTGAATTCAGAGATGAAAAATTAGTCAAAAACAAGTCAACAAAATTGCTGTTCCTCAGTGTAATTATTCATAATTCCAATGATATGCGGTAATATTAAATTTAGTTTTAAAAGGTCCAAAATTTCCCCTATCAAGTGGTTATAGTTATGCGGTGTATGCGGTAAGTGGTTATAGTTATGCATTCGAGGAAATGATAATGTAGACATTACACTTTCTTTACAATATTGAATAAAAGATATGTTCATATGTGATGAATGATTGTCCATTATAACCATAACAGGATTACCTTTTAATAGGCTTAGGAAATTCCGCGAAGTGCTTCAAGAACTGTAAAATATCTTCATCTTGCTTTTAATCACTTTTATTTCCTGAACCTTTACCATCAGGACCATCTCTTACAAAATAAGGCTGACAATTCTTTCGTAGAATATCAAAAAAGGCAGGTACAGCGTTTCCTATTGCGTAAACAGCCAAACACACAGTTACTAGTTTCGATTGATTGCGCGGTTGGCTCTTGGTGAAACATAGTAACAATGATAATAATTAAAACACTTGGTATTTGTTTCACAGTTTATACATAACTCTCTTTGAGAATGGTCGCGAGGCCGAAACATGTTAGAGAATATCTTGAATATATTGTGAAACACAGTTACTAGGGTACTTAGTTCTTGTTAAATAATAGCACCGGCCTGTTTGGTGTCTTTAACAGCATTTACTCTGCTAGGTTTATGACTTGTAACGCCTGCCTCATCTATATTATATAATTACGCAGTGTCAATTGTAATATGTTACAATTTCACCTCCTTGTTTTGTTACTTTTGCGCCACTGGAGTCTTAAGGCATTGAAGACTTACTTATATAAAACATATGGTAATATGGTTACTTTAGAGATGGAGAAGGAGAATAAATTGCCATTCCTGGACACTAATAATAAAACAAAACAACACATTAAAAACTACAGTTTACAGAAAACCGACAAACACAGATAGGTATCTCAATTTCTTTTCAAATCACTCAAAATCGGTCAAAATAGGAGTAATTAAAAGTTTATATGACAGAGCAAAACTTGTTTGTACCGACAGTGATACACTACAAAAAGAAACAAATCACATAAAAGACATTTTAACAAAAAACAATTACCCAAAAAATTTTATAGATAAATCGCTTAAAAATGTTGATACTAGACAAAACAGACAAGTTATTAATAACAATAATAATAACTCTCAAACAATTAACCTCACAATTCTTTATATCCGGGGTATTTCTGACACAATTAAAAGAGTAGGAAATAAATACAACATAAGAACGACATTTAAAACAAAAAATACTCTTAGATCTCTATTAACAAAGACTAAACAAAACAATATTCAATAAAATACCAAAAATGTGGTTTATAAAATTCCCTGCGAATGTGGCAAATTCTATATAGGTGAGACATCTAGACCGTTAGATGTTAGAGTAAAAGAGCATAAAAATCTTCTTAGAAAGGGCGATTTTAATAAATCTAGAATTTGTCAACACGCATGGGAATCGGGTCATAAAATCAATTGGAACAATTCCAAAACGGTATTAAAAGAATCGGTAACAAAATACAGAAGATTAAAAGAAACCGCTATAATTAATTTAAATAAAAATAATTGTTTTGCTATGCCTTCGGTAGATTTAAATTCAATATGGTTCCCGATTCTAAAGAATACATTTAAACACATTAAAATATTTGAATACACAATCAGTACAATAAACAATCACACAGTAAACATTACCTATATATATTTTTTGGTAGTATGTCGCTGTCATGAAAATCTATTTATATATTACAAATTAATATAATTTATTTTTTAGTTTAGTTTTGAAAACGGGGGGAGAATACCCTCCGAAACGTTAACGTTAAAAGTTTGTAAACTTTTTTATAACATTTTTATATCTTTAAAATTTTGTTCGTTAGGCAAATTTATTACAAAAAGAATCACTGAGAAATTTGTCTCCGTTTGGTTTTTAGTTTTTACCCAGTGATTCTTTCTTTAAATAAGAACAGGTATTTTTGATATTTTTTGAGTTTTAGATAGTGGCGAAAAACCCAAATAAAGGTTCATGTAAAATCTAAATTCTAAATGTTCATGTAAAATCTTGTGTATGTGTCATACTAATGCTCAGGGATGCTTCAATTTAACGGTCACACTTGCTTTATCAGTTCGCGCACATAATCGATGTTTTTTTGGCACAACAACCGATTTTGAACGATCTTCTTTAAATTTGTCCGTGAGCGAACGACGGCCACCAGTGATATACAGTGGTTTTAGATGGTGCTTCATCCCAAAACTCGAAGTGACTTGATCGATGAACTGTTGTTGGAATAATCCACATCGAAAATCGTAGTAAATTATCGCGCGAAAATTCTGTTTTTTGAGTGAGATGAAATTTTCAAGTCACTGAACAACACAAATAGTGTCCGTATGACAAAACGTTCTGAGTAGGTATACACTCAACAATATTAAACTTTCTGAACTAAACAAATCTAAACTTCAATCTCTGTTACATAAATAGCAACCCTTGAGACAAGATAGCACAAAACTAAATAGATATTTGAAATGTGCTTAATGACCATTTTTGTGCACTTCATACGGCATATCACACCGTTGTTTTGTATCAAAAGACTAGGATTGCTGCTTAATTATATTTTACGATATTCGCTAATATTAAATCTTGAATACGATATAAATAGCAGCCAGTTACGCTTTTGATAGAATTACGAGACGACATTAGACGACGTTCAAAAAGATTCGAGTTTAGATTAGGGCCGTGATGTAATGTGAGGCAGATTGCGAGAGAGGTGGAGAGCGGAGACGCATTTACATTTTAACAAAAGTTTTAATCTGCCGTGAGACAATGTCTGGTTATCAGGGAGGTAGAAGCGATATTTGCTTTATTATATGCCCCGATTAAAAGTATTTCGGATCGTTAATGTTTGATATTTTATTCCGAGCTTCGCCGAAAATTGCGTTTTGTTATCTGTGAAATTTATGACTGCGATAAAATTGTTTCGCTTTCTGGTATTATACAGTGTGAGTCTCCTAATACCACAACGATAATATTACAAATTTTCGGCTGGGTAATCTATACATATATCGTATATGATTAAAAAACAAGCTTTTTAATTAAATAAAACACAAACTATTTATTTATTTATACACATTTATTTTGTTTTGGTTTAGCTCCTAAATTAATTTTGACATTTTCTACCTATATTATTTTTCTCTATTATAGTGATTACATCGCTAAGGCGGACTCTATCAAATTCTTGCTTTAAGTCAACAAAACCCAAGAACAATGGCTTATCGAATTAGATCGATTTTTCAGTGTGTTGACGGATTATAAAAATTGTGTCTACTGTTAATAAATACACACTTTATTTAGCATATGCAGCTAATAGTAACAAAACAAAGGTAATATGCAAGAAAAATAAAACTAAGAAAAAATCTAAGAAATCGTATCAAAAGAAAATTCAATGACAAGGTAATAATTAACAGTGTTCAAATGATAAAGTGTTTTATTGCTTCAAATAATAATTTAACAGTTTATTAAATACATGCACATTAGGAGCGCTCTCTATGTGGGCGGGCAAAGCATTGAAGAGATAAACACCCCTACAAAACAATGTCTTCGCAATTGGTACATCATAATTGTTCTTAGAACGGACATCGTAAGAATTCATGTTAGGGTCATAACCATTATTCACTGCAATCTGTTTGATGACATTCAATTCTTTGTTATAATTATCTATTGACATTGGGGCATTTATTAATCTGTGTATGAATGAATTAAATGCTGCCATTTTTTGAGAATAAGGACGACAAGACTTGTTATGTATAACTAAATCTGTGTGAGATGGCTTATGAAAAATTGCAAAATCACGTTTATTCTCTTTTCTTGTAACTGTTAAATCTAAAAAGTTAATACTGTTGTTTTGTTCTTCTTCAACTGTAAAATAAATGTTCTTATGTAAAGAGTTTATATAAGTTAGGAATTGATTTAATTGTTTGTCAGTACCCGTAAAACAAATTATAATGTCTTCAACATATCTATCCTAGTAAAGTGATGATTTGAATAGCTGATGTTGATATATCTTATCTTCTAAATTATTCATAAAAATTTCCGCCAGTAAAGGACTTAAAGGGTTCCCCATTATCAAACCTTCTTTGAAAAAATAAAATCTGTTACATAACAAGTCTTGTCATCCTTATTCGCAAAAAATGGCAGCATTTAATTCATTCATACAAAGGTTGAATACCCCAATGTCAATAGATAACTATAACAAAGAATTGAATGTCATCAAACAGATCGCAGTGAATAATGGTTATGACCCAAACATTATAAATAAAATAATTAATAAAAACTGTTATAATAATACCATTAATTTAATATATCCTGTTAATAAAGTCAAGAACGCCGCATACAAAACAATTACATATACAGGAAAAGTCACCAAATTAATTTCTAAACATTTGTCAAAAACCAGCGATATAAATATTGCATTCAGAACAAACCATAGTCTTGGACGCTTAATAAAAAACAATAATAAAGTCAAACAAACAAACTTCATAAATCAGGAGTTTATTTAATTGAGTGCGGTTCTTGCCCAAAAGTCTGTTGGACAAACAGGAAGATCCTTTTCCACCAGGCTTAATGAACATAAAAGAAGTTATATTAAAGAACAGAATAATTCTCATTATGCCAATCACTTAATGTTAGAAAATCACACTTTCAACGATAATTTCAAAATGTTGCATAACAAAAATAAATCTAATAAACTAAATCTTTTAGAGAGCCTAGAAATTAATAAAAGAAAAAATTTGGGTATTTTACTTAATGATCAGGTAGACTTGAATGGTTCACCCTTGTTAAACTTATATTACTCTAGACATTGAGACGCGGGACTCCCACTATCATCATTTATGGTTTTATTAGATTAGTTTAGGTAATAACTGCTTTTCTTACTGTTAGTTTAATTCAGTGTGTATTTGAAAAAGACACTGTGTGTCGAAACAATTGTCATACGTACAAGTTTTAAATATAGTGGAAATTTAGATATTAATCTTGGTTTTTTATTTAACTCTATTTTTTCCAATCTCTCTACATAGATAACTGACATGATTACAAAATGTTAGCTCATGATCCAACAATACTACCAAGTATTTAATTTCATTTACAATTTCAATATCACAATTGTTTATATTCATTTTTAACCCTAATTTATTAAATCTTTTGCAGTTTGCTTTAGATCCTATAACCATGCACTTTGTTTTTAGATCATTAGTTTAAGTTTTTTTTTCACCTAGACCATCTAAATAGTATTCTCAGTTCACTACTCAATGTTTTAACCATTCCAGGCAAATTATATTCAGACACAAATATAAGTATCATTCGCAAAAAGAATGATAAAGAACTTATCCAATAATGTAGAAATATCGTTGACATTTATCAAAAACAGCAACGGACCCATGACCCAACGGACCCAAGACATGACATGATTGGGGAGTTCCTCACCCCAAGTACTTTCTCTCTTTGCCGACACTTTTCCGTCAATCCTCATTCTATAATGTCTGTCTGTTAAGTAACTTTTAACCCATTTCAAGGATTTTGATCTTACACCATAACTTAATAATTTTGTACACAGTATATCCCGGCTAATAGTTTCGAATGTTCGCTTTGAATCGCTAAACACACTAAGCTCAGATTTCCCGTCCTTTATAATGTTTCTCCATATTGCGCATGCATACTGAAAAGCCGTCTCACAAGAATGTTTTGTCCTAAACCCTGATTGAGCAGAAAATAACATAATTAGTTTCAAAATAAGTTCTCAACTTTGCACATATAACAGTCTCGATGATTTTATCAACAACAGGTAATAAATTAATTGGTCTAAAGTCACTTGGTACACTAGGCTTTGGTATTTTTGGAAGTGGTACAATAATGTTGGTTTTTAAGTCATCAGGATATGTATTCATTTTAAAACTTGTATTAATTAAGTACAATAAAGGATAAACGAAGACACAAAAAAAAATCTTTTATTAATCTTATAGTAATTTCATTGTCACTGGTACTTTTAAGCTAAATTTAATTATTATTAATTTTAGTGATAAATTATCCTAACAATGGGAACGCCTATTTTTGCTTTGTATATAACGATCTATCCCGCCCACCGTGCAGAGATTGAACCATTTAAAATAATTCTTGAGAGATAAATTAAACATTTTGTTTAAAAAAAATCGTTTTGTCTTATTACATTTTTAATTAAATAGTGTATAAACTTTCGCAGATCTCACGTTATTATTAGAAACGCTTAGAAACGCGTCCCAAATTACTCTACGTTCCCCATTTGAACGATTTTACACCGATTTCCCCAACTTAATGTAATATACAATAAAATGTAAATTGGAAAAAAAAAATTACAAAAAATGTTGCATTCTTGCAAAATGAATGTGTCATTCATATGATTCAGTTTTATTTTGTGTTTTGACCGGTAAACATCGCGAATAGTTTACTTCGTTTTATTAGTGTTAGTGTGTAGTGTAGTGTAGTGTATCGTGAGTGTAGTATCCAGGAGCAGTGCAGCTGTGTAAGTTACATTGACGTTGATATAAGGTAGGTGAACTATTTTAAAGACATTTTTGTTAAACTATATGGTAATATTTGAAGCAGTCTTTTATTATTTTAACATCCAAGGTACTTCGAAGAAACAGAGGCTTTATTAAAATTTACTGTTGCCCTTCAAAGTTTCATTAGGAAATTATCTACTTAAACTGTTTGTACAATTTTATTTACTATACAGGGTGTGTAAAATGGCGGAAAGTAATAAAACATTTTTTGTATATAAAAATGGCGACTAATAAAAATGGCGTACTGCCGCACATTAACTTGATAATGGGGGGGTGCTGCATCTTGTTGGAACCAAATTGTGTTGGCTAGCAATTGAGGATTTCTTATATTAGGGTACAAATTTATAAGATTTGGAATGAGCTGATTTTGGAGAAAGTCTAAGTAATTTACCCCATTTAAATTTTGATCGAAAAATATTGGACCAATTATTTGATCTCCTATAATACCTGCCCAGAGATTAATCTTTTCAGGTCTTTGTGTGTGAATTTCCCGCATCCAATGAGGATTTTCTCTCGACCAATAACGATAGTTCTGGCGATTGACATGCCCGTGAAGAGTAAAAGTAGATTCATCAGAAAATAAAACGTTTTCCACTCTCAGAAAGTTGTTGTCTATTCTGTGCATCATTTGTTCGCAAAACTCCATTCTCCTGTCGAAGTCGTCTTCACTAAGCTCTTGAGTAGGCTGTAGCTTATACGGATGCATTTTCTTCTCTTTCAATAGTCTGGCAACCGAAGAGCGACCAACATTGTTTTCCAAGGCAACTTGTCGAGTTGAGGTATGCGGATTGTCTTGGAATGCAAGCATTACATCCAATTTTGTGTTATCGGTCAACGACACTGCTTCCTTCTTAATTTGTCTCACGTGTCCCAGTTCTCTACATTGTTTTTCAACTTTACTTATTGTACCTTGGGATATGGGTGGTAAGTCAGGATATTTTTCCGTAAAGAGACGAATAACTTCGGCTTGAGTTCGTGTCCTATCTCCATAACCTATCATCATTAAGATAGTTATTTTATGACTGTCTGATAAATACACCATGTTTAAATCAAATGAATCACACACACGTCAAAGAAAACTAATTTAAAAGGCACGTTGATTTTTTTGACGTTTCATACAACAAATACCTAACTTTGAAAACCTGATTTTTTATCTTTGCCTATTTGCTGATAATGTTCGAAGAATTACTTAATATTTCCGAAACAGTTGAAGATAAGTCTTGGATATTTTACATGAAATATGTCTAGAATTTCCTGAAGAATCCAAAAATTAAATAATATATAGGGTGTTGTATTTAAAATAAGAAAGTTGGTATAGGCCACTGTTATATGACACACCCTGTATAAAATTTTTTTATTGAAAAAAATGCGCATCTAAAAATACCAATCGACGTGTTCGAGCTTTTTTCGAACACGTCCCCATTTATTTATTAACGAATTTATTCCATTTGGCTGGGACACAGGGTATATATATATATATATATATATATATATATATATATATATATATATATATATATATATATATATATATATATATCTTCTTCAGACCACAATATAATAAAGTTGGCTAATAATAATCCTCCTTCGTCTGCATTAGTAATTAAGGTTTATTTTACTTACAATTAGAATATTAATTATTAAATAAAATAAACATTTATTCCTTTCTTTTGTTGCAGGTGAGTATTGAAGAGACCATTAGAGACCGACGAGATCGTCAAGCTTTGGGTGCTAATGCATCTCAGGCCGTCATCGTCAGGGGTGGCTAACGTTCACCCTTGACACAGATTCTATGGTGCATGCTAATGCATCTCGGGTTGCCACCACCAGGGGTGTCAAACGTTCATCCTTGACATAGAGTTTATACTAAACTTGAAGAGATTTACCACTAAACACCAAAACGCTTTTTTGAACTGCTCGACGCACGTTTCGCTAACCATGTTAGCATCATCAGGAGATGATTTAATCTAATTCTAAAACTAAACTATGTTCTATTTATATGAAAACCATACCTAACGAAGCGTTTATAGTCTAACGTTTATAGTCTAACGCACTTTATTTCATAAAACTGAGGCTAACGCTCGCTTTTAAGGGTCTTATGACTTAGGCGTATTTTATTTTCAAGGTTTAGGTCAACTATGATCAACAAATTAATCATAAGTTTGATTTTCGTTGAGAAAGTTCGTATGATTTTGATTTATGTAATTTTGATATTATAAAAAAACTGTGGATGAGAATTAACGAAAAGGAAACAGAGTCGGTGAGATCCTGTATGTATATATTGAGAATGTTCTTAGTAAAACGCAAAAGTGAATGAATTAGAATTTTTCATTTTAATTTTTAAATAGATATCTGGGTATAATTGGTAAATGGCGACTGTTGTTAAACATAACCCATTCAGGTATACTTAAGAAATTATATGAGAGAAAATGAATTGTGCAAGATATACTGTTAGGCAAAAATAAATATAGATAAATATCATGAAAACAGGAGTTTATAATATATGAGAGGACGTTTTTGATATGAACGACTTGACCCTGGTGTAATAAGAACATGAATGTAACGATAGAACATAGAGAGAAAAAATATCGACATTTCTAGTACTTTTAAGGTAAATTTTTTTGACTTTTAGGTTAAACGTATTTTGAATTATGGAGGAAAATACATTAAAGAGAAAAATAGGAGAAATAAATAGGTTTTAAAGAAACATGCATCACTTTTCTCCTGATAAGGTTTAATATTTGCTAGGTTATATCATTCTGTCCGGGTGGATGTTATAATCATCCGGATGTTAAACTTAGTGGTGCAATATTCCTGGAATACCCTAATGGGAGAGTCCCACACTCCGGCTATAAAAGCTTTTTCCACCGCCGAAAAAAAAACCAGTCCACCACATCTGAAAATATCTCTACGATCTGATAGGATTTTTATTTCACAAACAGTAGATCCTCAGTTAAGATGAGAAAGCAGATATGTTAAAGAAGATACATTGAAGGAGGGAGTTCAAAAGATTTTCTTCAGTTTTCTTGGTTTGGTATTTTTTTAGCGGTGTAAGTAGGGAAGACCGAGTACAAAACTAACACTGTACTTTAAGTTGCTTACTCGGACCTGATTTCAAAAGATCATTCGTTTTAATCATGCGACCAACTTCAAAGGCCGATGCCCGTATTTCGTTATTATTTTGCAAGGGACGATCCGTTGCAGAAGAAGATGCGAAGTCAACCGCGGTAAGGATATTTTTCTTAAAAGGATTTATACCAGTGCATGTAAAACTAGTAATAGCATTTTTATCGGTGACTGCAAGACAAAATGCTTCTTTGACAGTTCCAGGAATGTAATAGTCATTGTGTGTATAGTTATTTAGTCTAAGATCAGAATTAAAAACGACTTTCACCCATTCGTTTAATGGATGAAAAGTATTTTATATCAAATTTAATATTTTGAAAAATATATCACGAGTATGTTGGCCAAAATATTCCTGGTCATACTATGATTAATTAAAAATTAAAAAATGACTGCACTCATTTGTTTAAGAAACAAATTTAATACTAATCGAAAGTATGAAGCCTATAGGATATGTAAAAGTTAGATTGTCAATTTTTTTCCTAGCGTAACTGTTGGGTTGGTAGATATAAACAGATAAGTTGATACTAGTAATTTGCGCTCATATGTTTAATAAATAAATGTTGTATCAAAATAAAGGTAATTTTATTGTGAACACGATGATATAGGGTTGCCTTAAAGATGGAACTGCTGTTTATACCAAAAATGTAGCCAGTTACCTTTTCTATCGAATAGACTGTGTATATTGAGAGACCCTATACATTGCGAAAAACAACGAGGGTAGAACAGAGCATTATTAATAACAAGGAACGCGTAAGTGGGAGTAGGGAACCGTTAGTAGCCAAGATCAAAAGCAGGTTAGTAAATCCTTTACCTTAATGGCACCGTCTTATCCATTAATTGGTTACGAGATCACATTGAACGTGTCACTTTGAATAGTTCGCAGATAATGGTCTGGGGGTAGACGTTCATTATCAGGAAACCGTGAGACGGGACGAAAACGCGAGGTGACAAGAGACGCTGAACAGAGCCACGCTCTCGCGCTATCCCGACTCGTATAGTTCCGATAAGAGATTTCGATCCATTATGAAATCTTAGTCAGCATATTCTAGCAAATGGATGCCAACAAAACGTATTTGTTTCGATGGGATAGGACACTAGTATTTATTTACCTATAAATATATATATATATATATATATATATATATATATATATATATATATATATATATATATATATATATATGTATATATATATATATATATATATATATATATATATATATATATATATATATACATATATATATATATATATATATATATATATATATATATATATATATATATATATATATATCGAAGCGGACAATATTTGAAAATGCAAAATTAGATTATCATTAAATACTATCCGTAAAAATATTATATACAGGGTGTTAGGTAAACATGCGGCAAAAATTAAAGGGGTTATTCCTTGACTTAATCTAAGAATATTTTGTTGTATGATGATTTTTGTTTCGAAGATACAGGGTGAACAAAATTTACGACATTAAGAACATTTTATTATCAAAATGTACATGTAAAGATGCTCAATCTACAATAAATGTTCGAAATGACTTTCTCCAGCCTTGATACAAGCATTCAATCTTCTCGCCATTGACTGCCGAACTCTTTCAAACACACCAGGGTCGTTTCTAATTGAGTTACACCCAGCAATTATCCAATATCGCAAATCATCCAAATTCTTCAATGGAGTAGCGAAAACTAATGACTTCAGATATCCCCAGAAGAAATAATCCAGGGGGTTTAAGTCCGGGGATCGAGCAGGCTATGCGTGTGGCCCACTTCGACCAATCCAGCGATATCCGTATGTTGCTGTTAAAAAATCACGAGCAACCAAACTGAAACATCTTCCAGAAACTCAGGCAGCGTTGCTTCTAAAAAGTTGCGATACACCTCGCCAGTAAGTCTTTCTGATAGAAATACCGGTCCAATTAGATAGTCACCTACAATTCCAACCCAAACATTCAACGAGAACTGATGTTGAAAACTATTTTCGCATACCTCATGCGGATTTTCATCTGCCACACATGGTTATTGTGAAAATTCCTTATTGCGTTTCTTGCGAAAGTGGCTTCATCGGTGAAAAGAATTTCTGTCAAGAATAGTGGAAGGCGAAGTAAAGTTTGCAATATCCATTGACATAATGCAATACGTGAAGGAAAATCAACAGGTAGTAGTGCTTGAATGCGTTGAATGTGGTATGGATACAACAAATTGTGCTTAAGAATTTTCCAAACTGTCCAGTGACTCACATTCAAAGAATTTGCAATTTTTCGCGTAGAACTACCAGGCTCTTCCGCTATCATGTCCAGCACATTCTGTTACAATTGTACCGTTCTTACAGTCAGTGATCTTCTTGACCCTTCAGTTCGTTTCAATGTGCCTGTTTCACGAAGACGTTGATGAATGTTTTCGAAGATTTTTCGGTCGGAGACATTACGGGCTGAAAATCGTTCACTGTACAATCGCCTAGCTTGTAATGCATTGCCATCAGCAAGTCTATACATGAAGTGCATATCAGTCATCTCCGCGTTTGTATACATTATGATAGAGGACTTCACTCACTATTTAAGACACGTCAAACAGCCAAACGTCACTCAATCTATGTAAACAAATGCAACCGATAAAATCCACTTACCAGATAAAACAGCCGTTCCAAGTGTTCGAGATCGAAAAAAAAATTTTGTACTTGATAAACTCATTGACGTACACCCTACTTTTATTTGCATTAATGATTTCAACAAATATCGAATATGGTTGTTGCAGATTTTGTTCGCCCTGTATCTTCGAAACAAAGGGGCTTTTCAAAAATCATCATAGGACAAAATATTCTTAGAATAGAACAAGGAATAACAATTTGCATTTTTGCCGCATGTTTACCTAACACCCTGTACATACACTAGTCTATACTGGATCCGTATGTTACAAGATCCGAAGGAGATCAGTTCAATATGAAGAAATCACTGGCAATGTGCTTCAAACAGCTGCTTCAATAGCACCAGAACAAAAATGTCTCAAACAGACAAAAATCTCCAGTGAGACCATTGATTTAATGAAGAAACGGCGGACAATAAGAAATGCAGGGAGTCCTTTTGGCAGAGTTACGTACGCTGAGCTCTGCAAAACTATAAGAAAACGTATCAGAGGCGACACGCACTGATTCAATATGCAGCTAGTGGAAAAAACCCTGGAAGACAACAAAGGAATTAACAAGGCTAGACGGAAGCTGAGAAATAAAAGAACGCAAATTTATGCCTTAATGTGTGAGGATGGCACAGTGTGTGTGATTCATCAGAACCAACCAAAGGTAACCATACCCACGGAAGAATAAATGCCAGATATCCTAGAGGAGGAAGTAACAAATGATATAGAATCGATGAAAAACGGCAAAACTCTAGGAAAGGATAGAGTAACTGTCGAGATGCTAAAAGCTGGACGTCGGACGTTACATAAAACACTGGTAAAATTATACTCAAAATGCCCGCAAAGAACAAAACATACCTGATTTGTGGAAAAATGCAGAAGTCATCCTTTTACAAAAAAAAGGAGCACACGAAGATTTAAAGAACTACCGTCCAATAAGCCTCCTATAAGTGTTGAACAAATTTTTCACTAAGATAATATTTAAAAGAATATTAAGAAAACTGAATGATGTGCAACCAAGAGAACAAGCAGGATTCAGAAATGGATTCACTATAATGGATCACATCCAGGTTATATATATATACATATATATATATATATATATATATATATATATATATATATATATATATATATATATATATATATATATATATATATATATATATATATATATATATATATATATATATATATATATATATATGTATATATATGTATATATATATATATATATATATATATATATATATATATATATATATATATATATATATATATATATATATATATATATATATATATATATATATACAAAAACAAAAGAACGCAAATATATGCTTTAAAGCGTGAGGATGGCACAGTGTGCAGGGCGCGTACCCAAATGTTAGAGATTATCAGAATGTTTTATTCCCAGTTATATGAAGATCAGAGCCAGTCAGGGAGAGCAATACCCACGGAAGAACAATATATAATGCCAGATATCCTAGTGGAGGAAGTAACAAGTGCTATAGAATTGATGAAGAACTGCAAGGCTCCAGGAAAGGTTAGTGTAACTGTCGAAATGCTAAAAGCTGGTGGTCGGACGTTACATAAAACACTGGCAAAATTATACTCAAAATGCCTCAAAGAACAAAAAGTACCTGACTTATGGAAAAATGCAGAAGTGATCCTTTTACATAAAAAAGGAGCACAGGAAGATTTAAAGAACTACCGTCCAATAAGCCTCCTATCAGTGATGTACAAAGTTTTCACTAAGATAATTTCTAAAAGAATATTAAAAAAACTGAATGACGCACAACCAAGAGAACAAGCAGGATTCAGAAGTGGATTCAGTACAATGGATCACATCCAGGTTGTACAGCAGGTCATAGAAAGGCACAACGAATACACCATGCCACTGTGCTTGGCTTTTATCGACTACGAAAAAGCATTTGATTCCATCTCAATGCATGCGATAATGGATGCACTGCTTAGCTAAGGTGTAGAGAGAGCCTATGTAAACCTATTGGAATCGATGTATGATGGAGCTACAGCCACAATTCACCTTGATGATCTTGAAGTGGGAATTAATATAGAACGAGGTGTACGGCAGGGTGACGTAATATCGCCTATTCTTTTCTCGGCTGGCCTTGAAGAAGTATTCCGTAAACTGGATTGGGAACAGGATGGTGTAAGGATCAATGGTGCAAACTTAAACCATCTTAGATTTGCAGATGATATTATTCTCATTTCACAAGACCCAGAGGAGCTGCAAAGACGCATACAAGAAATGCAAAGGGCTGGCGAACCATTAGGCTTGAAAATAAACCTGAAAAAGAGTCAGGTTATGTTCAATAACTTCGGTCAGGACAGAAGAATTTCAGTTCTAGGAAGGGATTTAGAGATTGTGGACAGCTTTATATATCTTGGGCAGAGGATTTCCATGGAGGGGAATACCGCCCGGGAGGTGGAACGGCGTGTTAAATGTGGCTGGCAGGCATTTGGTAGGCTTAACATAGTGTTTAAGAGCAGACTCCCACTTTGCCTGAAAAGAAAAGTATTCGATCAGTGCGTTCTACCCGTTATGACATACGGAAGTGAAACCTGGACACTCACATCGCAATCAATTCAAAAACTTTGGGTGGCACAGAGGGGAATGGAAAGATGTATGCTTGGCATTACAAGACGAAACAGAAAGTCCTGCGCATGGATCAGGGAACAAACAAAAGTCTGTGACATCATTGGAAGAGTAAAACAGTTGAAATGGAGATGGGCAGGCCATATAGCGAGGCGATGGGACGACAGATGGACCAAGGCAATCCTGGAGTGGATACCGCTTGATCGCAAAAGTCCGCGAAGAAGACCGAAAGCACGATGGATTGATGACATCGTTAAGTATATTGGACCCGAGTGGCAGAGGAAAGCCCAGGACCGTCAAGGTTGGAAGCATGCTGAAGAGGCCTTCATCCTGCAGTGGATCGATACGGGCTGATGATGATGACTATGATATATATATATATATATATATATATATATATATATATATATATATATATATATATATATATATATATATATATATATGATATATATATATATATATATATATATATATATATATATATATATATATATATATATATATATATATGTATATATATATATATATATATATATATATATATATATATATATATATATATATATATATATATATATATATATATATATATATATATATATGAATTCGACGTCTGGGGATTGCTTATAGCCGTGAGCTACCGAAATTGTCTACGCGAGCTACCAGTAGCTCGCGATCGAAGGGTTAGCGACCCGTGATTTAGAGAATACCCAATTTTCAAAAAAATGCGATGTCATTTAACCCTGCCTAAATGACAATACTTTTTCCATTCATTTAACCTGAGATATTTGCACATAATTTTTTTCTCGCTTGTTATATCTACGTTATATCTTGTTATATCTTGTGTTAGTGTGTTAAATATTCTTGATTCTTCTTCTGTTGTGATTAAACACTTTCAGATTTACCCAATGCTTTTTATTCATTTAAATGTTATTTATTTTATTCTGCGCTCTCATTAGTAATTAAAAACAGATTTTAAATAAGAAAAAATTATATTTTATCTTCATTTTAGTATTACAGCTTAATTCATCAAAGTTTGTCTACAATTATTAATTCATAGAAATCTTTGAACTATTGAAATATTTATTCTTTTGTCATGCATTCTTTTGTCGCACTTGAAAAATTAATTTTATAGTCTTTTATCACATGAAGATACTGTTTTTGGTTTTCATCTTTAGCGAATACATTGATGTATTCTTGGGTTAACTGAACAGCTCTCTCATTGACAATTTTAATTTATTAACAATTTTTAACCCCATTAACATTATTTTCGGAACATCGAGTTCTACAAGTTTTCATTGATGATAAATCTCTTGAAAAAGTCTAAAGTACTGTAATTTTTTTAAATCATTGTTATTCTTTATTGCGACCAAAAAATGTCTGATTTCAAGGCATTGATTATTTTCTGTTTGACTTGTAGTGACATATTTGTGTCAAAAAATAAGAGTCCAACTGCTTCCGGCTTAAGTACCATAAATGATTTTTAAATGCGTTTACTATCGCTTCAGATCAACATTTCTCGTTGTGACCAAGTGTGACAAGTGACCAAAAAGCATCGGGTAGTAAATTTGAAAATGTCAGATAATTATTGGGAAAAATGATATAAATACATTTTAACCTAAAAGGATCACAACAGAAGCAGAATCAAGAATATTTAGTAAGATAATTAATATCATAAGCGAGAAAAAAATTAACAATATAAAAGTGTAAAAATATCATGTTAAATGAATGAGACAAGAATCGTTATTTAGGCAGAGTTAAACGGCATCGTAATTTTTTCCAAAATTATTTTTAGGCTATAGAAATGTTTTAGAGAACACCCAAGTGAAAAAAGTCAATTTGGGAAATAACGGACACCGTAAAGGGCGTGTGTGTAAATTTATAGATAGTGATTCACGGATAGTGTTGTCTATTGAAGAATATATAGTGTTTAAAAACAGAAGTCCTTGTATAGTACGTCTTGCCCATTATGATATTCGGAAGTAAAACATGGACACTCATATCTTAATCAGTTCAAAAACCTCGCGTAGCACTGAGGGCAACCGAAAAGTGTATACTCGGCATTACAAAGCGAGACAGAACGACTTGCATATGGATCGGAGAACAAATGAAAGTAAATGCCATCATTGGAAGGGTAAATAAATTGAAATGCAGGTGCTTAGGATATAGTGAGGCGATCGGACGACAGATGGACTAAGGCAAGTAGATGCAACTTGATCGCAAACATTCACGAAGAAGACTGAAATTACGATCGACGGCGTGAATTCGGTTGATGATGATGATGATAACCGTCATCACGGCTTCTTGAACTTGTGTAATACTATCATACAACGTTCATTTTATAGCTAATCTGAGTTTGCAGAACAAGAAATAGTAACACGAAGATAAATTAGACGAATACGGAAAACTCACGAACAGCGACGGTCCTATGAGGAACAAATCGAGCACAGATTTTCGGTTTGCTTAAATCTTTTGTCAAAATTTCATGAATCGTGTCTAGTCGTATTTAATTCCTCCGATATTTATCATTTATCATCAACATCAAATGTTTCTGTATGAGTTTTGCGGTACTTGAAATAGAATGTAATATACGCTCTTTGTTCCAACGTATTTTTGTAACAACGTGACAAAAGGTACTATCACTATAACTTGGGAATCTGTTGCTCGATTCTAATGATGGGAATCTCGTTTTATAGAGAAGATATGCAGCTTTCAGATTATATATTGTTTTAATAGATGGTGTTAATAGTTTTCCTTAATCTTAAAAAGTTCCATTATTTTTCCGACATATTGTGTATGTGCGCTATGGAAATTGCACTAGAACATAGAAAATATGAAAAATGACATTTAGTTAGCTGCGGTGTCCAAGGCGTCAGCCTTATGTTGCGGCAGTTATTGTGGACCGGGTTCGAATCCCGTACCAGGCAAAAAAGTTTTTCTAAAATTCTTGTGAATGTTTCTAGGTAAGAGTGTAAAATCTGACAAGGAATCACCCCTCAGTCACACCAGTTCGAGGCTGGGTAAGGCCGGATGCCTTCTAGAGGTTTTCTACGTTGATCACTCGCCAGTCGGTAGGCTTCTCGAGATACTTTCAGTCAAGCACAAAATGAAGGGTTGATAGTCCGAGGGGGATGCTGACCGGGGTTTTCGGTAGCTGATGACCGTGGTTCGGAACCCACGTTAAGCTATAGGTCCAGTCGTTAAATAGCCTTCTCAGTTGCTGATGCGCCTCTAATCCCTAAACTTTACTTTTTATAGATGGTTGATCTTAATGAACTGCCTAGTGAGCTTTTAGCAGTAATAGAGAAATAAAGGAAATATTTTAGATCAAATTTCAAGTTATTAGAAACGCAAAATAGACAATGGTGAAATCTATGATTACATAATATGTAGATCAATACAAATTTTGCACTATTGGTTAATCCAATAGTGTAATAATTGAAATATTTTTAATAGTTAATAAATTCGCACTGCTGATTTACGTTTTCGTTAATCACCAACCATTTGATGAATAACTCTTAATAAACGCGCGAGATTCCATTTTTATTTTCCCGATCTGGCCCATAAATTTCTCCCTCGACTTTTGATATTTGTTCCATTATTATCAAATTTGCCACTCATCCAAAAAATAAATAATATATAGCCGTGATTTATTAGCACGGTTTTAATTGCGTAATATATTTATATCGGGAGCCATAAATTTCGCGTGGCAACATGCAAATCTGTCCGGGTCCCCACCATTTAAATAAAAAAAAATTCGTTTATTTCACGCTCAGACCACAATTATGAAATTAATCTTCCTCAAATTGATTAGTTAGTTGATTTTCAGTCTGAAAATCTTTGGTCAAATCAATGAAGGTTTAAAGAACAAAACAAGTTTAAATATTGTAACTTGCTTAAAAATGTTCTGTAGCTTTTA
This sequence comes from Cosmopolites sordidus, assembly GCA_031761425.1. Classification (NCBI taxonomy): domain Eukaryota; kingdom Metazoa; phylum Arthropoda; class Insecta; order Coleoptera; family Curculionidae; genus Cosmopolites; species Cosmopolites sordidus. The sequence goes on from JARFXV010000008.1 coordinate 724,342, forward strand.
AAGTAATTCCTTTGTAAAGAGCCTTTGGAATGTGTTCAAAGTTTAAAACTTAACGAAAAATCAATATAACAAACATCCTGTTCTAAATATTTCGGCATTTTTGTTGCTAACAATGGAATGAATATATAAATGGTGACTTTTTTAGTGTGCCTGAATTTCGGATAGGGAACGGTGTTATTGAAATTCTGAGTTTGAGAGCAACCTTGTAAATTGGTGTTTTAATAGTCTGGCGAAACATCATGGAACGTTTAACATCAGAGCAATGCTTGCAAGTTGCCGAAATTTATTATCAAGTATTTCACGCAGCTCAATATTAAAGCAAAAATAAGACAAAAAATTGTACGTTCCAAGGAAAATATCTGCTTTTTTTCTGGCAGTGTTGATGAAGATCCAAATTTATCAATTCGTCGCCGTGCGCAAGAAGTTTGGTATTTATATAATCCACGTGGATTATATAATTCCGAAATTGAATGGTATTGATCTGGAGGAGATGTGATTCCAACAGGACGGCTCCACATGTCATACATCCAACGCAACAATCGATTTACTGAGGGAAACATTTGGTGAGAAAATTGTTTCGAGGAACGGACCTGTTCATTGACCGCCAAGGTCATGTATTTTAACTATTTTAAAAGCTTTAAAAAAGTTAAACAAGAAGGAAAGTCATTTTACTGGCTGGAAGACTTTTTGTACACCCGGTGTATTCTCCAGACTTGGTTCTTTCGAATTATCATCTAGCTTCATACATTTTAAGAAAGTCACTTCAATGACGTTATGAGTTACCTGAAAGTTGCAAAAAAGTGTATAGAAATTGGAAGAGGTTACTTCGAAGATTGAGTTTTTCATAAATATATCTTAAGCGTAGTCAAAAAAGGCGAAAAACTAAATTGATGTAATAGATTGTACATTTTTCGTTGCTTGTCTGTATTCTCTAGGCAAGAGTGTAAAATATAATAATCCCCGTTCAGTTAAAAACAAATCAAGCTTTGACAGACGGTGGGGGGAGGGTTTGATGATCTTAGTCGGAGTCAACTTTATGCTATCAAGATTTGTTAACTATTTTTAGATCCCAAATTAAATTATAAAAATGTCCTGCCTTCTCGGGCTTCTTGACTGTTTTTGTTCGATATATCGTGGTTTGTAATATTCCAATATATTGGGAATTTACGAATAAACTAAACAGATAAGCGGAAAGAAGCATAAACTTGGCATGAATATCATGGTCTGAGTGGGAAAAAACATTGCCACTGGCGCATTTTTTTTTCGTCTATTTGCTGGATCGAAATCCATCCAGGAACGATGAATTTCCGGTATTTGCTTTTTGCTGTGCTGCTGCCGCTTTATTCACTTATTTGTAAAAATTGTTTTAGATTACTTGTTTAATTACTTACCAAACTCATCACTTTAATTAACAACAAATTATTTGGTATGAACCATTAAGACTGATGCAATTTGTAGTAATTTACCCTATACATCTTAACCCCCTGGGTCCCTGTCCCCTGTAGGGGCCACAAATCTCTTTCTGCGACCATGGCTACAGCTGCTTCCCTATAGAACTTGGCAACACTGTTTCTAGTTCTGGAACCTCGTTGTTATCAGTTCTAGTGTTGATATCAAAATGGCGACTCCTAGACATAATCGTTCTGAATGGATTTCTATTTGTAAGTATATTTTTTTTGTACAAATATTTAAATTTTATTTTATTTTTTGAAAGCAATATTTACCTAAAATATCAAAGAATGAAGGAATATTTTTGTACTTGCGATAACTGTTATCAAAATTTGGCAAAACAATAACAAATCTGTCGTCCCCTGTGGGGGACATTGGGCTCATAAGCAGACGTTGTTTTTTTCTAGAACTTTCTGTCTACATTTTGAATTACGCAAAGTATTTTGTTTTTTTACTAACAAAAATGAATCGTAATTTAATATTTTGATTTGAAATTAATATTATCTTGTAGAATGAATTGAAATGTTGATTTTCACAAAATATGTGATTTTTCTTTTTTTCAACGTACCTAAATATTTTTTGCCGATTCAGAGAGATTTGAACAGTTTGTGAAGGATCGTCTGGATGGAAACGTGAGTGATATGGATTTATCTGATGATGACAACGGCGATCCGGATTACTTACCTGAGGCCAATGAGGACATCCATGAGGAAGACGAAGGCGGAGAGGAAGATGTTGGCATTGACTTGGATTTGCAAAGTGACTTACTGGCAGCTAGACTCCCAATCTTTTTCTACAACTTGGACCAAAACTAATGATTTTTTCCCTGTAGCACCAGCTCCTGAATACGAACCGCTGACAAATTATGCAGGTCCATGATTATGTCCGAAAATATCTTCCGGAGGATTTTTTCAATATTCTAAGTAAGTACACAAACAGAAAGTATCTATTGGAAAAGGGTAAGCTGCTCAAGACAACGCCTGATGAAATGAAAACATTTTTTGCTATGATAATCATGATGTCGTACAAAGGATAGCCCAGAATGAGAATGTATTGCGACCGAAGGACAGAACAAGAGGGCATAACTGGAGTAATGCTTCGGGAAAGGTACAAGGCAATTAGAAGCCATATAAATTACTGGACGATAGTGACATTACCGAAGAACAAAAAAAGGCCAATAAATTTTGGAAAGTAGAGCCTCTCTTTCAAATTATTAGAACAGGATGCAGACTGAATTTACGTCTACAAATAGTCTGTATCGATGAACAGATGGTCACGTTCTGGGGAAAAATGCCAGCAAGGCAGATAATCACAAACAAACCAAATCCTTGTGGAATAAAGCTTTTTGTATGTGCAGTAGCAAATGGTGTCCCATTATATTTATTTTTTTAGCAGGGAAAGGGTGACCCCATCACCACCAGCACCTACACTAAAATGGTAATGGTAAATGTCTGAATGATTGTGGCGTGTTCATATATTTTTTCTCCTTTATTTGGGTTTTTCACCACTGTCTAAAACTCAAAAAATATCAGAAATACCTGTTCTTATTTAAAGAAAGAATCACAGGGTAAAAACAAAAAACCAAACGGAGACAAATTTCTCAGTGATTCTTTTTTGTAATAAATTTGCCTAACGAACAAAATTTTAAAGGTATAAAAATTTACAAACTTTTAACGTTAACGTTTCGGAGGGTACTCTCCCCCCGTTTTCAAAAATAAATTATATTAATTTGTAATATATAAAGTAACGAGTGAAAGTAAATATATATTTTGTATATGTCAACGATACTTATATTGACAACAATAGATTTTCATGACAGTGACATACTACCAAAAAATATATATAGGTAATGTTTACTGTGTGATTGTTTATTGTACTGATTTTGTATTCAAATATTTAAATGTTTTTAATTGTATTCTTTAGAATCGGGAACCATATTGAATTTAAATCTACCGAAGGCATAGCAATACAGTTATTTTTATTTAAATTAATTATAGCGGTTTCTTTTAATCTTCTGTATTTTGTTACCGATTCTTTTATTATGTATTTATGTATTTTTTTACCTCCGAAACGTTAACGTTAAAAGTTTGTAATTTTTTTTATAACATTTTTATATCTTTAATTTTTGTTAAATTTATTTTGTTCGTTAGGCAAATTTATTACAAAAAAGAATCACTGAGAAATTTGTCTCCGTTTGGTTTTTTGTTTTTACCCAGTGATTCTTTCTTTAAATAAGAACAGGTATTTTTGATATTTTTTGAGTTTTAGACAGTGGCGAAAAACCCAAATAAAGGAGAAAAAATATAAAAAAATGTGTTGTTCAAAATATCAGTCGTCGGGACGCAAACCAAGGCATCCAAGACTGCAACATCAATAACAGAAACAAAAACATCAGTGTTCTAAATCCCAACATTAGTAGCCAAAACACAAACTACAGTGGTCGAAACATCAATTACAGAGATTCAGACGGATTTCGAAAGAGAAGACACCCAACATGTCTTCGACACAGAGGGATATCATCAGGTATCCTCTCGTTCCAGCAGATGTAGGAAGAAAAAGATGTCAACTTCCGAGGCAAGTCAGCCTCCGGAAGAAATGATCATCCCTCTTCCGTCTACGTCATCTACAAACAATGAAGAACCCACAGAGGTCCCAAAACAAATCAAAAAGACCGAAGCTAATGGAGCTTCGGTCTTTTTGATTTGTTTTGCGAGTGTCCAAAAGGTCTAAGCCCAAACCGATAGTCCTAAAGGACAAATCAATGTTTCTAAACGCCCTGGAAGCTTTGACAGCCAAAATAGCTGTCGAGTCAGCTAAAACGAGACCGGACTTGGTCCTCCTGACCCCCGAAACGGAATCAGACCGAAAATCAATCATAGATCTTTTCGATAAAAATGAAGGGTGTGTTAGAAACCATATCATCAGATGCGGTTAAAACTGAGTTTCGGCAGCTAGGTTTCCATCCACTCTCCATCACGAGATGGCACAGTAAAAATAAAAAACCCATTGTGATCGTACAAGTAACAGTACCTCGTAATGAAAAAACATCCTGAATACAAAACATCTGCATTCTCAGCTCGTAAGAGTGGAGAAGCAAAAGCAAAACAAGCGTAGGCCGGCTACGAAGATGCAGTCAACACTAGATCACCAACATGAAGAAAAGAATAAACACCCAAACACAGTTTTCCAAACCTGGTTAGGAAAACAGTAGAGTACCTCATCGGTGCAAAACCAAAATCAACTGCAAGAAGAAGCAACGGCCGAACTTGCAGCAACGTTCCAGCGATCTATCTGGTCCTGTCGCAACTAGTCAACGAAGGAATCGCATAGTTAAGACTACGCCTTTCCACAACTACGCCCATTTATGGACAACCCCTACAAGATACGTGAATTTCTCGTATTATCCGCGGAACCGGGCCTTGCGGCCCGTTTCCGAAGAGGGAAAAAATAAACACCTTCACCAACATGAATAAAGTCGACCAGGTCGACATCGCAGGATTAGTGCGTAGTAGGAAAGTGACCAGCTCCGCTGGCACACACCGGAAAAAGCCGGAATTTAAATAGAAACTGGTAAGAGTCCTTAGGACTAACCAAAAAATCTAGTTAAATAAAACGAAAAAAACGAATATTCTTAGCTTTATAGGGTAAAAAAATATGAGCGAGTTAATTCCCCACAAAGTAGGTAGCAAGCGCCCTCTAGGAATTATGCTCAAGTTAGTACCAAATTCGGATTTGTCGCCTTTTGAAAACCTAACTTGAGTTTGAAAATGATATCTTCAACCGTTTTTAAATTATCTCAATTTTTCGAAAATTTAGTTTTACTTTCAACATCCTGTATCTGTTTAATGATACATTTGCCAATACATTTATTGACTAAATCCTCTGATTATGAGCTCTACTATCACCAGTTGCTTTATGGCGGATATGTTATAAGACCTGTATATTATCAACATTATAAACATAATATTACTTTTTTTTGTTCGTTAATATATGTCCACAGTTGTTTAGTGGACTTGGAGTCACTTCAAGAACCTTGTTTTTATTTTAATCCATAATTCATCAACCCTCTTTCTATAAAATAAACTAATAACTGGTATCCATTAACGAACAAAGACGTGATTCCGAAAGAAAGTCCTCTAACGTATCGAAATGTTTATATTTTTCTCTTTAGCCGATATGGGTGTGCGAAAATGCACCAGCTCAGAGCACGACTTCTACATACTTTAAAAATCTGAAGTCTCGAGTGCAGGACGTCGAGAGGATTTCGGTATTGAATATCGAGGCCTTTGTAGCGCGAGACTTACATTATTACGTAGGATGGATACGTACTTTGCGATAAAAGTATGTAAAATTGAAGGATATAGGGAAAATGCGCCGTTGAATTTTGTAACATTGAACCTGATTTAGAAAAGGGCCGAGATCATTCGGACATCATTTTTCGATGCCAGTTTAGATGTATCGGAAAGGATATGTTGCCGAACTTGAAGAGAATAATGAAGTCTTTATCACGGTTTGAAGTTTATTCCGCTTCTTTTTCACGAGGCCTTTATATATTGAAGAATTTCAATTTCAATCCTGACATTTAATCAAATCATCTCATGTCACACCTAGTAGTAACGTAAAATCGGCCTATATTTAACTGAGGTTGCCGATATTTGTTGGAAGTTGATTTTAAATAAATGAGCTAAGACTTACAGTGGTGACGAATCTCTTTTTGCGTTTGATTTACGTAGTTATTAAGACATCTTTTCCCAGAAATGGCTTAGCACGTCCCATTTTCAAATCTACTTCTTTATATCATGGGGTTATTGAAATTATTTGTACCTGACTTTGGAGTTGACAATGTAGGAATTACCACAAGAGCGTAGAGGAGGTATTTTCACAGTATTCTATAAACTTTTAAGGACCGTTTTATTGTTTTCAATAGTTGAGTTTGTTTCTGTCTCGTTTATCCAGAGGATTAATTAAAAATCCAGCGGATAAGTTTAATAGCGGATAAGATAAATCATCCATATATATATATATATATATATATATATATATATATATATATATATATATATATATATATATATAACAAATATATGTGGATGATTTATTTCAGTTATAAGCTAAAGTCTATTCATTGAAGAAAGACACTCGACATAAACAATGACCAATTACTACTGCTACTTATCCTGGTTGTCAAGTTGACCCTAGGGCCCTGATTGCCAATGACCCCATGATTGGCGATCACGTTCGTTTCCAGTCGCCAGACGCGATCGTAGAAAATTTTTAGTCGTCGTCCTTTTGGCGAGGTTGACCGTGTGTTCACGGTATTATATCGAGGTGAATCGATCATGTTAGAAAAAAAAGGGATACTGCTCCGAACCTGACCCGCGAGGATCAGATCCGGTGGAAGTTTATTCTTGATTAGGATGTTGAATGTCGTCGTGGTGTTTATAAGTGGTCGCTGTCGAATTAGGTGATGAAGGAGATGCTGTTCTTCTCAGTTCTTATTCAAATCTTCTGTTGGAACCTTTGGTGTGATATACTAAACTTGAAGAGATTTACCACTAAACACCAAAACGATTTTTTGAACTGCTCGATGCACGTTTCGCTAACCATGTTAGCATCATCAGGAGATGATTTAATCTCAGTCGAGCAGTTCAAAAAAGCGTTTTGGTGTTTAGTGGTAAATCTCTTCAAGTTTAGCTGTTCTTATTCTTGGTTGTTTTCGCAGGTGTTAAACTGCTTATTCTCTTGTTAGATGAGCCGTGATGGATGACTTGGTGGTGCTGCCAATCCCATGGCATTGGAACTTTTTCAACGTCGGAGCTAAAACTATTTACTTGGTTAGGTTTGAAGAACCACCCGTGTTACTAACTGGGATACGTCGATTTCACGCCGACTTAGTACGCTACGTCGGGATCGACCAGCGTTCGGCCGCGAGTGGACTTCGAGGGTGCCCGCTTTCTAAGCCAGATCAGTCTTCTGCTACTGAAACTACCAACAGCCACTTCTGTCTGGCCCCATGGAGACCAGACGTGGAACGGATACGTCCGATTACCTCGGAATTCATCTCCGAACTGTGAACAATGACCCTCGCGTGATCAGCACGTGATATTTTAGCCAGAAACGCTAAACGTCCTTGCTATTGGCGGAAATCGGTCGAGTTGATTTATACCACCAATAAAAACCCAGATGGTCGGCAGGTTGCCGATTGACAGTAACTCATACACTGCCGTGAGTTTTTTCATTTATCGAGTTGCATTCGATTTATTAATAATTATCGGTCGCGTTGGTGCGGATGGTAAGGGCAGCGGCCTGTCGCTGCTGTGCCGAAACCGCACTGGAGCGGTAGTTGGTTCGATTCCAGCGTTCGGATTTGTTTTTCTTTCTTTCTTCTGTCTGTTTACTTCCTAAATGTTTGTGATTGTTTCTAGGCAAGAGTGTAAAATCCGACTACGAATTACCCCTCAGTCACGCCAGTTAAAGGCTGGGTAGTGTTCTACGTTGGTCACTCGCCAGTCGGTAGGTTTTCTGATAGACTTATGGGTAGGCACATAACCAAGGGTTTATAGCCCGAGGGGGGGGGGGGGGTGCTGGCCGGGGCTTGTCGGAAGCTGATGACCGTGGTTCGGAACCCACGTTAAGCTGTAGGTCCAGTCGCTAAATAGCCTTCTCAGTTGCTGAGGCGCCTCTAACCCCAAAACTTTACCGTTTTTTTCTTAATAATTGTATTTTGTTTCCCTAAAATGTCTGATACGGACACAGCTGATGAAGTTGTCGATATTAGCTGTACCCCGCCCAAAAAGAAGACAGTTTTTTCTTCGATGAATAGTATGTATTTTATAAAAAAAAAACAATTACTAATTCATTAAGTATATCTAAAAGTAAAACAAACAAATGATAAAAAGTACTGTAAAATTTCATATTTCAGTTCACTTTCAGAACAAATAGCTCGCTCTTTGAGGAAACATAATTTGCAAATAGCGTTTAAAACCACCCAGTCAACCGGTAAATTAATTTTTAATGCCAAAGATAAAACATCAGCAAATACAAAATCTGGAGTTTATATGTTAAGTTGCAATGAGTGCAGTAGCTGCTATGTTGGACAAACCGGCAGAAATTTTCAGACCAGATACAAAGAACATAAATCTGCATACATATTAAAGAAACAACACTCTAATTTTGCGAACCATTTCATAGATACAGGACATATATTTCCCGAGATTACAAATTTGAAAAATTACATACAGCGACCAAAAGCAAAAAATTAAACATTTTAGAAACTATTGAAATTTATAAATATAATAAAGATTCGTCTAGACAGCTATTAAACGATCAGACGGATCTCCGAAATTCCACACTATTTAAAATATTGTAAAAAATTAACCCCAATATAAGCATAAAATTAGGTAAATAGAATAAAACCTTAGTTTTAAAGTAGAGTTTGAGAATGTAGTCGTTTTACGAAACTATAGTCACACCAATTTTGTTTAAAAATAAAAGTGATAACAAATCACAAAGTAATAAAAATTTTATCACAAAGTAACGGACAAATCAATCAATAATTTTAATATATTTTATATTTTAAGTGTTAATTGGAGATCAAGATAAAAGTTGAACTCCTCACGTTTGCAGTGTGCAACCCTACCCTACTCACCATGTAAGTGATTGCTACTTTTGGATCACTAAAATAGAAGGGATTTCAAAAGATTAAAGGGACAAAATTTAGTATCCAAATTTGTCTTCCTCACTTAGGCCAGTACCTCATAGCCAGGAACTACCGGTACCGATTTTGGCTTTCAACCTCGACATGTTTCCCGGTGATTCTAATCCTTCATCAAGATCTGATCCACAACATTATGAAAACACCAATTGTGACCCAACATTTTTGACAACTACCAGTAAACCTCACTTAACTCAGAGTGAATTAAACGAGTGTGGTGACCGCAAGACCTGGTATCGAGCAGTTCAAAATAAATATCGGACTTCTTGGTTCCACACTACAATAGTGGAACCTGTTAGATAAAAATGCAATTATTTCACTTCACGAAAAACGAGATGTAACATTTTCAAGTTATTATAAAATGGAAGGATCGCTATGTCTCTGCTGTGATACTAATTGTTTAATGAACGAGCTTAATATGGAACATACCAGGTGTCCCATTAAGGATGGATCGCGGCCGTATCTTGAAAACTATTTATCCCACAGCTTTGGGGAAAAAAATTGTACTAAAAATGATCATGAGAAATTCACCAAAAATATTTTTAAGCTTCTAAAACGACCGCAAGAGGGCGTGATGAGCTAAACATTTTTAATTTTTTTTTTGTGTATTTTCAAGTGTTAACCGAGTAAGAAAAATTCTCAGTTATAATTAGCAAACTGTCTCCTACAACTTTGTTTTATGACATTTTGTCGTAATTTCACGAATAGAGGGGCGGGGAGGAGTTTTACCTATTGAGATAAAAAGTCGTCTAATGTCCGTTTGCCTTAACCGATTTTCCTCAATTTAGATTCATTTAAAAAGCAATTGCTGGGATAATCAGATAATCTGGGAGATAAATTATTTAGTTTATAAATGAAACCGCGAGGTGGCGTTACATTCAACAATAGTTTTTTTTGAAGTGTTGTTCAGTTTTTTCAAATGGAATGGTACAGCTTTTATTACATGGCTAGAAAGGTAATTTAATGTGGAATCATCCAGTGAAAACCCGAAATCGATATCTCTGACATGTCAAGAGATATATCGATTTTTCTGAAAAAAATCAGTTACTTTTAATTTTTACCGTTTTAACGCCTCCATCACTGCTAATAGTAGCTTCATCAGTCCATAGTATGCGTTTTAATAATTGTTTATTTCCACTACACATCTTTTTTAACCAGTGACAATAGTCTAACCGTCTGTCGAAATCGTTATCCAAAAGGGCTTGGTGTAAGACAACATGATAGGGGTGCAGCTTGTTATCTCTTAAGATTCGATGAACGGATGTCTTGCTGACACCTAATTCTTCAGGTATTTATCTGATACTTAAATGGGGGTTGGTTTCAACATAAACCAGAACATTTACGACATTATCGCCATTACGAATCGAACGTAACCTGGTGCGGACTGGATCTGGATGCACAATTCCTGTTTCTCGTAAGCCACCTCTCGTACCACACGAGAAAACATGATTGAAAGAATTCAAAATTCAATAATCAGCATTTGAAGAGCGGAAATTGAAGCTGCCGTTTTTAGTACTCGTCGAAAAATAAATCATTGCATTTCTAAGGATGGAAGGCATTTTGAACATTTAGAAAGGCGTTAAAGTTCAGATTCTGTTAATTATTAGACTGTTGTGCTGTTAATTTTATTTGACTGTTGTTATTATTATTATCTTCGTTGTTGGCCCGTTGGCCTTTAAACACGCTCCAAATTAATATGGCACGAAGAATTTGGACCAGTCCTAAGCATGGGTAAAGTATGAAGGAAGGCAAACATTAGGTTAATATTTTTTTAACTTAATGCAGGTAGTAGTGAAATAATAACTGATTTTTTCAGAAAAATCGAAATATCTCTTGACATGTCAGAGATATCGATTTCGGGTTTTCATTGGATGATTCCTCTTTAAATTACCTTTCTAGCCATGTAATAAAAGATGTACCATTCCATTTGAAAAAATTGAACAAAACTTCAAAAAAACTATTGTTGAATGTAACGCCACCTCGCGGTTTCATTTATAAACTAAATAATTTATCTCCCAGATTATCTGATTGTCCCAGCAATTGCCTTTTAAATGAATCCAAATTGAGGAAAATCGGTTTAGGCAAACGGACATTAGACGACTTTTTATCTAAATAGGTAAAACTCCCCCCCACTTCTTTATTGGCGAAGTTACGACAAAATGTCATAAAACAAAGTTGTCGGAGACAGTTTGCTAATTATAACTGAGAATTTTTCTTATTCGGTTAACACTAGAAAATATACAAAAAAAAAGATTTTTAAAAATGTTTAGCTCGTCACGCCCTCTTCCGGTCGTTTTAGAAGCTTAAAAATATTTTTGGTGAATTTCTCATGATCATTTTTAGTACAATTTTTTTTCCCCAAAGCTGTGGGATAAATAGTTTATTTACATATAAAGATATATTTATATAAAGATACGGCCGCGATCCATCCTTAATGGGACACCTGGTATACCTTCCGATTGGCGTATTTTCATATATTTCTCGATATACAGCCTAAAAGCAGATTTGCTGCGTAATATAAACAAAAACCCATCTATTCCTTTAGCCCATTCAGTGACAATGAAAGAAACCTATGACAACTTAGCCCATACCATACCATACCATACCCATAACCAAACCATACCAGTTGCGATAGTCTAATTCTAAGTGGATTGCATTTAAAATATAAAGTAATTATGATCCCCCTTGTGATAGGAGTTCTTGGTAGCATGAAAGCGAATTTTGTGAATTTAATCCCAGTAATCAAACCAAATGCAAAAGGCTACAATACTTGAGTCGTTATATATTCTACGATCTCACGAAGCTAACTCACAACATATCTAGATCTTCATTCTTGCCAGTCACCTGTTGACAACAACAGATCGCGGACACACTAAACTTGAAGAGATTTACTACTAAACACCAAATCACTTTTTTTGAACCGCTCGACGCACGTTGATGCTGATGCCTAATGATGCTAATATGGTTAGCGAAACGTGCGTCGAGCAGTTCAAAAAAAGTGATTTGGTGTTTAGTGGTAATTCTCTTCAAGTTTAGCATGAATGTATGCAAAAAACTGCTCTAGTTATTTACAAATTTTCTTACTATACGTTCAAAATTATGTAGGACTGGTCAAATGTTATGTTTATCTTCGGTTATATTAATTTAAACAAAAATATTATTAAAACTGAAAAAAAACGCATGTAGATTAATTAGCGCAGCAATTGGTCACGTTGATTGTTCACATTCATAGGTTCTAGAGGTCTCGGGATTAAATTTAGGCTCCGTATAATGTAATACAATGTACTGGAACCAAAAAGTTTACTCTAAAACTGCCCTTTAAGTTCTGCAAAACTCCAAAATCGAACAGAGAATATTATGACAAAAGCAGAAGCAACTGACCGCACAATAGACCGCATCGGACATACAAAAAGTGGTCTTTACGTCTGGCCCTTTTAAAATCAAAATGTTGCTGCTTCAACGTGTATCTCTCCGAGATTACAAAGGCGTATTGATTCGATCAAACCGGAAACGGATTTTTGTTGTTTAAAGCGATACAGCAGCAAATCTAGCTCGGCAAACCGCAGGACAAAAGCAAAAGGCAATCCGGATTGAAATAATATTAATGTTGCTAGTTTTGTTAGTGGCTGGCTTTGTTCGGTAGACTGTCCGCTGGATTGTTACTTTGAAGAGATTTTTCTTGGAAAATATCAACCGAATAAATCATAAATATAGAGCGTATTGTGGTATTTTCGGTTTAGTCTACGGAGAAGCGCTTTGTCATAAAATGATGTCGTCAGATCCATATTTGATTTATTACTTCATTTTTAAAAGCGCATTTAAAATATCGTACATGCACAGTATGTCGGAAAAATAACGGAAATTTGAAATAAAAAAACTTTTAGTTATTTTGTCAAAGTTATTTCTTATTTTATTATTATTATTCACGTTGGGCCCTGGTGGACCACGCGAAGTACAACTAGAGGAGTTTGTTGTTGTTAGCCTTCCTTTGCGCTCATACTAATTTCATTCTTTCGCTATGAGCTTTTTTCCTTTCGTCAGACCAAGTTGTTCCAGTCTTCCTACATTTTTCTCTCTGGCCAACCTTCCAAACGTTAACCTTGTGTCTGAAACAGCCTCTATCCTGAATTTCACTTTGTGTAATATTTGCTGATCTTAGGTCATCTTTAATTGCAGTAATCCATGTAATTATTTCTACTTTAGCTCTACTTCTATTTTCATAAAATTCGACTATTTGTCTAGTTAACCTACTCGGATTCATCCGTTTTATATGCCCGTAAAACTTAAGTCTTCTTTTCCTCATATCGCTATGTATATCTGTGTATTGTTTGATTTCTTGGTTTTCTCGAAGTCGGTATGTTGTGCTATTTATTTGTTTGGGGCCTAGGATTTTTCTTATGATTTTTCTTTTCAATGTCCTCGATGTCCCTCTTTCTATTCAAAATGAGCGTTTCTGCAGCATATAGTCATTCTGGCTTAATAACAGCGTTGTAATGTCTCAGTTTTGTGTTTTTAGATAGGCATTTTTTGTTGTAAATATTTTGTGTAGGTCTCAATGCCGTTTCCATTTTTTTACATCTATCCTTATTGGCCGCTTTTTCCAAACCATTTTCCATGATTATTTCACCCAAATATTTGAATTGAGAGACTCGTCTGATGTTACCATATTTTGTTTTTAGAAATGGTGTTTTTAGTCTGTTGCAGGTCATGTATTCTGTCTTTTCAAAGGAAATTTCGAGTCCTACATTTTCTGCTGTTTCTTTTAGGATTTCAATCTGTTTCTGTGCCGTTAATACATCTTGAGCTAAAATTGCTAGATCATCAGCAAATGCCAGACAATCAATTTTGATGTTGGTTCTCCCCAGTTTAATGAACTGGTTAATATTCAGGGTCGACTTTTTTTCACGCCCATCCTGTATTACTTTTTCTAGAACACAGTTAAATAAGAGTGGCGAGAGTCCATCCATGAATTTAACTTTTGACCTTGTGTTAGTTAACGTTGCTTTAATAATTGCTAGCGTTTTCAGATCTAGTCCTTGTTCTTTCAAGATTCGGAACAAAGATTCGCGGTCAATAGAATCATATGCTTTTTTGAAATCCACAAATGTAGAGACGAGATTTTTATTGTACAGTTTTTGATGTCTTAGAATTAACTTTAGATTCAGGATCTGTTCAGGGCAGGATCTGCCCGGTCGAAAACCTGCTTGATATTCACCAATTTTAGGTTCCAACTGTCCTTGTGCTCTGTCTAGTAGACATTGAGATAGAATCTTGTAACAAACTGGGAGAAGAGATATCCCTCTATGGTTGTTTACATCCGTTCTATCTCCTTTCTTGTGTAGTGGATGGATTAGAGCATCTTTCCAATCTTCCGGAATCCGTTCGGTTCGCCAAACTTCTTGTAGAATTTTGGTTATTTCCTTGATTGTGCCTGGACCAGCGGATTTCAGAAATTCAGCAGTAATTCCATCTTCACCAGAAGCTTTGTTATTTTTAAGCCGCTTGATTTGCCTAATTATTTCATCTTCATTCGGTGGTAATGAATCTGGGTTTGTTTGTTTAGGGTTTAATGTTGCTAATTTGTTTAAGGGCTCAGGACAGTTTAGTATTTGTTCAAAATATTTCGCAAGTTCTTTGCAATTGTTTTGGTTATTTAGAGCTAATTCTCCGTTTTCCTTATGGAAGCAAAGACTTTGCGGTTGATAGCCTGTTAATTTAGTTTTCAATGTTTTGTAAAAGTTTCGGGTGCTATTTTTTTGGAAATCTTTTTCTATTTCATTAAGTTGATTATTTTCATATTTTCTTTTAGTTTGTCTAATTAGCTCCGATGTTTCTTTTCTTACTTCCAAAAAGATGTTATAGTTTATTGCTGATTTTTAACTGTTCTAATCTTTGAATGCTTTACTTCGGTTTAATACTGCTTGCTCGCAAACTTCATCCCACCACGGATGTTTTCTACGTTTTTGTAAAGGGACCAACTTTAAGGCTGTTTTAATAATTTTTTGTTTCAATTCTTGTCAGTTCTGTGCTGGTTGTTTATCAGGCTCTTCTGTTAGGGCTGGTTGTATTTTCGTTGGGTCAAACTTTGGTATTAGAAGCCTCTTTTGAATAAGTTTTCGAGGTTTTAGGCTAAGTTTGATCCTAGTCAAGTAGTGATTCGTGTCTATATTGGCTTCTTTCCTGACTTGAACATTCAAAATCTCTTTATAATAGGGGTACGAAATGGCAACATGGTCAATTTGAAATTCACCCATGTACGTGTTTGCACCTCCAGGTCTTTTGTTTTGTTATTTTCTTCTTAAAATGGGTTGACATTATTTTTAGATTAAACTGCGAACATAGTTTAACCAATCTTCTACCATTATTGTTAGTCCATTTATGAGCGGGAAAACTGCCGACTGTTTTCCTGTACTTTTCTTCTTTCCCTAGTTGGGCGTTGAAATCACCCAACAAGATTTTTACCTGGTTAGAGGGAATTTTAGAGATAGTCTTTTCCAGAATTTCCCAGGACTTATTTACTTTTTCAGGATTAGATTTATTTTCTTCGTTAACTGGGAGGTGTGCATTGATTAATGTATAGTTTTTGTTAGCACCCTTGGGGGATAGTGTCATAAGTCGATTATTTACTGGCTGGACATTTGTTATAGAACCAAGAATGTTTCTTGAGACAGCGAAAACAACACCGAGATGTGGTGTATTTTTGAGTATTCTTTTGTCCGTTTTACTTTTAAAAAGTCTGCAGTTGCCGAATTTCAAGGTGTTATCATCTGTCAATCTGGTTTCTTGCAAAGCTAAAATTTGGATTTTTTGCTGATTTAATGTTCGCCCCAATTCGTGTAGTTTTCCTGGACGCAGGAGAGAATTGATATTTACCGTTCCAAAGAAAGTTTTTGCTTCGGTTTCAGACGTTGGCCAGAGGTCACCGACTCCCTCTGAAAGATTTTGCGTTTAAGCCCGGACGCCCCAGAATCCGAAAGTCCGGTTGTACCAGCAAAGCTGGCAGAGGATTGTCTACCTCCTGGGGTAATTTTGTAATTACTAGAACGCTTCATCTTGTACTTTGAATTAAAGGTTTGAACCATGACGGTTCAGAGGTTAAGACTGGAGGGGTTAGTTCCAGAATTGAAATATCAGCCGCACCACTGGTGAACAGGTGCTGACCACTCAACCGCTTGATACAAGTCAGACGCTAAGTGGATTTAGTTTTTTTGCCTTGGTTCGGGGCTGCTTATTTTGAGATATTCGCAGCTGTCCATTAATATCTAATGGAACTTTCACTATCCACCACCCGTGACCCGTCCAGTACCTTAGGCGAGGTATACTGGACAAAGTTATTTCTTTTTATTTAAAATACATCCCTTCCTCATCCTTCAATGCTCCGCTGGGCATGTTCAACCAATGCTAGAACAATTTTTTTTATATAGTTTTTCGGAATCGTCATAAAACCGTAACACGGTCATAAAACGTTCCTGCCATGGCCAGTTTGAGTTTCGGGTACAGGCTACACTCACATGGACATAAATTAGGTTAATACGGATGATGTTGAAGCATACAGACTTGTTTATTCGCCAAACATTTACGAACAGCGATGGTCCTGTGAGATGGTAGATGATTATCGTACAACAAAAACCAACTTTCCGGAGCTCGATATTCGACTGAAACAATTCTCTCCCAGGAATGTCCCATAATACCCTGATAATATTCATCAGTGACCTGTTGACCCTGTGGAAGGAATTCCCACAAGAAGTATAACACCTTTAGAGTCGTAAAAACTTTTGACATTTGTTTCCAGCATCATATCTTAAAAAAATAAGAATTATTAACAGTCACACCTGTTATACTGAATAATTATGTAAAATTAGGAAAGCCTTATGTTAAGTACTCTTTATATAAACTCATTATGGGCATTTAGATTTATGTGTATTATGTCTCTATGCCTGTTTATAGAGCAATTATGTTAATTTCTTATGTATGATATGGGTAATGCGTATTCAAACCAGGTTCGAATAATTTATGGTTGATCGATGCGAAGTGTCAGTTTGACGGAACTGCATTTTATTCTTTGGGTTATTTTTAATTTCCTGTGATTCTATTATATTTTTGTTGGCTTTAATGTAGTTATTTATTATCCTCAGGCGATAATACTAAAGAATGGTTTATAAACGATCATAAATATATAGGGGTGGCCAATAAACTGAGATTATCGGAGGCTTATTAATATATTTTATTTAAAGAAATTTCTACGTTGACAATATTAAATTTCCAGAATTTATTTACTGAACATTTAAAAGGCATACATCATATTAGGCTGAATATAGACAATTACTTTATTCATAATTATACGTTGATGAGATATTTTAAAAAATATTGTGAAGGTCAAAAAAATAAGAACAATTTTTTTTACAAATCATACAATAACTAAAAGTAAAATTCTCTAAAACTGTTTACTACTTTGCAGCATAGCCCCTTGTTTGCAATACGTCATTTTAACTCTTTTTAATGACTATAAAAGACTATAAATTTTTTTATACAAAATACTGGACCTAGTCTGTTATATGAATAACACTCCATTGCTTTGATGTTACCACCGGCATGTTTCACTGAACCCAAAGTGTTACGTGGATTGAATTCTTCATTAATATGTATTCTCACTTACAATTTACCATTAGAAGCAGATAAATTAATTTTAGTTTCATCGCTAAAAAAAATGTTTGTTTGTTTGTTTTGTTTAAGTCACGTCAACGCTCCAGGTGTTAACATGGCTTTTGTTTTGACTGCTTTGTGAGGATAGGAGACATATAGAGTATAAGGGATAAAGAACTAGACAAGAACAAGGACAATACGATTAGATTTATGCAGGACAAAGAACTACCAGATGACTAGATGTATGTACTACTAAATAATTAGATATAAAGGAATTTGTTATAATTTCAATGGTTAGATTCTGGAAAACAAAACCAGGTTCTTTAGGAAATTTATAAGTTTTTCGACATTCGATTGAGTGAATAAATCTTCTAAGGAGTTAGGAAGGGCGAATCCAGAGCGGAGAGGAGTCATAACTGGGCAAGAGGTTACGATGCGAGAGACAGATAAGGAGGAACCACAAAGGGAGCAGGAGGGAGGAGGGCTCCCATCCAGGTGTTGATGAGAAAAGCGGCAGTGACCTATCATTATTCTGTTGATTTTGGTTTGGGATTGTCTTGAGAGAGGGAAGATGGAGTGGGAGAAGAAGTCTTTTTTTATCTACCATAGTTTATCGTTTTCGTCAATAAGATCCCATTCAAGTTGGATGAGATTTTGAATGTTGTTAGAGATAACCGGAAAATAATCTCTGTGAATGCAACCTCAATGCCCATGTGGTTAGGGATCCAGATGACATTGTAGGATAATGAGTTTAGGGAGTGGAGACAATCCCAATTTTTTTGAATTAATTGGTGGATCGAGTTTGGATTATTGATTAATTTTAAGGAGTTGAGGGAGTCAGAACAGATTATCCGGAAAGAGACAGGCTCAAGAGAGATGCTTTTTAGAGCCTCGTGAATCGCACAGAGCTCAGCTGAAAGAATGGATGTATTGGAATGGAGTTTGTATTTATTTGAAAAATGGGGAGAGAATGTGGTTGCACCAGCACCAGAGTACGACTTAGAACCATCTGTGAAGATTAGAATGGAGGAAGGAAACGATGTGAGTAAGTTACGAAAATTGGACTGGAAGAAGGAGGATGACTAGGATGATTTGTCAAATGTGGATAGGGAGAAGTTAATGTTTGGAGAAGACAGAAGCCAAGGAAGATAAAGAGAATAAGTGGAAGGAAAAGAGGTGGAAAAGGGAAAAGAAAGAGATCTGGAAAGGCTGGCTAAAGGAAAAAAAAGGTGTGAGAGTTCGCGTTGTCATGGTGAAGAATGATCCTGTATCGCTGGTTATTATTTTTAATTTCTCCAAAAATCGCTGTCAAATAAATGGTTGTCTCCAATTAAAATTGATAGATTTACGATTCTCTAGTGGTACTGTAGGTACTGTGAGCGAACAACGGCTACGATTGAATTCACTTAACCAGTGATAAATGGTACAGTGGTTTTAGATGGTGCGTCATTGCTCAAAGTCGTTGATCAATGCACTGTTGTTGAGATAATCCACGTCGAAAGTCGTAGTAAATCATCGGACAAAAATTCTCACGAGTTAATTTCATTTTTTGATTGAGATGAAATGTTCAAGTCATGCAACCTGTGTACACAGAGTGTTCAAATTTATATGTCGGTCGGCATTTTTCCTCAGTCGCGCAAGGCAAAATGAAAATTGAAATGTGCCTTTTCCGCCGATAAATCCCCAGCTAACAAGTCCTTATTTTTTCCATCGTATTCGGATCAAAGCCGTCACCCAAATAAAATAAAGCTCATAAAGAGTGTCGTCGTGGAGCTTTCAAAGTCTTTGCGACGAGATCCAGTTCTCGCCAGCCAGCCCGTCCGCCTTTTTAAAAATCTTTTTGATATGTGGCGGCGTATGTAGGCCCTTTAAAGCGATATAAAAATGGGCATCGACCTGTTGGCATTAATTTGTATTTGCTCGGAAATGCGTCAGATGTTTGACGATACACAAGCATAAAAAATACTTGCGAGAAATAGAGAGACTTCACTGTATCAGGTTTTTTTTTAAGAGAATGAGAAACGCAAATAGTTCAGCCAATTTTAATTGGACAAAAAGCCAAGAGGTTTGTTTTTCACCTCTCCTTTTGTTTTAAAAGATTTTCTATTTAGATAATTTTGGAGGGAGCGTGGTAGTACGAGAGAGTATGATGAAAATCTGATTGAAACGTGGTTTTATTTAATTTCTGTCTTCAGCCAATCTAATTGTGAATATTAGAGGTCGGTGTTTGTTTTGGTTGGGTGGAAGAAGTTTATAGTGCATGGGTCCTTTCCAAACCCACCAAATTCAGTTGGATTATCTTAAAATCTTCCTTTGTCTCACACGGTGATATATCTGGTGGATATGGAGGTTGTGGAATAATGTTTATGTGATTTTTAGGAAAAAATTGGCGAGTTATTGCGGTGTGTGATGGTGGGTTACCGTATTGACTTTTTTTGTCACAGATCTGGATGGATTTTTCCGCATTGACTGTTATTCTTAATATGCGATTACTCAATATTAGTTCCGTGGCATTGTCAATATTTTCTTCTCTAAGGAGGTTCATTTTCTACTGATTCTCTACCACCAATAAAAGCCTTGTACCAATTGTAAACATTTTATTGTCGTATTTCTCGGTTTGGGTTTTAGTCTACGAAAGAAGTCCCCAACATCACACGCTCCGTTGCTTTTATGTGTCTCTGACTAGTGCAAAGAAAGGTGTGGAAAATTAAACAGATATGTAATTTGCATAACTTATATAAAGAAAAACATATGTACATATAGGTATACTTTCATAACATAACAGTAATTTAACAATTGAAAATGTCAAATGAGATTTTGGCGAAACGTGATTCTTTACTCGAATGAACGGATCGACACTCGGACTAATTTAGAAACATTTTTCTAGATTTCTAGCCTTTCAGCCGTCATCAGCCGAGCTCTAGACGAACGCAAGGAAAGCAGTTCGAAGAGACGATCGGGGCCAGACCAGATCAACTGGCCATTTTAATGACGGGTCGTTAATGTGTTCGTCTAGAGCTCGGATGATGACGGCTGAAAGGCTAGAAAACGGTCCCGAGAGACACGTGACGTCGCATGGTTGACAGTTCGGCGAAGGCGATCGGTGTCACCACGTGGAGAAAGGGTGAAAGATTTCTGTAATATTTCCCTCCACGGTTCCGTTACGCTACCTTGTGGGCATACCTGGTACTATACCCGAGGTTCCAGGCAGAATGTTACGAGCGGTCCTGACTGCTACAAGCATTCGCCGTATGATGGCGTGAGTTGTGTGCGATCACGACCCGTCATTAAAATGGCCAGTTGATCTGGTCTGGCTCCGATCGTCTCTCCGAACTGCTTTCCTTGCGTTCGTCTAGAGCTCGGCTGATGACGGCTGAAAGGCTAAAAGGGTGAAAGATTTCTGTGATATATATATATATATATATATATATATATATATATATATATATATATATATATATATATATATATATATATATATATATATATATAGTATATCGAAAAATTATGAACTGGACCCGTGGAGAAAAGTATTAAAAATCTAAGGAAGTTCACCGTGCTCCATTCCTTCATCCGCCATCCAAAGCGCCAGCAAGCGTCTCCCAAGACCGGTTTCTGGACTTAAGCCATGACCATTTAAATTGGCCATGTCGAATGGAGACTGCAATCACATGGAGCCACACCATCCTGTGGTAAACGGTCGCAGCAGTCAGACTGTGCGAAACCGTTCATGACCCATCTAACCTCGGGTAAGTACCAGGCATGATCGAAAAATTATGAACTGGGCCCGTGGAATAAAGTTTTACCGAGCTAAGGATCCGGTCTCCCGTGCTCACGGTTGAACTATTATATGAACTATTGATACAATTCCAAATTTTCGCTCTATTACATATAGAGTATATTTATTTTCAAGCCTCCGCAACCCCCTTTGGGAATAGGTTTTTATAAACCCTTCTCCTTAGCGATGATCTACGACGAATGAAGAATTTTCCTCCTAAATTTCAAGTTTGTGGGACTTAAATTTCAAAAAAGGGCTTAATTAATCTTTTACGCCCCGCAACTTTTAGGAGTTTTTTATAAACCTTCCTGCTTAGGGGATGCTTCAGGATCTCTGTCGTAATTAAGACAGAAGATTATATGATATAGATGTTAGTTCAAGTTTACCCCATTGAGGTCGGGTAAACCCGAATACCTTAATGTTACATTTTATTAAAAAAATTTAAATGTTGATTTCTGAAGTAGTCAGTTGGATAGTTAAACTTATTTAAGAAGTAAGAAAAAAAACTTTTTGTCATAATTCTGCTGTCTTATTTAAGTTTTCCCTTAGGCATTCGTGTTTCCCTCACTCTCCCCTACGCCCTTGTATCGAAGGCAAAAGTACTGAAAATAATTATTAAAAATACTGGGCAAAATTCGTTAGAAACAGTTTAAATTACATAATTTTAAAGTTTGAAATACTTGATAGGTTTTCTTTGTATGTTTGTGTTTGATTTATTATGTTACTGAATCTCCATAAGATCACATATAAACTTACGATAATTTTAATAGTCAATCGATTTGAAATTTTCACATTGGCTTAAGGATCGAGTAAAGAATATCCTGCCAATTTTTAAATTCTGTATCCTAATAGTTTAAAACATTTATAATTAATAATCATCAAAACTAAATAAGATTTTCAGGTTTTAATTAATTTGAATTGATTTGAATCAAAAATGTTTTTATGTTATTTGTTATTATTAATTTAATTTTAGATTATAAGTGAAATTTGGTTTTTCTTTTTTACTTTTCAGTAGTTTTTACTTTCAGTACTTTTACCTCCGATACATTCTTAATTGTGTAGCAGAACTGAGTTTCTCAAATTTGCTTCTAATTAATTTGAGTTGAATTATTGATGCCGTACAACGCTAATAAATCCTGAGTACATGCGACGTGAATGTTATTTAAAAAAAAAAAATAGTTCCGGCCTGTCAACACCGCATGATTTCGATTTGATCGATCTCTCTCTCCCTTACCAACCGTACAGGTTCTCACATCGCCATTAAAAAATCAATTATCGAATAATAATTGAGCGGTTACAAGCAATTTATCCGTGGTGGAGTCATGTCGATGTCAGCTGTCAAACGTTACGGGCCGAAGTTTAAGTGATCGCTTATTCTCGGAGGCGGTCGAGCGTGAATACCGCCCCTGGTTCCGGGCTGCCGAAAAGTTGCCCGGGGCCTGCGAGTGTCCGTGATGGCGTTAATTTATAATTAATGACGATGGATCAGCCGTTATGAGACTGATGACTGATGGAGAAGGTGGAGTGAGCTGTGTAATGTGGCACGGTCAAACATGTTCGAGAGAGGATCGGTGAAGGATGAGTGTTTTCTTCCTGTTGCCGCGTATAAAAGCCCCACGATGATAGACAGAAAGGGGGTACTGAACAATGCCCGACAGCGTAATTTATACATTGTTGAAAACACTTTCGGTTATCAGAGTATCATAAATTATTGAACGTTAGACAATCAACTTTGAAATATTGTAATTAATTTTTTATAAACTGCGTCTGTACATTTAAAGCGATGACAAATAAGAAGGTCAGGACTTTAAAATGAGTGATAATGAACACTAAGTAATGTCTGAATGATTGTGGCGACTGAATGATTCTTTTTGAGTTTTTCGTCACGATCTAAAACTCAAAAAAATATTAAAAATATCTGTTCTTATATAAATAAACAATCAATGGGGAAAAAAACCAGAGACAAATTTCTCAGTGATTCTTTTTTTGTAATAATTTTGCCTAACAAAGCCTAAAAATATAAAAATTTTCTAAAATAAAAACTTTTGAACGTTAACGTGTCGGGAAGTCTTCTCCTCCCGTTTTCAAAAGGAATCTAAAAAATAAATTATTATTATTATTATCCACGTATAGGCCCTGGTGGACCACGCGAAGTACAGTTAGAGGCGTTTGTCGTTGTAAGCCTTTCTTTGCGTCCATACTGATTTCATTCTTTCGCTATGAGTTTTTTTTCTTTCGTCAGACCAAGTTGTTCCAGTCTTCGTGCATTTTTCTCTCTGGCCAACCTTCCAAACGTTAATCTTGTGCCTGAAACAGCCTCTATCCTGAATTTCACTCTGTGTAATATATGCTGATCTTAGGTCCTCTTTAATTGCAACAATCCATTTAATTATTTCTACTCTAGCTCTATTCCTATTTTCATAAAATTCGACTATTTGTTTAGTTAGTCTACTCGGATTCATCCGTTTTATGTGTCTGTAAAACTTAAGTCTCCATTTTTTCATATCGCTATGTATATCTGTGTAATATTTGATTTCTTTGTTTTCTCGAAGTCGATATGTTGTGTTATTTATTTTAGCCCAACATTTTTCTTATAATTTTTCTTTCCTCCTTTTCAATCTCTCGATGTTTCTCTTTCTTTTCAAAATGAGCGTTTCATCCCCATATAGATATTCTGGCTTAATAACTGTGTTGTAATATCTCAATTTTGTGTCTCAATGCAGTTTCCATTCTTTGACATCTACCTTTATTGGCCGCTTTTTCGAACCCGTTTTCCATGATTATTTCACCCAAATATTTGAATTGAGAGACTCGTCTGATATTACCATATTTGTTTTTAGAAATGGTGTTCTTAGTCTGTTGCAGGTCATGTATTGCGCCTTTTCAAAGGAAATTTGGAGTCCTACCTTTTCTGCTATTTCTTTTAGGATTTCAATCTGTTTTTGTGCCGTTAATATATCTTGAACCAAACTTGCAAGATCATCAGCAAACGCCAGACAATCAATTTTGATGTTGGTTCTCCCCAGTTTAATGGGCTGGTCAATATTCAGGGCCAACTTTTTTTAACGTCATTACTGTATTACTTTTTCTAGAACACAGTTAAATAAGAGAGTCCATCCCCTTGTCTCACTCCAGTTTTAATTTCGAAGAGCTCTGAGGTGTCACCCATGAATTTAACTTTTGACCTTGTGTTAGTTAGTGTGGCTTTAATAATTGCCAGCGTTTTCAGATCTAGTCCTTGTTCTTTCAAGATTTGGAATAAAGATTCGAGGCCAATAGAATCATATGCTTTTTTGAAATCCACAAATGTACAGACGCCATTTTTATTGTACAGTTTTTGATGTCTTAGGATCAACGTTAAATTCAGGATCTGTTCAGGGCAGGATCTGCCCGGTCGAAGACTTGCTTGATATTCACCAGTTTTAGGTTCTAACTGTCCTTGTGCTCTGTCTAGTAGACATTGAGATATAATTTTGTAACAAACTGGGGGAAGAGATATCCCTCTGTAGTTGTTTACATCCGTTCTATCTCCTTTCTTATGTTGTAGATGGATTAGAGCATCTTTCCAATCTTCTGAAATCCGCTCGGTTCGCCAAGCTTCTTGTAGAATTTTGGTTATTTCCTTGATTGTACCTGGACCAGCGAATTTCAAAAGTTCAGTGATTCCATCTTCACCAGAAGCTTTGCTATTTTTAAGTCGCTTGATTTCACTAATTATTTCATCTTCATTCGGTGGTAATGAATCTGGGTTTGTTTGTTCAGGGTTTAGTGTTGGTAATCTGTTTAAGGGCTCAGGACAGTTTAGTAGTTGTTCAAAATATTTTGCAAGTTCGCAAGTTATATAAATAAAGAATCAGTGGGAAAAAAAACAAAAAAACCAAACGGAGACAAATTTCTCAGTGATTCTTTTTTGTAATAAATTTGCCTGACAAACAAAATTTAAAAAAAATATAGACATTTTCTAAAATAAATCCAAACTTTTGAACGTTAACGTTTCGGGAGGTTTTTTCCTTCCGTTTTCAAAACGAATCTAAAAAATAAATTATATTAGTTTCTATATATAGTGCAAAGATAGGAAGTAAATATATTTTGTGTATGTCAATGATACTTATTGACATACACATATATATTAAATTGACAATAATAGTTTTCATTGACAGTGTCATACTACCAAAATATATATATATATATATATATATATATATATATATATATATATATATATATATATATAGGTGATTATCATATATTGAAATACTTAAACGTTTCTAATTGTATTCTTTAGAATCGGGAACCATATTGAATTTAAATCTACCGAAAACATAGCAATATAGTTATTTTTATTTAAATAAAATATTACCATCAAATAAAGGTAACGTCACAGTTATTCTGGACACTATAGAATATAATAACAAAATTAAAACTTTAATTGATGAGAGATTACACTAAAATACCTACAGATCCAACATTAAAAGAAATTTACAATACATTATATAAACACAAACGTGAATTTACAGATCTAGAAAGATCACAACTTACAAACAGAACATGAAACAAAAATGAAAATTTTATCAAATTTATTTTGAATCACTTTTGTAATATGTAATATTTCTGTTTTTGTTATTTTGCAACTTTTATATAAATTATTTTTCCTAAATTGTCTTCTCTTTGCGAGTTCTACAACGCAGTAGTCGATAATGTCAAAAAGTCAGGTCTGTTTACACATTTTGTAACTGTTAATAACTTCTTTATTTCGCAACGTTTATATAAATGATTTTTGGTAAAATTACTTATTTTTACGAGTTTGAAATCACCCTGTATAATTTAGAACCGGATTTTTCAGGAAGATCATGAAATTATTTTTACATTTCATTACATACGCAAAAAACAGTAAACTAATTAAAATGCTATTGTGTACTATCAACAATTCTGTATTCAAACCATTGAAGCTTCTTTGTAATAACTAATTAAACAGTGCCACTATTCTCATATTTTGAAGGTATCAATTTGGAGGAATACAATTGATAGTTTATGTTTGCATAATATTTTATAAATAATGAAACTGTGGAGATAATAAATATTCATTCCTATGACAAATTATAATACAGTCCAAAAACAAAGTGATTTATTTGACGACACCGGTGGCTTAAAAAAATTACCCGAATCCGACTCCACGACCACCGATGAATTATCGACTGGATTTCCGGTGAAAATCCTTTAACGACTAAATTCATATAGATTTAATTATAGTCTATTGTTTCAAAGCGCGAATGAAATTCGAGGAATCAGAAAACGCAAACTTTAATGCCAAACAACCAAACAACCAAACTAACTCTATTTAGATAACACGCTCGTATTTCAAACACACTGAAATCGTATTAAATTCTGTAGGATATACAGAATCTTCATTTAATCCTGTAGTACGCGTGACTATTGATATTTTGTTTTTAATTTAATGCTCGATTTTGCACTTTTCTTTTGATTGAAACACTTTTTCTTGTGAAAAACTTTTAATTCTTAACAGGAACGTTTCGAGGAACGTCCTCCTTGTACAAAATATAGTTGCTAGCTTCTCCCGTTTCTCTAGCGGTGTTGCCATTGTGATAAATTATTATATAAAAACATAGTTGCCATGTAAGGCTTGAATAGTATTCAACTCATTAAAGGTGGTATTATTTGTCAGCAGAAATGTTACTAAAATTTCCTCTGCATCTCTCATTTAGATTTTTAGATAATTATTTTTATTACCTTCTATGCTTCCTAAGATACACAAAAAATTTTAAAAGCACCCCTTCAGCATATCTGACACACTGACTAAAACTGTTTTTGAATATGTTTTGAACTGATCACATAACGAGATGTGATAAATGTCGAAGAAATACGATTATTTCATATTTTTTACTTTTTGTTACACCATTGAACATGGACAAAGCTTCTTTTTCGTGATTTCTTCGAGTGTGTTCCTTCCAGGCACTCACACCTGACACTCCAGCAGTAATCAGCCATCATGTCTTCATCCCACAGAATCTGGTACCTTTCTTCAATATTTTTTAGGTCCTGATGAAATTGCTCTCCTTGTTCCTCACTGGAAGAGCCAAGGTTGTCCGGAAATTTGTCCGAATGATTGTGGAGGTAGTGAACTTTGATGCTCCTGTTACATCGAAGCTTTCTGAATTATTCCAGCATGTTTTTCGCCAAGTCGCGATAATTTTCGGACTTATAATTCCCAAGAAAATTTGTTACAACATCGACGAAAGAAAACCAGGCTAATGATTCTATATAATTCATTGAATACACGAAATTCTTATATTTCATCAAAAGCCTAATTTGCGATCCGTTTCTCCTTGTTCAAACCAGGAAATTTCCTCGATATTTAATTAAAACAGGAACCATTTATAGCCAATGCTTAGACATACTGTTTCATTAGTTCCAATGTTATGTGCAATGGGGGCAAAATTATTTTTTCTCTAGTAACCAACGCTGTATTTATGATATTTTGTTTTCCAACTGCTAAGTCTTCTTTCAGGCTAGTTTCTTTTAATCCAATGCTCCGTTTTAGCTCTGCCATCCCGCAAACAGAGAAAAGATGGACATTTCTTGTAGCCGCTTTATTGAGATATGGTTTCATACTCCTCCTTTAATTTAGGGGAATGTACAATGGGAACCGTATCACGCTCACTGGCAGTATGTAGCAAAACGTCAGTTGTAGTAGTGGTCTTGTCGGTGGCGGGGAATAAAAGGAGACGACGTATTTTTACAATCTAATGCATATTTAATATAAATATGTAAAACGTGTTAAATCTATACAAATACATTACTGAGAGTTATGCGAATAAAAAATATATTACAGACAAAACTTTAACTTTTTCCTCTTATCTTCTGTAGCAACATCTTTTTAAAAAACCGCAGTACTTGCCCAACATATATGGGTTTCAGCGTCCCTGGTATTTTGCTTCCTGATATCTTGGTGAAACCTCTCTCCTTATTCGCCGCTTATTGCGCTTCAATTTTCCGGAAAAAAAATCCAAATAGCAGTGTATAAAATGGATTTGCATAGGCTTTCAAGTGTTTATTTGTGAATTTTTTATAGTTTTCATCTTTCTTGTTGCTCAGAAATCCTTTCACTAGATTTACAAAACACTTTCAAGCTATCAATTCATTTTTATTTAATTTTTTTTTTGAAAATGCAAATAAAACCTAGAAGTTTCCTTATTTGAAGTCCAATAAATATACTTTTTTTTAGTTGTGTATTAAAAACATTAGCTTCTTTATCCATGGCTTTGACAAAGTTTTTCGTTAGTCCAAGCTTAATATGGAGAGGCGGATGCCATATGGATAATATGGGCTTTGTGTTTGTAGTACCTGGTTCAAAAGAAGTTCTATGAGGCCAATCATTCTGACTGTTATGTTCTTTTATTGCCCTACTGTCCTACTGTCATAGAATGTAGTGGAAATATCCCCTCTATGGTTTTGTGGTCATTCCTACACTGTCCAATCCAAATTTAGGTACAAATAATTTCAATTAGCCCATGATATAAAGGAGAAGCAGGTACTTAAAAAATGGGACGTGCTTTCCAAAAATTGTATTCGCTATACTCATTGAAGAGTATTCGGGCACTATATCTGACATTCCTGGCACTTCTTTTGTGGCCTCTGGAAAGAACTTAAGTAAGAATTTCACGGAATGACAATGATGACTCTCAGATTAAGTAATCTGGAGAGCCAAGACATCAGAGAGCTGTAAGAGAGATGGGTTTTCGTTCTCTGTCATAAATTATCGAAATAAAAGGAAAGAAGCACACCAAAAATATACAATATAAGATTTGAATATTATATTCTCATACACTGAGTGTTCACATTCCCAAGTCAATCAGTACAGTTGTTATATCAGAATTCAGCAATGCACCGAAAATTTAAACGGATGAGGTTACACTTCTCTGCTCTTAATCAAATTTCACAAAGTTTCTTCGCATATCGCGTTGTCTACGTGCATTGTTCTTTGATGAATCCCCTCGTGATTATATTTTATTTCGTTTGCTCGGGGCGACGAATCACATGTCATATACAGACAGTGGTGGTATTGCATTATTTCTGTGCTGTATTAGAGCGGACTGAATGACGAAAAAATGCTTTTTTGCTGATGGTTTTAATTGGCTTGATGGACCATAGCGACACTGAAATGGATGGCTTCACTCATTCATTTATTTTTCGATATACAATGATTGATTTTTTTGTTATCTGAAAGCGTAAACTACTCCTGTGCTCTAGTTATTTTTTTTTATATTTGTACGGATCAGAATTCAATTTAAACCCCCAGGCGGATTTGTTTTTTATTATTTTGTGTTAGGCATATTTTTTGCCGGAGTTTGCATGTTTAGTGGGAGTCAATGATATAAACTACTTAAATTAAATAGTATCGGGATTAGTTTAATTGATCATACGTTTCATTTCAATAAATTTTATTTTGTCGAATGGTTTTGTCGTTTGTTGAAAAGTTTTCAATCTAATTATTCGCCTTTTTTGAATATAGGGTGATTTCTTGTACCCTGTGCGTCCGAACTGAAACTCACAGAAAAAGTGATGCCTTTAATTTGACTTTTAAGCCAGTGGACATATCTGATTTATTAAATATTTTTCATGTAACGAAATCTAATCTCAAAGGATCTGATGGACGCTGCAGATGATAAAATAATGCATGGCTGCTATTGACAAGTATTTACGTCATATCATAAATATGTGTAGTGTGAGGCTTTTTCGCTTCAATGTGGAAAGAGGTTCTTGTAATTCCTCTTCTTAAAAAATCTAATCCGTCTGAGCTTGGCGATCTACGGGCAATAAGCTTGATGCCCACTTTGTCAAAGATTCTGGAGAAGGCCGTGTCCAACCAATATTAATATACTAACTATATATTAATAACTTAATAACTAATAATATATTTTCTGCTATACAGTTTGGTTTTAGAAAGGACTATAGTACGGAAACTTCTTTAGTTTCTCTATGTGACGATGTTTGTCGTTCTATGCATGATGGAAACGAAACGCGTTCTTATTTTGTTGGATTTTAGTAAGGCATTTGATATAGTTAATCATGGATAATATGGATTTTATGTTTGTAGTACCAGGTTCGAAAGAAGTTCTATGAGGCCAATCTTTCTTACTGTAATGTTCTTTTGTTGTCCTACTGTCCTACTGTCATAGAATATAGTGGAAATATCCCCTCTATGGTTTTGTGGTCATTCCTATATTGTGCAATCCAAAGTTAGGTACGAATAATTTTAATTAGCCCATGATATAAAGGAGAAGCAGGTACTTAAAAAATGGGACGTGCTTTCCAAAAATTGTATTCGCTATACTCATTGAAGAGTATTCTGGCACTATATCTAGATTACACTGTCTACAGTACAATGTCTACATACACTATATAGACATTCCTGGCACTTCTTTTGTGGCCTCTGGAAAGAACTTAAGTAAAAATTTCACGGAATGACAATGATACTCTCAGATTAAGTAATCTGGAGAGCAAATACATCAGAGAGCTGTAAGAGAGATAGGTTTTCGTTCTCCAATCATGAGGGACAAAGTCGAAGGCCTTACTGTAGTCAATGTATCATAAGTTAAGATTGCGCTTTTTTCTCTGGACGTGCTTCAGGGCAATTGCATCTATAGTAAGTTGGTGTTTACATCCCGCAGATTGTCTTACACATCCTTTTTGCTCTTCTTCTAGGATATTATTATCTAAACAGTGATGATATATTTTTTTCTTTACTAATGATGTAAGTAACTTGTAGAGTGCTGAAAGACAAGTTATATGTCGATAGTTATTTGGCTGCGTCTTGTCATTATTCTTATATAGTAAATATGTATTACCCTCAGATAAAAATTGAGGAATAGATTCGGGGTTAGCTAGTGCTTTACTGAAGCAACGTGATACATTTTTTTATTTTATGTGAAATAACTTTTAATGGCATTAATATGTCCGTAATTATCCGAGTTATGTTGGCTTCCAAGGCGTCAATAGTTGCTGGTTTATGGGCATAGACCAAATAATTAACATAACCCCAAAGAATATGGTCTAAAGGAGTCAAATTACATGGCCTTTCAAATCCGCATAAATCATCTTCCCGAGATCGTGCAGCATTTTATTTCAGTTGAAAACCGAGAAGAAAGCCGTGCCTCAAATATTGCCTTTAACCAAATATTACTAAAAGAACAACATGTAGTAAAGCAAAAATAATCTGACAGTATTTTATAGCTAAAGAAACAATTCGCCTAAAATACAAATCTAAAAAGTAAATAGTCTATACCGTTAAAAATATATCAAAGGGGATTGTAGTTAGTTGATATCAGCTAGAAAGCCCAGAATAATAAAATAAACCTAAAGAATTGGAATAAAATAGGCTGGAAATGGTCTTTATTAACATCAGAAAGCGAAAAATGCGGAATATACGCCTCTGGCTTATCTGTTCCTAATCGCGAATCCTCACAATACAGGTTCATTACGGTGACTGGTGGCTCGAATGCGCCCTGGCTTTGGCCGAAAAGAGTGTCATATTCCGGACAAAACGGATCCGGAATTGATCCGGGAGCCGTAACTGAATTATGGGTTCCGATATCCGAAGCTCGAAGGGCCGACACGTAACCCACGCCGTAGGGAAATAAATAGCAACTGGATTATTATCTATTAGCTTTTTTTTTCTTCCTTCAGTTGTTACATGCTGCTCGGGATTTATTGTTCACCCTTTAAAGAAATGACGAATTATTGAAAATTGTGATACAATAAATTAATGTTTATATATATATATATATATATATATATATATATATATATATATATATATATATATATATATATATATATATATATAATAATAATAATAATAATAATAATAATAATAAGTTTATTTGCTGTATCAATGTTTGAATACAATAACTAAATTATACAATAATACAATTATAATTATAACAAAATACAAATCCGTCTTTATTATGCACTAACACCTACTAATGATACGCAAAATGGAACTGGAAGCAATTAAAAAAGATCTAGTCCAGTTCCAGATTCCTTTTTCAATTCGACATATTAGAAATAACCGAGTATACACAATTTGCCCATAATGTTTACAATATATTGATCAATGTAGTACCAATAAATGAATAAACAATAACAGTAACAGAGATAAAAGAAAAAAAAAAAAAAAGAACACCATCTGCTCACAATCAATAAAAAAAAAAAAAAAAAAAGAAGCCAAACAATCAATTTCTCCATTTCTAGCCCTTTATACTCTTTAATTTTTTTTCCCTTCTTGATGCTGGAGGATACATTATCCGATGTTCATTTTATAGTGATATTTAAACGAATCTGGCGATAATTTCTTTAGTTTGCGCGAAATGTTGTTATAAAGTTTATAAATATTATACGTAAACGATCTCTTAAAAATTTGTAATCGATGCGAAGGAGGCGATATGAGGCCCCCAAACCTAAGATTCAAATTATGGACATCGGTTCGGAACGTTAATCTGTCAATGAGATACGGAGGGCATTTGTTATAAATTATTTTATGAAATAGAACGACCGTATGCACTCTTCGTCTCTTTGTCATAGATATCCAGTTAGCTTCTTTTAATTTGTATGTTATCGGAGAGAACTTTCTGATACCATATATATACCTAAGACAAGAATTCTGCACTCTCTGTATACGAGCAATATCTCCTTGATCAAGACACGGATCATACACTGCATCAGCGTAGTTAAAACATGAAAGAACCAGAGAGTCCGTCAACTTGATTTTTAATGTAGTAGACAAAAAGTGTCGATGTGGATATAGCATCTTTAAATTAGTATAGGCCTGCCTAACACACTTAATGATCTGTGGCCGAAACCTCAAATCTCTGTCAAAAATTAAGCCCAAATTTTTAGCTATGTCAACTCTTTTTAGAATATTATTATCTATCGATAATACAATATTATTTAAAACTGGATCTGCAATTCTGGAAAAAAGCATATAACAGGACTTGGCAATGTTAATTTCAAGTTGGTGTTTATGTGAAAATTCACACAATCTTTCCAAATCATCATTAACAGACCTCACAGCCTTATCAATATCATTGG
Organism: Cosmopolites sordidus; assembly: GCA_031761425.1. Classification (NCBI taxonomy): domain Eukaryota; kingdom Metazoa; phylum Arthropoda; class Insecta; order Coleoptera; family Curculionidae; genus Cosmopolites; species Cosmopolites sordidus. Next base: position 758,034 of record JARFXV010000008.1, read on the forward strand.
GGTAAAAAGAGTACAAAAGTTGGGTATCATCAGCGTACAGTTGTATAGAACAGTCACTGATCCAGTCAGAAACCCTGCAAGTATACATACTAAATAGAAGCGGCCCCAGTACAGATCCTTGTGGTATACCATTAATAATCTCTTTGTTACGTGATTTCCCTTTATCAGTAACAACATATTGCTTTCGATTCTTTAAGTAACTATGTAATAATTTAATTGATTGCTTAGAAAAGCCCAGATGATGAAAGATAGAAATTAAGATATCATGATTTATTTTATCGAAAGCTTTCGTATAATCCAATAATATCATAACTGAAATTTTACCTACATCAAGTGCCCCAAAAATGTCGTCTGTTATATTCAATAATGAAGTTGTACAACTAAATCCTTTACGAAATCCGGATTGATTATTTGGTAGTAAGTTGTATTGGTCTAAGTACTCCTTAATTTGATAATTCATTATCTTTTCCAAGACCTTAGAAAGTACAGGAAGTATACTTATAGGTCTAATATCATTAAATGATTTAGGACATGATAGTTTAGGCAACGGCAATATTTTAGCAATTTTCCATTTTTCAGGAAACTCAGAATCTAATAGGCAAGAATTTATTATATTTGTAATGAAAGGAAATATTTCATTCATGCACAATAACACCATATCCAAACCAATCCCATCCGCCCCAATTGCATTAGATTTAATTTCCAAAATATAATCCTTTACAATCCCCTCGGACACTGAATGAAAATCAAACACAACCTCAACATCCGAGTGCAAGTTTTGCCTATAGTACGCTAAAATGTCAGTGTCAACTCCAGACTGATTTTTTGAATGTTCCAGTTAGTTGTCATTAATTTTATTTGGTTCATTCAGGTTTTCTGGAATAGTCCAATTAGATACCTTATTATAAATATTAAGCTTTCTTAAGCCATTCCACAATATTCTAGAATTATTACCATTTTGGCCAATCAAAGTTTCTAAATATATTTTTTTCTCATTACGTATAGCGATATTGGCTTGATTCCTTAATTGACAATAATAATCCCAATGTGACCTGCTCCGAGTTTCCCCGAATTTTTTATATGCTTTATTTTTTAATTTAACTATAATTCTAATCGTGTCAGTAAACCATGGCATATTCTGTTTGTTTACCTTCCTATCCCTCTCGGGGGCTAGAACGTCAAAGATATTCAATAAAGTTTTATTGAGAAATTCTATCTTCTGGTTGACATTAGACATATAAGCAATCGATGTAAAATCTGTCATATTTAAAAAATGATTTAATAAATCTTTATCGATAGATTTTAAATTTCGATACAACATATTTATTCTTTTTCTGTCCACTACAAAATTAAGCATACAACACACAATTACATGATCAGAAACGGTCAGCCCCAGATCAATAGTGTTACTGTTGCAATTATCCTGATCAGCGGATACGATTATATGATCAATCAATGTGGTACTAGTATTGGTAGTTCTGGTTGGAACGGAAATAATCTGTTTTAAGTTAAAGGTTTATAAGCAATCAATGTATTTGTCAGTAAATGAATTTGATTCTAAAACATTTATATTCATATCACCTCCTCTATATATATATATATATATATATATATATATATATATATATATATATATATATATATATATATATATATATATATTTATTTATATATATATATATATATATATATATATATATATATATATATATATATATATATATATATATATATATCCAGGTGTCCCATTAAATGTCCGTTTGCCTTAACCGATTTTCCTCAATTTGGATTCATTTAAAAGGCAATTGGTGGAACAATCAGATAATCTAGGAGATAAATTATTTAGTTTATAAATGAAACCGCGAGGTGGCGTTACATTCAACAATAGTTTTTTTGAAGTTTTGTTCAGTTTTTTCAAATGGAATGGTACAACTTTTATTACATGGCAAGAAAGGTAATTTAAAGAGGAATCGTCCAGTGAAAACCCGAAATCGATATCTCCGACATGTCAAGATATATTTCGATTTTTCTGAAAAAAATCAGTTAGTTTTAATTTTTACCGTAATATTAAGTTAAAAATTGGTCTTAATATTTAGGTCGCAATCGCAACAATTTTATTTAAAAAATAAAATTATCTATTCAGTATCAATCATCATAAATGTTCTAATCCTGACCTTGTTAATATTTTCTAATTTAATTACATAAGCGGAAAAAATGTCTTTCCCCAATTGTTGCATTTTCTCTTTTGTGGTGCTTAAATACTACTTGACAGAATATTGAAATCAGTCATTAATAAACATACCTACTCTTTCTTTTAAACTAAATGAATGGATGAATGAAATTATGTGTTTTCGGGTTTCCAAATAAACGCATGTAATCCTTAGGTACATTACACAAAGAGTGTAAGAAGGGAACCATGGAAACAAACAAAAACAGTCAAATTAACTTGTCAGTTTTGAAATGCATTACATTTTCAACATTGCATTTATTGATTATTAATAATTATTATAGTAATATCTTACAATGCCTTTTACGAATAACGAGGCCTATGACATGTTGGCGGTGTATTTCCAATGTTTTGAAAATGCATGTATTGCAGAGCGGCAATATGCAAGTCAATATCCCGAAAGAAGGCATTATTCGAAGAAGGTGTTTACACGTCTAGCAACACGCTTACGAGAAACAGGAATTCTTCATCCAGATCCAGTCCGCACCAGGTTACGTTCGATTCATAATGGAGATAATGTCGTAAATGTTCTGGCTTATGTTGAAACCAACCCCCATTTAAGTATCAAATATCTGAAGAATTAGGTGTTAGCAAGACATCCGTTCATCGAATCTTAAAAGATAACAAGCTGCACCCCTATTATGTTGTCTTACACCAAGCCCTTTAAGGAGGATCAAGGATAACGATTTCCACAGACGGTTAGACTATTGTCACTGGTTAAAAAATATGTGTAGTGGAAATAAACAATTCTTAAAACGCATATTATAGACTAATAAAGCTACTTTTAGCAGTGATGGAGGCGTTAACTTACATAATATGCACTACTGGGCAGTTGCTAATCCACAGATGTTAGAAATCAACCACCAAAATAGATGGAGTGTGAACGTATGGTGTGGTGTTTTGGGAGACAAAATTATTGGTCCCTTTATTTTTAATGGACATTTGAATAGTGAAACATATTTAAATTTTTTACAAATTGGACTGCCAGAACTAATGGAAGATGTTTCGTTGGAAACAAGAAGACAAATGTGGTACCAGCATGGATGCCCTGCCCACTTCTCGCAGGTGGTTCGAAACTTCTTGGATGCTTCGTTTCCAAATCGTTGGATAGGACGGGGTAGTTTATTTTCGTGGCCGGCGCGCTCACCGGATTTGACAGTCCTCGATCTTTACTTCTGGGGAAGACTAAAATACCTTGTTTTTCAAACTCGTCTTACCACACGAGAAAACATGATTGAAATAATTCAAAATTCAATAACCAGCATTTCAAGAGCGGAAATTGAAGCTGCCGTTTTTAGTACTCGTCGAAAAATAAATCTTTGTATACCTTGACCTATAATGACCTTGATAATATTTTCTAATTTAATTACCTAAGCGGAAAAAATGCCTTTCCCCAATTGTTACATTTTCTCTTTTGTGATGCTTAAATACTACTTGACATAATATTGAAATCAGTCATTAATAAATATACCTACTCTTTCTTTTAAACTAAATGAATGGATGAATGAAATTATGCGTTTTCGGGTTTCCAAATAAAGGCATGTAATCCTTAGGTACATTACACAAAGAGTGTAAGAAGGGAACCATGGAAACAAACAAAAACAGTCAAATTAACTTGTCAGTTTTGAAATGCATTACATTTTCAACATTGCATTTTTTGATTATTAATAATTATTATAATAATATCTAACAATGCCTTTTACGTATAACGAGGCCTTTAAACACGCTCCAAATTATTATGGCACGAAGAATTCTGACCAGTCCTAAGCCTGGGTAAAGTATGAAGGAAGGCAAACATTAGGTTAATATTTTTTTAACTTAATGCAGGTAGTAGTGAATTAATAACTCATTTTTTCAGAAAAATCGAAATATCTCTTGACATGTCCGAGATATCGATTTCGGGATTTTACTGGATGATTCCTCTTTAAATTACTTTTCTAGCTATGTAATAAAAGCTGTTCATTCCATTTGAAAAAACTGAACAAAAATAATTTATTTCCCAGATTATCTGATTGTTCCAGCAATTGCCTTTTAAATGAATCCAAATTGAGGAAAATCGGTTTAGGCAAACGGACATTAGACGACATTTTATCTAAATAGATAAAACTCCCCCCACTTCTTTATTCGCGAAGTTACGACAAAATGTCATAAAACAAAGTTGTAGGAGACAGTTTGCTAGTTATAACTAAGAATTTTTCACACTTGAAAATACACAAAAAAAAAGATTTTTAAAAATGTTTAGTTCGTCACGCCCTCTTGCGGTCGTTTTAGAAGCTTAAAAATATTTTTGGTGAATTTCTCATGATCATTTTTAGTACAATTTTTTTTCCCCAAAGCTTGGGATAAATAGTTTCTAAGATACGGCCGCAATCCATCCTTAATGGGACACCTGGTATATATATATATATATATATATATATATATATATATATATATATATATATATATATATATATATATATATATATATATATATATATATCTGAGAAACAAAAGAACGCAAATATATGCTTTAAAGCGTGAGGATGGCACAGTGTGCAGGACGCGTACCCAAATGTTAGAGATTGTCAGAAGGTTTTATTCCCAGTTATATGAAGATCAGAGCCAGTCAGGGACAGCAACACCCACGGAAGAACAATATATAATGCCAGATATCCTAGTGGAGGAAGTAACAAATGCTATAGAATTGATGAAGAACGGCAAGGCTCCAGGAAAGGATAGTGTAATTGTCGAAATGCTAAAAGCTGGTGGTCGGACGTTACATAAAACACTGGCAAAATTATACTCAAAATGCCTCAAAGAACAAAAAGTACCAGACTTATGGAAAAATGCAGAAGTGATCCTTTTACATAAAAAAGGAGCACAGGAAGATTTAAAGAATTACCGTCCAATAAGCCTCCTATCAGTGATGTACAAAGTTTTCACTAAGATAATTTCTACAAGAATATTAAAAAAACTGAATGACGCACAACCAAGAAAACAAGCAGGATTCAGAAGTGGATTCAGTACAATGGATCACATCCAGGTTGTACAGCAGGTCATAGAAAGGCACAACGAATACACCATGCCACTGTGCATGGCTTTTATCGACTACGAAAAAGCATTTGATTCCATCTCAAAGCATGCGATAATGGATGCACTGCTTAGCCAAGGTGTAGAGAGAGCCTATGTAAACCTATTAGGATCGATATATGATGGAGCTACAGCCACAATTCACCTTGATGATCTTGAAGTGGGAATTAATATAGAACGAGGTGTACGGCAGGGTGACGCAATATCGCCTATTCTTTTCTCGGCTGGCCTTGAAGAAGTATTCCGTAAACTGGATTGGGAACAGGATGGTGTAAAGATCAATGGTGCAAACTTAAACCATCTTAGATTTGCAGATGATATTATTCTCATTTCACAAGACCCAGAGGAGCTGCAAAGACGCATACAAAAACTGCAAAGGGCTGGCGAACCATTTGGCTTGAAAATAAATCTGAAAAAGTGTCAGGTTATCTTCAATAACTTCGCTCAGGACAGAAGAATTTCAGTTCTAGGAAGGGATTTAGAGATTGTTGACAGCTTTATATATCTTGGGCAGAGGATTTCCATGGAGGGGAATACCGCCCGGGAGGGGGAACGGCGTGTTAAATGTGGCTGGCAGGCATTTGGTAGGCTCAACATAGTGTTTAAGAGCAGACTCCCACTTTGCCTGAAAAGAAAAGTATTCGATCAGTGCGTTCTACCCGTTATGACATACGGAAGTGAAACCTGGACACTCACATCGCAATCAATTCAAAAACTTCGGGTGGCACAGAGGGGAATGGAAAGATGTATGCTTGGCATTACAAGACGAGACAGAAAGTCCTGCCCATGGATCAGGGAACAAACAAAAGTCTGTGACATCATTGGAAGAGTAAAACAGTTGAAATGGAGATGGGCCAAGGCAATCCTGGAGTGGATACCGCTTGATCGCAAACGTCCGCGAAGAAGACCGAAAGCACGATGGATTGATGACATCGTTAAGTATATTGGACCCGAGTGGCAGAGGAAAGCCCAGGACCGTGAAGGTTGGAAGCATGCTGAAGAGGCCTTCATCCTGCAGTGGATCGATGCGGGCTGATGATGATGATGGTGATGATGATGATATATATATATATATATATATATATATATATATATATATATATATATATATATATATATATACATATATATACACATATCTTCGGAAAAATTCGAATTTTTAAAATTTGAAAACGTTCCAGAGTTTAGTGAGGAGCATTTTTTTTTTGATTTTATCATCTCTGTATTCTCGTCTGGTTTCCGAGATCCCTGTAGAGTGCACTCTTATTTGGGACACCCTTTATCTATATATATATATATATTGTTATATATATATATATATATATATATATATATATATATATATATATATATATATATATATATATATATATATATATATATATATATATATATATATATATATATTATATTATATATTTATATATATTATATATTATATTATATATTTATATATATATATATATATTATATATTTATATATATATATAACTATATATATATATATATATATATATATATATATATATATATATATATATATATATATATATATAAATATAATATAAATATAAGTGTTCCTACTATGGAGCTTTATTTCCGAAAAAAATTGTGGTAAAAAATTGAAAGTACCATTTTAATAAATTTACAAAAAGAATGGAAAAAGGCTCTTCGCGAACCTGTAGATTTATTATTGAAATTACCACCCTTGGAATATTAATAGTTGGAGCGTGAAAAAAAAAAGAGAAAGCCCAGTTCAATGGCGAGTAAAAGCTTTGCAAGATAGACGATCGCTTCTGCGGAATCGACGGGAAAAAACCTAAAAGGGTATTTTGGTTTCCCGGGGGGAAGTTTCGACAGGTTCGAAAAACACATTGATTTGGGTTTTCGTAGTAAACGGGACTGAGTGACTAGGCGTCAGGTCACGAAACTTTTTGTTTTTAAACCCACCGACAGTTACGGGGATGATTCTCGAAAAAAAAAAGTCTCAAGTGCCATATATTTCAAAATCATTAAAGTGACTGAAGAATCCAACTCTTCATTGAGTCGAAGCAGACAACACTTGATATGCCAAATGAGATTTTGGCGAAACGTCGTGACTCTTAACAGAATGAACGGATCGACACTCGGAGTGATTTAGAAACTTTATTATCTACCATCCGCGAAAATATTATATATATATATATATATATATATATATATATATATATATATATATATATATATATATATATATATATATATACATCAGAATATATATCTACAGAAATTCGACACGAAAAGGATCAAGGAATCCAACATAACAGAGGAATGGGAAAAGGAACAGGCAGATACATGGGAAAAATTACACAAAAAGTACGGGAACTGATCCCATTGAAAAAGAACACCAAACCCCCTTGGTGGGACTCTGAATGCGAAAGTGCACTGCACGACGCAAACTAGCATTTCAGGAGTACAACACTAAAAAATCCCCAGAAAGCCACCAGCTTTTTAACGAGACTAGAAAACAGACCGCCAAAGTTAGTAGACAAAATAAGAGGAAGTTCATGAAGGTACACACCACAAAATCTTTGCTTTAGAAAGCGGAATGGGAGATTAAACAATCAGAAGAATTGTCAGGAGCTGCCACACTATTTCTCTGATCTCCTCAATTGCCCCGAACGCGACACAAGATTCCCCAAGGAAAATTGTGTCTATACCCACTCAGAATCACCACCACCAACACAGGAAGAGATTCACAGGCACATACAAAAACTGAAGAATAACAGGACATCCGGTGAAGATGGTATCACCGCGGAACTATTGAAAAACCTCGGACCAAACTCACTGCGGGAACTCACGCAAATTATCACGAACATCTGGCAAACAGAAAAATTACCAGATGAATTGAAATGTGCTCTTATACACCCGCTGCACAAGAAAGGAGACAGAACAGATGTGAACGACTACAGAGGAATGCCTTCTCCAGAGAACACAGGAACAAGTAGAACACAAAATTGGCGAGTATCAGGCAGGCTTTCGCCCAGGTCGCTCATGCACTGAACAAATCTTTAACTTAAAAACAATACTGAAATACAAAGCTATCAGGAACGTCCCAATCATCTGCACGTTCGTTGACTTCAAGAAAGCATACGACTGCATTGACCGAAAATCTCTGTTGAACATCCTAGAAGAACAAGGTCTCGACTCCAAAATACTACGATTGATGAAGCAGACACTGACCGACACAATATCTAAGGTGAAATTTATGGGAGAAATTTCCGAACCCTTCCTTGTTAAAAACAGAGTATGCCAAGGAGATGGGTTATCCCCACTCCTCTTCAACCTGGTCCTGGACAAAGTCATAAGGGAATGGGAAAAGGAACTAAAAAATCAAGGACTCCGGAAACCAATACGACTCGGACGAACCAAAAACAACATAGAAATATCATGCCTAGCCTTCGCGGACGACCTAGCCATACTCGCAGACAATGAAAAAAGGGCAACCAAACAGCTCGAAGTCCTCAAGGAATGTGCAGAGAAAGTTGGCCTACAAATATCCTTTCAAAAAACCGAATTCTTCTGCTCAAAATTAAATGTCCAAAATTTGAACACCAAATACGGCAAAATAAATAGGGTCCACAGGAGGAGAGAAGATAGTACAGAAGACTCGATTACAGAAGATGAAGATGGCATATGGCAAGACACACAATATCTACAATAAGAAATGCCTATCCACATACGCAAAAATAAGACACTACAACACAGTAATCAAACCAGACGTACTATACGCAACCGAGACACTTAGAAAGCGGCATAGAAAACATACTAAAAGAAGAACGCAAAATTATGAGGAACATTCTCGGTCCAAAACTGACAGAGAAAGGATACAGACTACATTCTAGAAAGACCACAGAGAGAATGTCCAACGCAGCGGTGGACATAAGAAAAAGAAGGTTGAAATTCTATGGACATATCAGTAGACTCCCACCGACAAGACTCACCAACAGAATTCTTACGTACATACAAGGAGTCAAGTCAACAGTACCATGTATCGCACAAGTCAGAGCTGATCTGGGAAAGGCACAAATGGGTCCGACAGAGATTGAGGATAGAAGAACGTACATACACAAAATACATATGTGGAACGTTACATCAGAAGTTTCGAGGAGATCAGGAACAAAGTGGACGGAGGAGAGAAAGACAATCCAGGGAGAAAGGATGAGAGAAGTGTGGAGAATTACAAAGAACATTCGAAAATGAGTCACGATGCTTTGCGTGATCCAACCTGGTCTATACGCACCTAATAATATATATATATATATATATATATATATATATATATATATATATATATATATATATATATATATATATATATATATATAGATATATATATATATATATATATATATATATATATATATATATATATATATATATATATATATATATATATATATATATATCCCCTTTGTGAATCAGACCTTGACGTGGTAAAGGGGTTTGAGTAGGGCAATGAAACTTTGAGCCGTCTGGAGTCTATGCTCCTGGGAGGGTCACCCCTGGCGGACAGGTCAAGGCGGAGGCCTCAGACTAACATGATCCAAAATCTGCCAACCCGCATTGGACCAGCGCGGCAGATTACGGTCCATACCTTCAACATGGTATTTCAATATGTTGAAATATGACAGTACAACCTGAAACACGGCCCTCATTCCCCGGAGGCCAAGGGGCAACTACCTACGGCAGCGGGAAGACCTGCCCCAAGGCAGAGGGTGCTAAGAATCACCGGGTTAGATCAGGCTGCCATTGGACTTTTGACATTGCAAAGTTTGCAAAGTTTGTTTTGTTTGCAAAGTTTGCAAGAATTGACATTGCAAAATTGCATGTTTGACAACATACATTGGGATGTTATTGGGCTTTGCGAAACACGAAGAAAGGGCGAAGAGTTAATCAAACTGGAACTAACTGGACACGTACACTACACTCGAGGTACGGAAAATGGCCGATGTGGCGGAATTGGATTCCTCATCAATCGAAAGCTGAAGGACAGTGTGGTAAAATTTGAAAGTACATCCGACCGATTAGCCCAATGCGTCATTCAGCTGAATAAAAAGTTTAGGCTTCAAATCGTCCAAGCTTATGCACCAACTATAAGCCATAAAGATGAGGAAATTGAGGAATTTTATGATGATGTGGCCCAGCTTTTATACAAGGAGAAATGTAGGTACAAAATCCTGATGGGTGATTTTAATGCCAGAATTGGAACAACAAGAACAGACGAAAATGCAACTGGTCCATATGGAACTGGGGAGCGAGACAATCGAGGTGACAGATTAGTTGATTTTGCTGAAGGACAAGAACTATATATTATGAATTCATTCTATAAGAAAAATATCAGCAGAAAATTGACATGGAAAAGTCTATCTGGGCTCACAAGTGAAATTGACTACATCATGACCAACGATAAAACAATATTTACCACTTGTACTGTCCTTAACAATTAATGTTGGAAGTGACCACCGAATGGTGCGAGCAAGGGTTCGGATTGACTGTCGAAAAGAGCGCGAAAGAATGGTAAGATCAAAGAAGGGCAAGGTGGATTCTGGAAAACTGCTGGAGAGAGGAAGCGATTTTGAGATTGCTTTGTCAAACCGGTTTGCTGCGTTACAAGATCCAGAGGAGGTGGAAATATCAGTTCAATATGAAGAAATCGCCAACAATGTACTTCAAACGGCTGCTTCAATAGCATCAGAAGAAAAATGTCTCAAACAAACAAAAATCTCCAGTGAGACCATTGATTTAATGAAGAAACGGCGAGCAATGAGAAATGCAGGTAGTCCTTTTGGCAGGGTCGAGTACACTGAGCTCTGCAAAACTATAAGAAAACGTATCAGAGAGGACACGCGCCGATTCAATATGCAGCTAGTGCAAAAAACCCTGGAAGAAAACAAAGGAATTAACAAATCTAAACAGAAGCTGAGAAACAAAAGAACGCAAATATATGCTTTAAAGCGTGAGGATGGCACAGTGTGCAGGGCGCGTACCCAAATGTTAGAAATTGTCAGAAGGTTTTATTCCCAGTTATATGAAGATCAGAGCCAGTCAGGGACAGCAATACCCACGGAAGAACAAATGCCAGATATTCTAGTGGAGGAAGTAACAAATGCTATAGAATTGATGAAGAACGGCAAGGCTCCAGGAAAGGATAGTGTAACTGTCGAAATGCTAAAAGCTGGTGGTCGAACGTTACATAAAGCACTGGCAAAATTATACTCAAAATGCCTCAAAGAACAAAAAGTACCTGACTTATGGAAAAATGCAGAAGTGATCCTTTTACATGAAAAAGGAGCACAGGAAGATTTAAAGAACTACCGTCCAATAAGCCTCCTATCAGTGATGTACAAAGTTTTCACTAAGATAATTTCTAAAAGAATATTAAAAAAACTGAATGACGCACAACCAAGAGAACAAGCAGGATGCAGAAGTGGATTCAGTACAATGGATCACATCCAGGTTGTACAGCAGGTCATAGAAAGGCACAACGAATACACCATGCCACTGTGCTTGGCTTTTATCGACTACGAAAAAGCATTTGATTCCATCTCAAAGCATGCGATAATGGATGCACTGCTTAGCCAAGGTGTAGAGAGAGCCTATGTAAACCTATTAGAATCGATATATGATGAAGCTACAGCCACAATTCACCTTGATGATCTTGAGGTGGGAATTAATATAGAACGAGGTGTACGGCAGGGTGACGCAATATCACCTATTCTTTTCTCGGCTGGCCTTGAAGGAGTATTGCGTAAGCGGATTGGGAACAGGATGGTGTAAAGATCAATGGTGCAAACTTAAACCATCTTAGATTTGCAGATGATATTATTCTCATTTCACAAGACCCAGAGGAGCTGCAAAGACACATACAGGAACAGCAAAGGGCTGGCAAACCATTTGGCTTGAAAATAAACCTGAAAAAGAGTCAGGTTATGTTCAATAACTTCGCTCAGGACAGAAGAATTTCAGTTTTAGGAAGGGATTTAGAGATTGTGGAGAGCTTTATATATCTTGGGCAGAGGATTTCAATGGAGGGGAATACCGTCCGGGAAGTGGAACGGCGTGTTAAATGTGGCTGGCAGGCATTTGGTAGGCTCAACATAGTGTTTAAGAGCAGACTCCCACTTTGCCTGAAAAGAAAAGTCTTCGATCAGTGCGTTCTACCCGTTATGATATACGGAAGTGAAACCTGGACACTCACATCGCAATCAATTCAAAAACTTCGGGTGGCACACAGGGGAATGGAAAGATGTATGCTTGGCATTACAAGACGAGACAGAAAGTCCTGCGCATGGATCAGGGAACAAACAAAAGTCTGTGACATCATTGGAAGAGTAAAACAGTTGAAATGGAGATGGGCAGGCCATATAGCGAGGCGATGGGACGACAGATGGACCAAGGCAATCCTGGAGTGGATACCGCTTGATCGCAAACGTCCGCGAAGAAGACCGAAAGCACGATGGACTGATGACATCGTTAAGTATATTGGACCCGAGTGGCAGAGGAAAGCCCAGGACCGTAAAGGGTTGGAAGCGTGCTGAAGAGGCCTTCATTCTGCAGTGGATCGATACCGGATATATATATATATATATATAATATATCCGGCCGCTGTGGAATTTTTTGAAATTATAAATAACCGATTTTTAGCCATTTTTCAGCATTTTATATCCAAGGCATAATGAAAATTATGAATATGCACACCAAACCACGAATAATAATTCTATTCGGACAGAATTTACACTATTTATGATGGACATTGTTTATTGCCAGTAACAATTTATCGCCAAGTGAACAGTATCGATCAAAATTTAAGAAATTTAAATTATATAGAATATGTAGTAATTATATCATTTTATATTAAAACTATACAAAAACAACAAAAAATCATGTGCTCTACGTAGAGATTGTCCATTCCTTCAACCGACACCAAAACGTCAGTAAATATCTGCAAAGACCGGTCTCTGGCATTAAGCCGCCTTCGGTCGGGCTCGATCTGAACGTTCGGAAAGCAGCAGAAGGAATGATCAAAGGTACGACCATATACATTGGCCATATCGTGTGTACCGCTGTTATATTGTTATATTATACGGGTCACGCCATCCTGTGGTGAACATTTGTAATCGCAGGCTGTAACCGCCAATGACCTGTATAGGTACCACGTATGCATAAAAAGTAAATATATTTTTTGTGTATGTCAATGATACTTACATACAATATATTTATTTTTATCTTTTCATAATTTATAGAAATTAATATACTTTATTTTTAAATATTATATTATATTTTTTCAAAAAGGAGAGGAGAATACTTCCCGAAAAAGTAAAGTTTTGGGGTTAGAGGCGCATCAGCAACTGAAAAGGCTATTTAGCGACTGGACCTACAGCTTAACGTGGGTTCCGAACCACGGTCATCAGCTCCCGAAAACCCCGGTCAGCACCCCCCTCAGGCTATCAACCCTTGCTTTTGTGCTTAACCGAAAGAATCTCGAGAAGCCTACCAACTGGCGAGTGACCAACGTGGAAAACCTCTCAGAAGATATCCGGTCTTACCCAGCCCCGAACTGACGTGACTGAGGGGTGATTCCTTGTTAGACTATTTTACACTATTTCTAGAAACATTCACAAGAATTTTAGAAAAAGTTTTTTTTTTTGCCTAGTACCGGATTCGAACCCGCTCCACATTAACTGCCGTAACGTAAGGCTGACGCCTTAGACACCACAGCTAATGTGGCTCCAATACTTCCCGAAACGTTAACTTTGAAAGTTTGTATGTAACATTTTTATATTTTTAAAATTTTGTACGTTAAGCAAATTTATTACAGAAAAGAATCACTGAGAAATTTGTCTCCGTTTGGTTTTTTGTTTTCACCCAGTGATTCTTTATTTACATAAGAACAGATATTTTGATTTTTTTTGAGTTTTAGATCGTGGCGAAAAACCCAAATAAAGAAAAGAATATATGAACACGCCACAATCATTCAGACATTACTTAGGAATATTCCTTCTTATAAATTTGGCACGTTAATTTCGTATGCCTACATGAATTAAATAATATAAATAAAAGTTATAAAAACGATTGCAAAAAACAAAAGATCTGATTTCATTGTGAATGACTACCCTTGAGCCTCCATATCTTATGTAAAGATATATGAGAATAACGTCGAAAACAGTACCGAAAGCCTAAATAACAATTAAAAGCTAGTATGTTTTCAAATCGATCGCAAACCAACAAAAGCAGTCAAAGATATAGGTTAAACCTACAGAGCGATGACTAAGATGGATAAATTGTTTTATTTACCCGAAACTGCGATTGTTTCGAAACGTCTGTTCAGAAAGAAGGCGAATTGCCGCGAGCGGAACCGATTGGCCTTCGGTACATTGCGTGAGGTCACAAAATGCTCAGATTGTTTTCGGGAATTGTAGGCGGGTCATCGCTACTAGGTTTAAAAATTCATTTTCAATTTGATATAACTTTTTAATTATAACGAAAAAAATAAAAATAAAAATAGTTTTGTTATAAAACTGATATATATATATATATATGATCTTTCCAGTTATGACAAATTGTTCAAGAGCCCAATTTGCCCCTAGAAACAGTCTAAAAATGCACATTTTTTATGTGTTATTTATCGAAATGTACGCTAAAATCTGTCAGAATGTAATTACAGAGCTTGCTTTAGTATGAACGTTTTTAAATGTATGTGAACTAATTTGTGTTTTGTGCGGAATTGAAAATTTTTACCGACTCCGTAGCTAACAAGGTGAGAAATTAATTTAAAAATATATATATATATATATATATATATATATATATATATATATATATATATATATATATATATATATATATATTATTATTATTATTATTATTATTATTCACGTATGGGCCCGGGTGGACCACGCGAAGTACAATTAGAGGCGTTTGTTGTTAGCCTTCCTTTGCGCCCATACTAATTTCATTCTTTCGCTATGAGCTTTTTTTCTTTCGTCAGACCAAGTTGTTCCAGTCTTCCTACATTTTTCTCTCTGGCCAACCTTCCAAACGTCAACCTTGTGTCTGAAACAGCCTCTATCCTGAATTTCACTTTTCGTAATATTTGCTGATCTTAGGTCCTCTTTAATTGCAGCAATCCATTTAATTATTTCTACTTTAGCTCTACTCCTATTTTCATAAAATTCGACTATTTGTCTAGTTAGCCTATTTGGATTCATCCGTTTTATGTGTCCGTAAAACTTAAGTCTTCTTTTTCTCATATCGCTATGTATATCTGTGTATTGTTTGATTTCTTGGTTTTCTCGAAGTCGGTATGTTGTTGTATTTATTTGTTTGGGGCCTAGGATTTTTCTTATTTTGTTTTTAAAAATGGTGTTCTTGGTCTGTTGCAGGACATGTATTGTGTCTTTTCAAAGGAAATTTGGAGTCCTACCTTTTCTGCTATTTCCTTAGGATTTCAATCTGTTTCTGTGCCGTTAATACATCTTGAGACAAAATTGCTAGATCATCAGCAAACGCCAGACAATCAATTTTGATGTTGGTTCTCCCCAGTTTAATGGGCTGGTCAATATTCAGGGCCGACTTTTTTTCACGCCACTCCTGTATTACTTTTTCTAGAACACAGTTAAATAAGAGTTGCGAGAGTCCATCCCCTTGTTTCACTCCAGTTTTAATTTCGAAGGGCTCCGAGATCTCACCCATGAATTTAATTTTTGACCTTGTGTTAGTTAACGTTGCTTTAATAATTGCCAGCGTTTTCAGATCTAGTCCTTGTTCTTTCAAGATTCGGAATAAAGATTCGCGGTCTATAGAATCATATGCTTTTTTGAAATCCACAAATGTACAGACGAGATTTTTATTGTACAGTTTTTGATGTCTTACGATCAATTTTAGATTCAGGATCTGTTCAGGGCAGGATCTGCCCGGTCGAAAACCTGCTTGATATTCACCAATTTGAGGTTCCAACTGTCCTTGTGCTCTGTCTAGTAGACATTGAGATAGAATCTTGTAACAAACTGGGAGAAGAGATATCCCTCTATAGTTGTTTACATCCGTTCTATCTCCTTTCTTGTGAAGTGGATGGATTAAAGCATCTTTCCAATCTTCCGGAATCCGTTCGGTTCGCCAAACTTCTTGTAGAATTTTGATTATTTCCTTGATTGTACCTGGACCAGCGAATTTCAAAAGTTCAGCAGTGATTCCATCTTCACCAGAAGCTTTGTTATTTTTAAGCCGCTTATTTGCCTAATTATTTCATCTTCATTCGGTGATAATGAATCTGGGTTTGTTTGTTTAGGGTTTAATGTTGGTAATTTGTTTAAAGGCTCAGGACAGTTTAGTATTTGTTCAAAATATTTCGCAAGTTCTTTGCAATTCTCTTGATTATTTAGAGCTAATTGTCCGTTTTCCTTTTGGAAGCAAAGACTTTGGGGTTGATAGCCTGTTAATTTAGTTTTAAATGTTTTGTAAAAGTTTCGGGTGTTATTTTTTTGGAAATCTTTTTCTATTTCATTAAGTTGATTGTTTTCATATTTTCTTTTAGTTTGTCTAATTAGCTTCGATGTTTCTTTTCTTACTTCCAAAAAGATGTTATAGTTTATTGCTGTTTTTTGACCGTTCCAATCTTTGAATGCTTTACTTCGGCTTAATACTGCTTGCTCGCAAACTTCATCCCACCATGGATGTTTTCTACGTTTTTGTAAAGGGACCAACTTTAAGGCTGTTTTAATAATTTTTTGTTTCAATTCTTGCCAGTTCTGTGCTGGTTGTTTATCAAGGTCTTCTGTTAGGGCTGGTTTTATTTTCGTTGGGTCGAACTTTGGTATTAGCAGTCTCTTTTGAATAAGTTTTCGAGGTTTTAAGCTAAGTTTGATTCTAGTCAAGTAGTGATCCGTGTCTATGTTAGCTCCTTTGCTGACTTGAACATTCAAAATCTCTTTATAATAGGGGTACGAAATGGCAACATGGTCAATTGGGCACCTCCAGGTCTTTTGTTTTGTTATTTTCTTCTTAAAATGTGTTGACATTATTTTTAGATTAAACTGCGAACATAGTTCAACCAATCTTCTACCATTATGGTTAGTCCATTTATGAGCGGGAAAACTGCCGACTGTTTTCCTGTACTTTTTTTCTTTCCCTAGTTGGGCGTTGAAATCACCCAATAGTATTTTTACATGGTTAGAGGGAATTTTAGAGATAGTCTTTTCCAGAATTTCCCAGGACTTATTTACTTTTTCAGGATTAGATTTATTTTCTTCGTTAACTGGGAGGTGTGCATTGATTAATGTATAGTTTTTGTTAGCACACTTGAGGGATAGTGTCATAAGTCGATTATTTACTGGCTGGACATTAGTTATAGAACCGAGAATGTTTCTTGAGATAGCGAAAGCAACACCGAGATGTGGTGTATTTTTGAGTATTCTTTTGTCTGTTATATATATATATATATATATATATATATATATATATATATATATATATATATATATATATAAACGTACTGATTATATATGGAGATTTTTTTAAAAATAAAATCTATATCTACACTAATAATTACTGCCAGCATCAAAAAAATAAAACTAAGATGACTGCTCCAAAAATAATTATCATTTTTTTGTTGATTGGGTTAGTATCTCAATTGCGAGACGCATTTTCCTATCACGAGAGCCTCTCCTATTAATAGCAAAAATTCGCTCGATCGACGTGAATTCTCCGACACTGAAAAAAAAAACCTCTCCATTACGATTCCGGAGGAATAAACTTCTCTTATTTCGTTGTTATTACTGAAGAATGAAGCTGAAGCCCCGGTAATATTGCGCGCTTCCCCTGACATCCAGTTTAATTGCAACCGCATCATTCATTCGTGGAAAAAGTGTTATACGGATCGAATGGTGAGATTGTGGAATTGCCGGAAGTGGCGGTGCTAGACGATTTCGAATTTAGTCAATAAATGTGTTGGCAAATGTTAGTGATTAAAAAGATAGAGAGTGTTGAAAGTGAAGCTATATTTTCGAAAAATTGAGATAATTTAAAAAACGGTTGAATATATCAAGTTCAAAATCATATCAAATTAAATTAAATCAAATAATTCCCACGTAAAAAAGGTACCTTTGGTTAAAATCGATATCTCACGCCGTTTGCGAGATATTCGTGGTCGAATATTCCATTGCACACCTTGTGGATGGCTAAAAAATCTGCAATTCACAATGTGTGCCTTGAATACGAGGAAAAAAACATTAAGATCTCAAAAATACAATGGACTTTATTTAAAATAACGATTTTTAAAAATTTGCTTTAATATACGTTGAAAGTGTCCACCGTTTATCTCAATAGACTTTCGCAGTTTTAATACAGTCAATACAACATTGGCCGCATGTTGAAATTTTTGTGAAATAAAAGTCTAACGGATTAATGTCTGGGCTACGAGGTGGTCAAGGAAACTCACCATCGCGCCCAATTGATTTATGCGGAAAACGTCGATTCAAATGATCTCGCACTTCGTCTTATTTTAAATTTCAGGTATACCGTCCAAAAGGTCTAATAAATCATTTTCTAAAAACTGCATATATTGATCTGCATTCAGTTTCTCTGTAAACTCAAACGGCCCAATTAAAAAAATTGTCGATAATGCTGCACCAAATGTTAATCGAAAATTCATACTGAAATGTGGATTTTTCAGGGTGAAATAATGATTATTTCGCCAGATAAAAGTTCCGAGTCTGGTAAAAGTAGTCAGTAAACAATATCTTTTTCAGAAACATGCAGTATTCGTTTTTTTTATGTAGTAGATTTTGACAAAATTGTGACAATAAATTTAGAACAGCAACGTAACTATTGTAATTTATTTTGAACTTGATATCTTCAACCATTTTTAAATTATCTCAGTTTTCCGAAAATTTAGTTTCACTTTCAAAACCCTGTATCTTTTTAATGATTAACATTTGCCAGTTCACTGGAAGAGTATTGTTTGACCGGATACGGAAAGTTATTAAATTAAATGATAATATGCCGCTACATATTGCAAAAAAATTGCAAAACAACTTTTAGTTTTTTACATGCAGCACTACCGTGAACTGTGTTTAGTTCTACAGTCACATTTAGTGCAATTAGGTAGCCACTAACTTTTTAGTGGCCTTCTAATTACGAAATTTAGAAATAGGTTTGACAAAAAGATTATCTTTTTTTTGCTAATTTTATCATCGCGAAAATGAAGTATATAGAAATTAATGGGAAATAACGTAACTAGTATAAAATAATAACTTTTCTGCTAAAATAAATGTAGTTCTTAAGCGATAAACGGTCCAAATTAACTATAACACCTCATATTATTCCAAAACAAAGAGATTAACAGACAGGATTAATTTGTTCGGGTAAAATGTTTTCCCAACCACATGCTACCGGAAATATCTATGCGAATAATTCCGGCTAGTTGATTTTCATCAAATTTTGTTTGGCTCTTCAATGGATATGAAACGCTGGCCTGTTAATATAAAGATCGTTTTACTTTGGCGCGGTTCATGTCCACTATATTCGACGCATATTAAATTTTAAAGATAATGCGCCATCGACTAAACACTACGCCGAATATTCCGCCAACATTGTACATGGAATGATAGTTATTTCGCTATCGCGTTGCTGTATGTTATATATTGTTTATGTCATTGTTAGTGACTGAGTTAAGCTACCCCAACTAATAGGAGGGCATGATACTATTATTTAATAGTGTTTGTCGCAAAAGGAAAAATCATAGCTTCTTCACAATCTATGCGTCGAGATTTAATATAAAATAAAGGTCTCAATGTGAATTATTATTAATTATTGATTGATTTGTCCGTTACTTCATGATAGTTCATTTTTTAAAATCGAATAAAACGTATTTTATACTTTGTTCACTTTTATTTTTAAATAATAAATAAGCAATGGGTTCCCCACTAAGCCCTTTATTATCAGAACTGTTTATGTCAAACTTGGAACATAATTTTTTAAAAACGGATACAGCAAAAAATATATTGTTTTGGTTTAGATATGTAGACGACATTTTGGTTTATTATACTGGAAATGACAGACAAATAGAAGGAACATTAAAGCATTTAAATAGCATCCATCCAAAAATAAAATTTGCACTTGAAAAAGAACAAAATCAAACCATAAATTTTCTGGACATTTCAATGTCCAAACAAAATAATAAACTAGAATTTAATATCTATAGAAAACCTACATACTCAGATATAACAATTCCAAAACAATCAATCCACACCATTACACATAAATATGGTGCATATAAGTCTATGATCCCCCGAGCTTTCACAATTCCACTATCTGAAAATAATAGCAAAATAGAATTGCAAAAAAATAAAACTAATAGCACAAAATAACGGCTTCAAGAAAAAGAAATTAGGTACTTAATAAATAAAAAACGGAAACAATTACTAATTCGTCAAGTATATCTAAAAGTAAAACAAACAAATCATAAAAAGTCCGGTCCAATTTCAGAACAGATATTTCGCTCTTTGAGGAAACATAATTTGCAAATAGCGTTTAAAACCACCCAGTCAACCAGTAAATAAATGTTTAATGCCAAAGATAAAACATCACAAAATACAAAACCTGGAGTTTATACGTTAAGTTGCAACGAGTGCAGTAAGCTGTTAAGTGAGACAAACCGGTCGAATTTTTCAGACCAGATTCAAAGAACATAAATCTGCGTACATATTAAAGAAACAACACTCTAATTTTGCGAACTATTTCATAGATACCGGAAATATATTTCCCGAGATTACAAATTTGAAAATTTTATATACAGCGCCAAAAAGCAAAAAATTAATCATTTTAGAAGCTTAGTGAAATTTAAAAATATAATAGAAACAGCTATTAAACGATCAGACATATCTCCGAAATTCCAACATTAGTTTTAAAGTAGTATTTGAGAATGTAAAATCGTTTTACGAAACTATAGTCACACAAATTTAGAAATAAAAATGATAGATAACAAAGTATAAAATTTGTTTTCTTCGATTTTGATTTATTACTATTATCAATATAATGTCATTATAAATTTCCTATTCGGAATTATTTTTTATATGAGATGTTAGAAGGATCTCCACAAAAAACTGATTAAAGATATAAATGTAAAATGTTGCAAGAGCGGATGATTTGCAATTAAATTTTCTTTTGAAGCGTGCCAACATAACTGGAATAATTTTTAAAACATTTTTCCATAAATCACGAATCTTCGTTAATATCTGATTTAATAATAATTTCCAACTACTAAATAAGGTAAAACCATTTCAAAATTCACGACCTCCTTAGAATTCGTTCTACAGGACATTATATAAATTTTGAAAATTGATCTCAGAAGGACTTTCACAAAAAAACTTCTTTTACACATATGTTCATGCCAAATGTTAGAATAGCAACCAATTTGCATTTAAATTTCCTTTTGAACATTGTTAAAACATTTTTAGTTTTCTATTCGGAAGTATTTTTTATATTACGTTGACAAAAAACATCATTTTTTTTTTGTTTTTTTCAACTTTTTCCCTTACTATGCATCAGGAAAATTGCTGGAATTCATCATCTCACGGATTTTCGGGAAAATCTGGTTTTATACTAATTTTCTACTACCGAATAAGGTAAAATCATTTAAAAATTCTGGAGCTTCCTAGAATTTCTTTTATAGGGCATTCTATTCATTTTGAAAAA
Organism: Cosmopolites sordidus; assembly: GCA_031761425.1. Classification (NCBI taxonomy): domain Eukaryota; kingdom Metazoa; phylum Arthropoda; class Insecta; order Coleoptera; family Curculionidae; genus Cosmopolites; species Cosmopolites sordidus. Next base: position 780,067 of record JARFXV010000008.1, read on the forward strand.
TTACCTTAGAAAGACCTCCACAAAAAACTGTATAAACTCTTTCACAAAGATGTCAATGCCAAATGTTAGAACAGTAACCGATTTGCAATTAAATTTCCTTTCGAATAGTGCTAAAATATTTCTAGTTTTCTATTCGGGAGTATTTTTTATTTGAACGCAAAGTTGACTGAAAAAACACCCAAAAATGGCCATTTTTTCAACTTTTTTCCATACTATGTATCAGGAAAATTGCCGGATTTGGTCATCTCACGGATTTTCATTAAAACCTGGTTTTATACTAATTTTCTCCTATTGAATAAGGTAAAATCATTTAAAAATTCAGGAGCTCCTTAGAATTTGTTCTACAGGGTATTTTAAAAATGTTGAAAATTTACCTCAGAAGGACCTCCGCAAAAAACTGAATAAATTCTTTCACAAAGATGTCAATGCCAAATGTTAGAACAGTAACCGATTTGCAATTAAATTTCCTTTCGAATAGTGCTAAAATATTTCTAGTTTTCTATTCGGGAGTATTTTTTATTTGAACGCAAAGTTGACTGAAAAAACACCCAAAAATGGCCATTTTTTCAACTTTTTTCCATACTATGTATCAGGAAAATTGCCGGATTTGGTCATCTCACGGATTTTCATTAAAACCTGGTTTTATACTAATTTTCTCCTGTTGAATAAGGTAAAATCATTTAAAAATTCAGGAGCTCCTTAGAATTTGTTCTACAGGGTATTTTAAAAATGTTGAAAATTTACCTCAGAAGGACCTCCGCAAAAAACTGAATAAATTCTTTCACAAAGATGTCAATGCCAAATGTTAGAATAGTAACCGATTTGCAATTAAATTTCCTTTCGAATAGTGCTAAAATATTTCTAGTTTTCTATTCGGGAGTATTTTTTATTTGAACGCAAAGTTGACTGAAAAAACACCCAAAAATGGCCATTTTTTCAACTTTTTTCCATACTATGTATCAGGAAAATTGCCGGATTTGGTCATCTCACGGATTTTCATTAAAACCTGGTTTTATACTAATTTTCTCCTGTTAAATAAGGTAAAATCATTTAAAAATTCAGGAGCTCCTTAGAATTTGTTCTACAGGGTATTTTAAAAATTTTGAAAATTTACCTCAGAAGGACCTCCGCAAAAAACTGAATAAACTCTTTCACAAAGATGTCAATGCCAAATGTTAGAACAGTAACCGATTTGCAATTAAATTTCCTTTCGAATAGTGCTAAAATATTTCTAGTTTTCTATTCGGGAGTATTTTTTATTTGAACGCAAAGTTGACTGAAAAAACACCCAAAAATGGCCATTTTTTCAACTTTTTTCCATACTATGTATCAGGAAAATTGCCGGATTTGGTCATCTCACGGATTTTCATTAAAACCTGGTTTTATACTAATTTTCTCCTGTTGAATAAGGTAAAATCATTTAAAAATTCAGGAGCTCCTTAGAATTTGTTCTACAGGGTATTTTAAAAATTTTGAAAATTTACCTCAGAAGGACCTCCGCAAAAAACTGAATAAACTCTTTCACAAAGATGTCAATGCCAAATGTTAGAACAGTAACCGATTTGCAATTAAATTTCCTTTCGAATAGTGCTAAAATATTTCTAGTTTTCTATTCGGGAGTATTTTTTATTTGAACGCAAAGTTGACTGAAAAAACACCCAAAAATGGCCATTTTTTCAACTTTTTTCCATACTATGTATCAGGAAAATTGCCGGATTTGGTCATCTCACGGATTTTCATTAAAACCTGGTTTTATACTAATTTTCTCCTGTTGAATAAGGTAAAATCATTTAAAAATTCAGGAGCTCCTTAGAATTTGTTCTACAGGGTATTTTAAAAATTTTGAAAATTTACCTCAGAAGGACCTCCGCAAAAAACTGAATAAATTCTTTCACAAAGATGTCAATGCCAAATGTTAGAACAGTAACCGATTTGCAATTAAATTTCCTTTCGAATAGTGCTAAAATATTTCTAGTTTTCTATTCGGGAGTATTTTTTATTTGAACGCAAAGTTGACTGAAAAAACACCCAAAAATGGCCATTTTTTCAACTTTTTTCCATACTATGTATCAGGAAAATTGCCGGATTTGGTCATCTCACGGATTTTCATTAAAACCTGGTTTTATACTAATTTTCTCCTGTTGAATAAGGTAAAATCATTTAAAAATTCAGGAGCTCCTTAGAACTTGTTCTACAGGGTATTTTAAAAATGTTGAAAATTTACCTCAGAAGGACCTCCGCAAAAAACTGAATAAATTCTTTCACAAAGATGGCAATGCCAAATGTTAGAACAGTAACCGATTTGCAATTAAATTTCCTTTCGAATAGTGCTAAAATATTTCTAGTTTTCTATTCGGGAGTATTTTTTATTTGAACGCAAAGTTGACTGAAAAAACACCCAAAAATGGCCATTTCTTCAACTTTTTTCCATACTATGTATCAGGAAAATTGCCGGATTTGGTCATCTCACGGATTTTCATTAAAACCTGGTTTTATACTAATTTTCTCCTGTTGAATAAGGTAAAATCATTTAAAAATTCAGGAGCTCCTTAGAATTTGTTCTACAGGGTATTTTAAAAATTTTGAAAATTTACCTCAGAAGGACCTCCGCAAAAAACTGAATAAATTCTTTCACAAAGATGTCAATGCCAAATGTTAGAACAGTAACCGATTTGCAATTAAATTTCCTTTCGAATAGTGCTAAAATATTTCTAGTTTTCTATTCGGGAGTATTTTTTATTTGAACGCAAAGTTGACTGAAAAAACACCCAAAAATGGCCATTTTTTCAACTTTTTTCCATACTATGTATCAGGAAAATTGCCGGATTTGGTCATCTCACGGATTTTCATTAAAACCTGGTTTTATACTAATTTTCTCCTGTTGAATAAGGTAAAATCATTTAAAAATTAGGAGCTCCTTAGAATTTGTTCTACAGGGCATTTTATAAGTTTTGAAAATTTACATCAAAAGGACCTCCAAAAAAAACTGAATAAACTCTTTCACAAAGATGTCAATGCCAAATGTTAGAACAGTAACCGATTTGCAATTAAATTTCCTTTCGAATAGTGCTAAAATATTTCTAGTTTTCTATTCGGGAGTATTTTTTATTTGAACGCAAAGTTGACTGAAAAAACACCCAAAAATGGCCATTTTTTCAACTTTTTTCCATATTATGTATCAGGAAAATTGCCGGATTTGGTCATCTCACGGATTTTCATTAAAACCTGGTTTTATACTAATTTTCTCCTGTTGAATAAGGTAAAATCATTTAAAAATTCAGGAGCTCCTTAGAATTTGTTCTACAGGGTATTTTAAAAATTTTGAAAATTTACCTCAGAAGGACCTCCGCAAAAAACTGAATAAACTCTTTCACAAAGATGTCAATGCCAAATGTTAGAACAGTAACCGATTTGCAATTAAATTTCCTTTCGAATAGTGCTAAAATATTTCTAGTTTTCTATTCGGGAGTATTTTTTATTTGAACGCAAAGTTGACTGAAAAAACACCCAAAAATGGCCATTTTTTCAACTTTTTTCCATACTATGTATCAGGAAAATTGCCGGATTTGGTCATCTCACGGATTTTCATTAAAACCTGGTTTTATACTAATTTTCTCCTGTTGAATAAGGTAAAATCATTTAAAAATTCAGGAGCTCCTTAGAATTTGTTCTACAGGGTATTTTAAAAATTTTGAAAATTTACCTCAGAAGGACCTCCGCAAAAAACTGAATAAACTCTTTCACAAAGATGTCAATGCCCAATGTTAGAACAGTAACCGATTTGCAATTAAATTTCATTTCGAATAGTGCTAAAATATTTCTAGTTTTCTATTCGGGAGTATTTTTTATTTGAACGCAAAGTTGACTGAAAAAACACCCAAAAATGACCATTTTTTCAACTTTTTTCCATACTATGTATCAGGAAAATTGCCGGATTTGGCCATCTCACGGATTTTCATTAAAACCTGGTTTTATACTAATTTTCTCCTGTTGAATAAGGTAAAATCATTTAAAAATTCAGGAGCTCCTTAGAATTTGTTCTACAGGGCATTTTATAAGTTTTGAAAATTTACATCAAAAGGACCTCCGCAAAAAACTGAATAAACTCTTTCACAAAGATGTCAATGCCCAATGTTAGAACAGTAACCGATTTGCAATTAAATTTCCTTTCGAATAGTGCTAAAATATTTCTAGTTTTCTATTCGGGAGTATTTTTTATTTGAACGCAAAGTTGACTGAAAAAACACCCAAAAATGACCATTTTTTCAACTTTTTTCCATACTATGTATCAGGAAAATTGCCGGATTTGGCCATCTCACGGATTTTCATTAAAACCTGGTTTTATACTAATTTTCTCCTGTTGAATAAGGTAAAATCATTTAAAAATTCAGGAGCTCCTTAGAATTTGTTCTACAGGGCATTTTATAAGTTTTGAAAATTTACATCAAAAGGACCTCCGCAAAAAACTGAATAAACTCTTTCACAAAGATGTCAATGCCCAATGTTAGAACAGTAACCGATTTGCAATTAAATTTCCTTTCGAATAGTGCTAAAATATTTCTAGTTTTCTATTCGGGAGTATTTTTTATTTGAACGCAAAGTTGACTGAAAAAACACCCAAAAATGGCCATTTTTTCAACTTTTTTCCATACTATGTATCAGGAAAATTGCCGGATTTGGTCATCTCACGGATTTTCATTAAAACCTGGTTTTATACTAATTTTCTCCTGTTGAATAAGGTAAAATCATTTAAAAATTCAGGAGCTCCTTAGAATTTGTTCTACAGGGCATTTTATAAGTTTTGAAAATTTACATCAAAAGGACCTCCGCAAAAAACTGAATAAACTCTTTCACAAAGATGTCAATGCCCAATGTTAGAACAGTAACCGATTTGCAATTAAATTTCCTTTCGAATAGTGCTAAAATATTTCTAGTTTTCTATTCGGGAGTATTTTTTATTTGAACGCAAAGTTGACTGAAAAAACACCCAAAAATGACCATTTTTTCAACTTTTTTCCATACTATGTATCAGGAAAATTGCCGGATTTGGTCATCTCACGGATTTTCATTAAAACCTGGTTTTATACTAATTTTCTCCTGTTGAATAAGGTAAAATCATTTAAAAATTCAGGAGCTCCTTAGAATTTGTTCTACAGGGCATTTTATAAGTTTTGAAAATTTACATCAAAAGGACCTCCGCAAAAAACTGAATAAACTCTTTCACAAAGATGTCAATGCCCAATGTTAGAACAGTAACCGATTTGCAATTAAATTTCCTTTCGAATAGTGCTAAAATATTTCTAGTTTTCTATTCGGGAGTATTTTTTATTTGAACGCAAAGTTGACTGAAAAAACACCCAAAAATGGCCATTTTTTCAACTTTTTTCCATACTATGTATCAGGAAAATTGCCGGATTTGGTCATCTCACGGATTTTCATTAAAACCTGGTTTTATACTAATTTTCTCCTGTTGAATAAGGTAAAATCATTTAAAAATTCAGGAGCTCCTTAGAATTTGTTCTACAGGGTATTTTAAAAATTTTGAAAATTTACCTCAGAAGGACCTCCGCAAAAAACTGAATAAACTCTTTCACAAAGATGTCAATGCCAAATGTTAGAACAGTAACCGATTTGCAATTAAATTTCCTTTCGAATAGTGCTAAAACATTTCTAGTTTTCTATTCGGGAGTATTTTTTATTTGAACGCAAAGTTGACTGAAAAAACACCCAAAAATGGCCATTTTTTCAACTTTTTTCCATACTATGTATCAGGAAAATTGCCGGATTTGGTCATCTCACGGATTTTCATTAAAATCTGGTTTTATACTAATTTTCTCCTGTTGAATAAGGTAAAATCATTTAAAAATTCAGGAGCTCCTTAGAATTTGTTCTACAGGGTATTTTAAAAATTTTGAAAATTTACCTCAGAAGGACCTCCGCAAAAAACTGAATAAACTCTTTCACAAAGATGTCAATGCCAAATGTTAGAACAGTAGCCGATTTGAAATTAAAGTTCCTTTCGAATAATGATAACACATCTACAATTTTCTATTCAAAAGTATTTTTTATTTAAAGTTAACTGAAAAAACATAAAAAAATGTAATTTTCACATATTTTTTCTATACTATGCATCAGGAATATTGCCGAATTTTGTTAAAACCAGATTATATACTAATTTTCTAGTGCTGAATGAGATAAAATCATTCAAGTGTTGATGAGCTTCTTAGATTTGTTTTACAGGGCATTTTATGAATTTTGAAAAATTATCATAGAAGTGTTATCATAGAAACCCTTTTATAAAGGTGTTAATAAAAAATATTGCAGCATCTGGTCATTTGCAATTAATTTTTATTTTATCTGCATTAAATTTCCTGTACCTTTTCTACTGGACAGATGTACGTAAAGTTTATCAGAAAATTCAATCTTCATGAGACATCTTCGAGGACACATTTATAAAAAACATCAGTTAATAAGTATAAAGCATTATGTGAGACAAACAAGCAAAAATAACCGAAAAAAAACTTAGAACGTCTTTGTTGGTGAAAGAGCGAATGGTCGTCGTCTAGCAAGCTCCGTCGCCGCGTTAAATAAATCATAACTTTTAACTATTCCCTTTTCCGGCGCAACAAAAGCAACTGACGAGGAGCTTTAGAAAAAAGATGAAAGATGAAAGTGTCAAACGCTTACTAATTTTTTGAAATATGCATCAGATGCGAAAAAACGAAGTAATTTATTCGGCATCAACAAGGCGGAACGCTGTTGGCTGCGTCATAAAGCTGCGAAGGATTTATTTCAGTTTTAATGCGGGGGGGTTGGCCCTATCAACAGTGGCGTACAAATCGAAGCAAATTGCAACATGTATGTTATAGCTGTTAACTTTAGAACTTTATTAAAACACAAATTCTAAGGACCTCCTGAACTTTTACGTGATTGTAATTGCTGCTGGTGGATACAAACCCGACCAAGTGGTTAATGAAGACGAAACTGCCCTATTTTAGAACATAATATCAAACAAAAGTTTTATATCTAAAAGTAAAAAGTCCCCCTCTGGTTTTAATGCAGTAAAATATAGACTTTGATAGTTTGAGGGTGTTAATTGAACCACTTATGTTTTACAGATCGTTAAATCCTCGTGCTTTGAAAAATCAAAGCAAGAACAATCTACCAGTGTGTTGGCGTTCAAACAAGAAAGCGTGGATTACAAGTGTCCTTGTCTGTGAGTAGTTCCGGGATTGTTTTGTACCTGAAGTTAAAGCTTACTTATAAAAAAATACTTCTCTACATACAGGTCTGGTTTTGGACAATACTCTATGAGCTCGAAGCTATGCATCCAAATATAAAGGTGATATATTTGCCTCCTAACTCGACGGTCTTACTCCAACCTATGGACCAAGAAATATCCAGGCCTTTAAGCTCTATTACATTAAACAAACCTTTAAAATAATACTAAATATCTCCCTGATATGAATGTTGGAAACATTGTGACATAGCAAAGTGTATTGTTAACATAAAAGAATCATGGCAAGAGCTGAAGCCATACACATTGAAATCATGCTGGAAAAAAAAAACTGTGGCCCGAACTGTACTGTCGGTAATGACGAAGAATCAATACAAATTTAAACATTTACAGAAAACATCGTCTAAGCCTGATAATAGTTATTAATATTGTTAAAAAAATTCTCATTCAGTTGCTTTATTTTTATTTTGTAACCTTGGAACAATCCCCTATAATCCCGTACAAATTGCCATATCGTATTCTCGGTTTTTGTATTCGGGGCACATTTACGAAACATATCCCCCGCGAATAAGGAGCTTTGACGACTTTCGTTTTGTTTCTCATGGTACACGCATCGTGTGAAACGAGGCGAGAGTCATTCACCGCATCATATCCACGTGAATCTTCAAATATACAATCGCCGTGTTATATCCACGTGCATCTTCAAATATCTTAATACACTTATTTGTTTTGGACGGTTTTATCGAGAGAAAGTAGTGGCGTGAATCAGTGAAGTAGTATTTCGGAATCCTGTCTTTAGATTTCAGGTTTATTGCGAAGACATTTATTTGTGATAGCGCTAAATAATTTCCGACCCATTGTCACGCCGGTTAGCCGGTCGGATGAAGCCGGACGCTTCCGGTGGTAATCCATTGCAATATTTTAATACGCGCTAATAGTTTTATAAGGATATATCTACAAATATCATCATGCATCTTCATCTATCTTAATACTCTTATTTGTTTTGGATGGTTTTTTCGAGAGAAAGTAGTGGCGTGAGTCAGTGAAGTAGTATTTCGGTATCCTGTCTTTAGATTTCAGGTATATTGCGAAGACATTTATTTGTGATAGTGCTAAATAATTTCCGACCCATTGTCACGCCGGTAACCCGGCCGGATGAAACCGGACGCTTCCAGTGGTAATCCATTGCAATATTTTAATACGCGCTAATAGCTTTATAAGGATACATCTAAGCTTAAAAACATTTTTACTCAGAATCGCCAAGAGCACGGCTCGATCATCGGGCTGTTCACTGAAATGAGCTGGCAAATTGTGTAATAGCAGAGCCATAATTCGAAAAGAAGAAGAAGAAAAAGAAGAAGGAACTTCGACTGTAAATTCTTTCATAACTTTTCTTCTTGGATTAGTTCCTTTTTAACACGCTTTTATTTGCTTCACCTGTATCTATCTATATAATGAAATGTTTGAACGTCCTTTTCACCCACTTTAAAACGTCAGATTAAACTGAAACTTTGCACGCTAATCAAGGACCGATGACAATATAAGAATTTAATAAGTTCGTCCCATTATCCTGAACAGGATCGTCAAGATCAAGGATTTGCTTTCAGAGAGGCAGTCTGAGACACGGTTACAAAACAATGTCCAAGTAAGGCAGTTCGAACAGAAACTTTTGAAACAAATATTAAAAAATAAATAACAGTTTAAAAAACAAAAAAAAACACGTTTTTAAAGCAGATAGAACTAAAAAATGAAAAATAAATTATAGTTAAAAAAACACGCTTTAATGGTAAACCGAACTAAAAAGTAAAAAATAATTTTTAGTATAAGAATAAAGTGATTTTTTTAAATTATAATTTATTTTTCATTTTTTAGTTCGATCTGCTATAAAAGCTTGTTTTTTTAGTTTTTTAAACTACTATCTATTTTTAGCTTAATTTCATCAGGATATCCTACGATCGCTTATTTCTTATTTATAATTATTCCATAATGCTAGATTAAGCCAGAATGTCTATATGCTGCAGAAACGCTCATTTTGAATAGAAAGAGGGACATCGAGGACATTGAAATGAAGGAAAGAAAAATCATAAGAAAAATCCTAGGCCCCAAACAAATAAATAGCACAACATACCGACTTCGAGAAAACCAAGAAATCAAACAATACACAGATATACATAGCGATATGAGAAAAAGAAGACTTAAGTTTTACGGACACATCAAACGGATGAATTCGAGTAGGCTAACTAGACAAATAGTCGAATTTTATGAAAATAGGAGTAGAGCTAAAGTAGAAATAATTAAATGGATTGCGGCAATTAAAGAGGACCTAAGATCAGCAAATATTACACAAAGTGAAATTCAGGATAGAGGTTGTTTCAGACACAAGGTTAACGTTTGGAAGGTTGGCCAGAGAGAAAAATGTAGGAAGACTGGAACAACTTGGTCTGACGAAAGGAAAAAAGCTCATAGCGAAATAATGAAATTAGTATGGGCTCAAAGGAAGGCTAACAATAACAAACGCCTCTAATTGTACTTCGCGTGGTCCACCAGGGCCCATACGTGAATAATAATAATAATATTCCATAATGTAAAATTCAATACCGTCAATTTTTCAGTAATAATAATATTGAACTACGTCACTGGTACCGTTGGTTTTATTCCTTGCTCGCGATCGCGACAAAAAGACAGAAATTTATTCTG